>CM050169.1:129679367-129774367 GCA_027410445.1 Discoglossus pictus | reverse complement strand
TTACGTTGAGTATTACATTTAGGGTTAGGGTAGTGGCAGATGATAAGCTTTTCCATAGTAAAATATCCCTAAGAACAAATTGAACTAAATCTTGGCGCTCCACCATTACGCCGCCTACTGGCTGTTGCCCATTATTGCTGGTGGGGATGAAACAGGAAATGCACACAGTTGTACTAATGATTGGCAGATTTTTTTCTTGTAAAAAAATAAAACAGTTTAAATGTTTTATCTATTTATACAGTTGTATGCACTCCTGCCCATCTGTATAGTTATGTGATTAGGCCTCCCCATATCTTTAAGAATATGCTTCTTAGAAATAAATAAATAAAGGCTGAGATTAGCTCATTGACACTCAGTGAAGATCCTTTCCTATTTCGTGCTGTGCAGTCCCTGCGTGCCCTACTGCCGATGCGAGTGCACCACAGCTCTACCTACCACTCACAATGCGGTACTACACTATAGTTTAAAATAGATTGCTCTAGGGGAGCAATTTATTTTAAAATGCATTGATGTAGGGGAGAGGGCTTAGGGTTGGGCTTAGGGTTAGGCATAGGGTTAGGCATAGGGTTAGGGGTAAGGCTTAGGCATTGGATTTGGTATAGGGTCAGGGATTAGGCATAGGGTTAGGTATAGGGGTTAGGGTTAGGCATAGGGTTAGGGGTTAAGCATAGGGCTAGGCATATGTGTTAGGGTTAGGCATAGGGTTAGGGGTAAGGCTTAGGCATAGGGTTTGGTATAGGGTTAGGTATAGGGGTTAGGAATAGGGCTAGGCATAGGGGTTAGGGTTAGGCATAGGGTTAGGGGTAAGGTTTAGGCATAGGATTTGGTATAGGATCAGGGATTAGGCATAGGGTCAGGGATTAGGCATAGGGTTAGGTATAGGGGTTAGGGTTAGGCATAGGTTTAGGGGTTAAGCATAGGGCTAGGCATAGGGGTTAGGGTTAGGCATAGGGTTAGGGGTAAGGCTTAGGCATAGGGTTTGGTATAGGGTTAGGTATAGGGGTTAGGCATAGGGCTAGGCATAGGGGTTAGGGTTAGGCATAGGGTTAGGGGTAAGGCTTAGGCATAGGGTTTGGTATAGGGTTAGGTATAGGGGTTAGGCATAGGGTTAGATTAGGCATAGGGTTGGGTTAGCCTCCAGTTACGATCCTCCTATCTATTTAAAATGTTTACATATGTACATTTCAATACGCCACTACACCACTAGGTGCTGTGGCGCACACTACGTTGCCAGAGATGAAGGGCAGGCGAAAAGGGAAAGATCCCTCAGTGAATTGCTATTTTCACTTTTATGCCATAGACAATCTACCCTTTAAGCTGGAAAAAAGCCTCGGGCACTAAGACATGACAGATAGTGGAGGTTTTACAACACAAAAATGGAGAAGATCAAGCCTACATATAACTGCATATAATAGGTGAATAATTAAATATTGTTTTATTTTTTGAACCATCTAAATGCATTGATGTAGGGGAGAGGGGTTAGGGTTAGGAATAGGGTTAGGGATTAGGCATAGGGTTAGGGTTAGGCATTGGGTTATGGGTTAGGGTTAGCCATAGGGCTAGGCATAGGGTTAGGGGTTAGGCTTAGAGTTAGGGGTAAGGCATAGGGTTAGGTATAGGGGTTCGGCATAGGGTTAGGGGATAGGGTTATGGGTTAGGGTTAGGCATAGGGTTAGGTGTAAGGCTTAGGCATAGGGTTTGGTATAGGGTTAGGATTAGGCATAGGGTTCGGTTAGCCTCCAGTTAGGAATCTCTTATTTTTTTTAAATGTTTACATATGTACATTGCAATACACCACTACACCACTAGGTGCTGTGGCGCACACTACGTTGCCAAAGATGAAGGGCAGGCGAAAAGGGAAAGATCCCTCAGTGAATTGCTATTTTCACTTTTATGCCATAGATAATCTGCCCTTTAAGCAGGGCACTAAGACATGACAGATAGTGGAGGTCTTACAATACAAAAATGGAGACGATCAAGCCTACATATAATTGCATATAATAGGTGATTAATTAAAAATTGTTTTATTTTTTTAAGCATCTAAAAAAAAATTGCCTGTTTTTCAGAGTTCTGAAAATATTAAACTACAGTATCCCATTAATTGGTGTTTTAATGATATTTTATATCTTTATATAATTGATTTGTAACCACTCACAGCCCCTGCAAACGAAAAATAGCCGTACAATGCTCCTCTAGGCAAGCACAGGTGAGACGGAGATATTTCCGAAAACCTTATACAGAATATTTATTTTGTGTAACGTTTCTACATCAGCTATTTTTGTTTCAGTTGGTCCTGGACGTACGTCTGTCCATCTGACTGTGGCCTGATGTAAAAGCAGAGTTTGGACTTAATTAGTACATTCTCAGCTCGTTACAGGCTAATGAAGCAGAAAAGCTCTAGTAACTGGTTAACTCTATCAATTCTGCTTCTTGCAGTCACTATGGGATACAACAACAGGGAGGAAGCTGGGAGTGGGCAGAGATACTGAAGTGGTGACAGAGGTACAGACAATAATGTGTTGGGCCTCATTCAATTGTAATTTGGCCAATTGAATAGGGCTCTAAATAAGCACATAACATATTTTTTTTAGATAATTTTTTAATTAGTAAACATCTATCCAAAAGCAAGGTTTTCACTAACTAAAAACGTATTTAAAAAAAAAATGCTATGTGCTTATTTAGAGCACTATTGAATTGGCCAAATCACAATTGAATGAGGCCCTTGGAGAGCAGCAGAGAGTTGTTTGCTGTATTGTTGAAGAGGGGCACGCTCTCCCACTCTAGAGAGCGGTCTGGGGGCAACATAACAAGTGTCTGTTGCCCACCACATGCTTTAGAGAGCTGGCTGGGGCAACATAGGAAGTTTCTGAGGGCCACATGAGGCCCAGACTGTCTGTTGCCCACCACATGCATTAGAGAGCTGGCTGGGGCAACATAGGAAGTTTCCAAGGGCTACATGAGGCCCCCAGACTGTCTGTTGCCCACCACATGCATTAGAGAGCTGGCTGGGGCCACATAGGACGTTTCTGAGGGGCACATGAGACCCCCAGACTGTCTGTTGCCTACCACATGCATTAGAGAGCTGGCTGGGGCAACATAGGAAGTTTCCTAGGGCTACATGAGACCCCCAGACTGTCTGTTGCCCACCACATGCTTTAGAGAGCTGGCTGGGGCAACATAGGAAGTTTCTGAGGGGCACATGAGACCCCCATACTGTCTGTTGCCCACCACATGCTTTAAAGGAATGAACAAAAAAGGGATTGTGTGTGAGACTTTAATGAGAATGGAAAACATGATGTGAAATTTACTTTATGATATGGAGCGAGGCAAAGAATGGAAAAGAGGAGGATATGAATGGAGAATGAAGGTGAGGGGAAGAGGAGAGCTTGGAAAGGGTGGTTGAGAGCTTGGAAATGAGAGTAGGAGAAGAGGGATTGGGAAAGGATGGAAAGGAGAGGAGTATTGGTAGACAAAGAAAAGATAGAAAGGGAGGGCATGGAAAGGAGAGGAAGATTGAAAAAGGGGGAAAGGATGGAGAGGAGAGGAGGACTGGAATAAGCGTGAGATAATGGAGAGGAGGACTGGAAAAACGGGAAGCGGATGGAGAGGGGAGAGGAGGATTGGAAAATGTGGAATGGGAAGGAAAGGGGGAGAGGAGGATAGAAAGGGGGCAAGATCATTCAGAGGGAGATGATGATAAGAAGAGGGAAATTTAGAGAGGGAGAAGATGGAAAGCAGTGGGAAGAAATGTGAGGGTAGATATAATGGGGATGAGCATATATTGGGGAGTTAATGTGTCAGGAGTCATTTGTGTCTGATCTGAAGAGGGATGGATCTAGCTTGTAGTACAGACAAATCATTTGATCGGGAGCTATAGCTTGTTCACTTTGTGGGGGGGTCAGGTGTTTTTGGGAAATTATGTAAGTATGATTTAGGTGGCCAAATGGGCCTCATCTGAGGAAAACATACAAGACAGATTTGGGGAAATATTTGGGTCTGATCTGGAGGGACTGTTGGGATTGATGTGGGGGTATACGATCTGGGGTGATAGACAGGCTTAAGCAGTAGATTTGACTTTTGAGTGGCAGATGGGTCTGATTAGGGAGAAAAAGTCTGGGTGAAGACATTGTCCTGATCTGAGAAAATAAGAGATGTTGGTTTAGGGTAAAATGTGAGTTTCATCTGGTGGTATAAACTTGTCTGATCTGTGGATACAGACAGTTCTGATTTGGGGGTACAGCTGTGTCTGATTTAGGGATACAGGTGGGAACAGGTGGGTCTGATTTAGGGATACAGGTGGAACAGATGGGTCTGATTTGGGGATACAGGTGGGAACAGGTGGGTCTGATTTAGGGATGCAGGTGGAACAGATGGGTCTGATTTAGGGATACAGGTGGAACAGATGGGTCTGATTTGGGGATACAGGTGGAACAGGTGGGTCTGATTTGGGGATACAGGTGGAACAGGTGGGTCTGAGTTGGGGATACAGGTGGAACAGGTGGGTCTGATTTGGGGATACAGGTGGAACAGGTGGGTCTGAGTTGGGGATACAGGTGGAACAGGTGGGTCTGATTTGGGGATACAGGTGGAACAGGTGTGTCTGATTTGGGGATATAGGGGGAACAGGTGGGTCTGATTTGGGGATACAGGGGGAACAGGTGGGTCTGATTTGGGGATACAGGTGGGAACAGGTGGGTCTGATTTGGGGATACAGGTGGAACAGGTGGGTCTGAGTTGGGGATACAGGTGGGAACAGGTGGGTCTCATTTGGGGATACAGGTGGGTCTGATTTGGGGATACAGCTGTGTCTGATTTAGGGATACAGGTGGGAACAGGTGGGTCTGATTTAGGGATACAGGTGGAACAGATGGGTCTGATTTGGGGATACAGGTGGGAACAGGTGGGTCTGATTTAGGGATGCAGGTGGAACAGATGGGTCTGATTTAGGGATACAGGTGGAACAGATGGGTCTGATTTGGGGATACAGGTGGAACAGGTGGGTCTGATTTGGGGATACAGGTGGAACAGGTGGGTCTGAGTTGGGGATACAGGTGGAACAGGTGGGTCTGATTTGGGGATACAGGTGGAACAGGTGGGTCTGAGTTGGGGATACAGGTGGAACAGGTGGGTCTGATTTGGGGATACAGGTGGAACAGGTGTGTCTGATTTGGGGATATAGGGGGAACAGGTGGGTCTGATTTGGGGATACAGGGGGAACAGGTGGGTCTGATTTGGGGATACAGGTGGGAACAGGTGGGTCTGATTTGGGGATACAGGTGGAACAGGTGGGTCTGAGTTGGGGATACAGGTGGGAACAGGTGGGTCTCATTTGGGGATACAGGTGGGTCTGATTTGGGGATACAGGTGGAACAGGTGGATCTGATTTGGGGATACAGGTGGAACAGGTGGGTCTGATTTAGGGATACAGGTGGGAACAGGTGGGTATAATTTGGGGATACAGCTATATCTGTTTTCGGGGAGGAAAGTGTGTGAAATCTGCTTAAACTAGTGGGTCTGATTTGGCAATGCTGGTGTATCTGATCTAAATGGTATCTTAATGTTCCTTCCATCCTTCTCTTACCCTCAGACATCTCTTGGGTCCACACGACTGCTCTCGTCCTCCTCCCGGCTCTGAGTGTGCGATGCCCGTGACGGCTCACATAGGACAAACATTGAAGACAGCCCTCATTAAACATTAACCATACCTGGGGTAATATTTCTCCTAGTCACAAGGGACACAGGATTCAGATGGAAGAGTTTGGAATAAACCCAAATCTCACTATTCCTAAAGTGAAGGGAGAGGCTGGAATCTCATAGGGAGGGGCAAGGCCTCATATTACTAAAAGAACATTTATATTCACTGAATGTCACCTGCAAATTATACAGCCTCAGGTCCTGCTCATCAGAGCTTGAACTCTAGTTACTTTATGGGATTCAGTAATCTACAAGAGGAAAGCAAGGAGGGGGGTTGTGTACACATGTAAAAGGGGTCACAAAAAAGAAATGTGAACATGTTCTTTGCAGAAATCATATAATAGGCTTCTAGAAGTTTGGACTGGAGTCTGTAGTGATTTGAAGTTGGGACAAGGAAGGTTCAAGGGTAATATGAAAATAACTGCAAGTGGAACAGCCGACTGGTGGATGTGGTAGTGACTAATGCAGCAAAGAAACATAGGCATGCCTGAGAACTGATTAAACCATGCTTTTTTGGTAGATTGAAAAGGCAGACTTGATGGACCTTTGGGTTCTTATCTGCAGTCAGATTTATTTTTCTTTGTATGATCTGTCAAGAGGCAGATTTGATAGGGAGAAGGTCTGATATGAGAGGATCTTGAGGCACTGGAATGAGGGGGTCTGTTTTAGGAGGAGGGACTAGGATCTTGGAGCAGCACTATTCATCTATAGTATTGGATGTTGGGGAATGGATTTGATCTTGTGAAGGTAGAACATGTGAGTCTATCTGACGGGGCCTGTAGTTTGGAGAAGTAGAGTGATCGAGGAGGAACTGGTCTGAGAAATGTTTATTTAAAAAAAGAAATGTACAAGAACAAGAGGTCAGGATTTTGAGAATGGATTTTGAAATAGCTACTTTACAGCAAGGTTAGATTAGATAGATTTAAAGTATTTTTTTCTGCCGAAGTAGTTGGGACTAACACAATACAGGAATTCAAGCAAACATTTTCTATTCATAAGACTATCCTGATGATTTATTAAGCTACAACATTTTAGGCAGGTAGAATTGGGAGAATAGATATACAAATTGGTTCTTTTCTGACAATAAATCTATGGTGCTATATGAATGGAGCATGTCTAATCTGGCAGGGAATAGAGATGATTATGAGTTGGGGTTGGAGAATGACTGCTCTTGGGGTAATGGCACTCACCATACTCATACCGCAGTAGTATGTTTCTGCCTAGCTCACAATGCTGACGCCTAGGGTAACAATCTGATAAGGGAGGAGTGAATCTATATGTGATGAACAGGTTATCTAATTTGGGGTTTTCATATGAAAGGAGCTGTCTTTTACTCATGGCAGAGTGTGTCATTAGATCAGGGTGTAATGAGTTCTTGATGTGGGGGGAATTGTTGTCAGATGTGGGGCGGATTGGATAAACCGATGATGGGGGAGTGAATCTCATAATGAGTGACAGTAATGTTTGCTGATCTCTCCTGCAGAAGAGACTCAGCTTCTCATTTAAGTGCTGGACTGTCCCATTGGGAGGGGTCAGAATCAAACGTACATAGGAAACTTACCTCTGCAGTGGTACCTATGTTTTTGATATTTTCCAGCTCTATCTATAGGATACTCTTCTCTCTGGGTTGAATGCATTAATTATATTGGTGATGAATCTTTTACAAATAGTGCATTTTCTACTAAAACCTCTGCCTGAACTCTGGAATCTCTCACCATTGCATCTTGTTATTTCAGGTCACATGGTGAAGCTCGAGCATCTCTTTACTCCATCTTGTTATTTCAGGTCACATGGTGAAGCTCTAGTATCTCTTTACTCCATGTTGTTATTTGAGGTCACACTGGGAAGCTGTAGCATCTCTATACTCCATCTTGTTATTTCAGGTTACATGGTAAAGCTCTATCATCGCTTTACTACATCTTGTGATTTCAGGTCTCATGGTGAAGCTCTAGCATCTCTCTACTCCATCTTGGGATTTCAGGTCTCATGATGAAGCTCTATCATCTCTCTACTCCATCTTGGGATTTCAGGTCTCATGGTGAAGCTCTATCATCTCTCTACTCCATCTTGTGATTTCAGGTCTCATGCTGAAGCTCTAGCATCTCTCTACTCCATCTTATTATTTCAGGTTACGTGGTGAAGCTCTATCATCTCTCTACTTTATATTGGGATTTCAGGTCTCATGGTGAAGCTCTGGCATCTCTTTACTCCATCTTGTGATTTCAGGTCTCATGGTGAAGCTCTATCATCTCTCTACTCCATCTTGTGATTTCAGGTCTCATGCTGAAGCTCTAGCATCTCTCTACTCCATCTTATTATTTCAGGTTACATGGTGAAGCTCTTTCATCTCTCTACTTTATACTGTGATTTCAGGTCTCATGGTGAAGCTCTAGCATCTCTCTACTCCATCTTGTTATTTCAGGTTACGTGGTGAAGCTCTAGCATCTTGTGATTTCACGTCTCAGAGCACAGCTCCTGTAACATCTCCAACTTGCTGGTTTATGCATCTTTGTTGCGTCTAAAAGATATTTATTGAAATGTGTTACATTTTGTTGTCTTTTTTTTCCAGGGCTCAATAAACATATTTCTTTATTTGGTACTTTGAATGTAAAAATAGTTTGAGGATTTATCCCTGTCAGCAAATGAGCTGGGTCACAGATATATTAGTGTTCATTCATTGGCTGACCTGGACAAGCCCTCAAGTTGTCCATACACATGAGACAACAGCTAGATTGGTGCAGCAATATGTGTAAAGTTATAGTATACTAGCGACTTGCCCGTCAAAAAATGACGGTCAATAAAAGAAAGTGTTGAAATGCTGTTTGTCACACAATGTGAGTGTACTGTGTGCCTCAAGTAACTAAATTCCTCCAAAAGCAGAAATCTACATTACATAAAATAAGAATATTTAAAATCACCAAAAATAAAAAATGTACATTACAGAACAAAAAAAAAAAAAACCTAAGTCACCAAAAATGAAAAAAAGAACATTACAGAAAATAAAAAAATACATTACAACCTCCCGTCACTACAAAATGTTTAAAAAAATTACACACCTGAAAATGAAATACATATAATACATACATATAATACAATACAATACAATTAAATAAAATACAATACAATTAAACAAAATACAATACAATTAAATAAAATACAATACACCCCTATATAATATACATGCCACTATCTAATATACATGCCACTATCTAATATACATGCCACTATATAATGTAATATACATCCCACTATGTAATATACAATACTATCTAATAATACATCCCCCTATCTATCTAATATACAATACATGCTATCTATATATATATATATATATATATAGCTACCCTAATTGTAAGATACAATAAAATAATTAAGACCACTTACCTTTGAGATGTTTCTTCAGATCAGCAACCTCCAGTAAAAAAGTTTTAAAAAATTAATACAACACATTTACATGAAATACTTAAACATTCTAAATATTCGAAACATTCTAAATATTCTAAATATTATTCTCACCTTTCCAGGATGTCCCGTTCCAGCATGTCACGTCCCAGCATGTCACGTCCTCCATGTTGCGTCGTCCATCTTTGCGTCTTGTCCGGCGATACTCCTGTAAAAAAAAACATTAGTAAAACATAAACCAAATAAAAAAAAAACAGAATCTACATTATACTTACCTTTCCGCGATGTCACCGGTCTCCTCGCATGAATGAGAAAAAAAAAACAACACACATCCGCCCTGGCGGATGTCTCCGACGCTAATGACCTTCCTATGGAGTGTTCCAGAATAAAATTGGCAATGGCGGCTTCTGATTGGCTGAAAAGGCTGTCTATGAGAAGACCCCATTTGTGAACCAATGAAAATAGTATACACCCCAAAATACAACGGTGATTGGATAACACACCTTTCAATCTTTATTTGAACCAATCCTAAGGCTTTATTGCCATCAGCCAATCACAATGGAATATACCCCCACGTACTGATTGGTGAAGACATCTGCGCCTTCCCATTGGCGGGAAGCATATTGATTAATATTAACAATAGCCAATGAGAATGCGCAAATCCTTCACCAATCAGTACGTGAGGGTGTATTCAATTGTGGTTGGCTGAAGGCATCTGGGCCTTGTGATTGGTTTAAATAAAGATTGATAGGTGCATTATCCAATCAGAGTGGTATTTTAAGGTGTATCCGTTTGTGGTTGGTTCAGACATTGGCGCCTCCTGATTGGGTGAATTTGATAGACATCGTTTTCAACCAATCACAAGGCGCCATTGCTTGTTTTGTTCCGTAAAAGTCTCCTGGAGCGTCATTAGCGTCGGGGATGTCCGGGAGTTCGGATGTAAGTATATATTATTATTTTTTTTTACAGGGCGTGGCAGAAGAGGATCCGGAGGAGGCCGGAGACATCGCGGGGAGGTAAGTATAATGTAGATTATGTTTCTTTTATTTTGATGTATGTCTATTAATGTTGTGTTTTTTTTAACAGGTGCCGCGCCGGAGAAAGATTTAAAGAATGCCAGACGGGACATGCCGGAAAGGTGAGTAGAATATTTAGAATGTATAGAATGTATAGAATGTTTATTTTAGACCTGTAAACGTGTTGCACTAATTTGTGTTTATTTTTTTTTCCGTAGGTGGCTGATCCCAATGGACATCTGCAAAGGTAAGTGGTCTTAATTATTTTATTTTAGCTTAGACTTAGATTAGTTAATATATGGATAGCATTTATTGTATGTTAGCTAGGGGTATGCGTTTTATATAGATAGTATAGGATGTATTGTATATTAAATGGTGTTATTTATTTAGATAGATTGGGAATGTATTATTATATAGATAGCATGTATATTAGATTATGCTATTTATTTAAATAGATTGGGAATGTATTATTAGATAGATAGCATGTCTATCAGATTATGCTATTTATTTATATAGATTGTGTGATGTCTATTAGATAGGGGTGTATTGTATTGTAATTGTATGTAATTGTCTTGTAATTGTATGTATTTGTATTGTATGTATTTGTATTGTATGTATTTGTATTATATGTATTTCCTTTTCAGGTGTGTATTTTTTTTTCTGTAGTGAGGGGGGGGGGTTGTAACGTTTTTTTTTTTCTGTAATGTTCATTTTTTTATTTTTTGTGACTTAGGTTTTTTTATTTTGTGTAATGTAGTTTATTTTTTTGTGAGTTAAGTTTTTTATTTCATGTAATGTAGATTTTTTTTTTTTTGACTTTAGGCTTTTTTATTTTCTGTAATTAGAGTGGTGGGGGTTTTAGGGGGTAGGTAGGTAGTGTAGATGTTAATAGGTTAATGTAGAGGGTGTTTAGTTGATATTTAATGTTTAATTGGGGGGGGGGGGGGTATAGTGCAGTATAGTGTTTATACTTAGTGTCATGATGGTCCTTGAGGACCATCATGGCACTTATGTGGTTAATGTAGTGTTGTAACAGGCCCATAATGGTGTTAATATACCCTTATGGGACTGATGGTGTTAAATAGAGGCTTATGGGGGTCTGTATTGACCCCCATGAGTGACAGGGTTAATGAAGGGCTTATGGGGGTCTGTATTGACCCCCATGAGTGACAGGGTTAATGAAGGGCTTATGGGGGTCTCTATTGACCCCCATGAGTGACAGGGTTAATGAGGGTTTTATGGGGGTCTGTATTGATTCCCATGATTGACAGGGTGTCAGAGTATATATTTTTTTTCTTTTACAACGGGTCCTTTAAGGACCTGTAACGCGGGAATTTTGAATTTTGATTGCAGCGAGGGTCACCGATCATGTGCAATCAGGACCCCCACTGCGATGGTTAATCAGGGGTTAATGCAGGGCTCAGAGCTTATCTCGGATCCCCCGCGGTTAATCCGGGTTTCCGAGCTTATCTCGGATCCCTTCTTGGGTAAGTTGTAGGTGGCTGAGTGGTCCTGGATCTTTGAGCCTCGTTTTCATTTTTTTCGACGGCCATTTTTTCTCTCGCTTAGGGGATTTTCGTGTGTGTGAACTCGGGAATTTGGACTTCAATGAAGGTGTAACTTCACTTTCAGAGGTCCTGGGTGCCCCCTTGCTATGGGTAAGCTTTTTATGTCGTTTTCGTGAGTATTTGGTGTGTTTTGAATGTTTTTAGGTGCGCGCAGATCCGCCATTTTTGGTGCGTGTTTGTTATGTTAAGGTTGGTTCTGAGGATAATGCAGGTTTTACGAGGTGAGCCTCGTTTTCTTTTTTTTCGGCGGCCATTTTTTCTTTCGCTTAGGGGATTTTCGTGTGTGTGAACTCGGGAATTTGGACCTAAATGGAGGTGTAACTTCACTTTTAGAGGTCCTGGGTGCCCTTGCTATGGGTAAGCTTTTTATGTCGATTTTGTGAGTATTTGGTGTATTTTCACTGTTTTTAGTTGCGCGCTGGTCAGCCATTAAAGTGGGATTCTTAGTGCGTGTGGGTGTCTGTTACGTTAAGGTTGCCTCATTCCCTAAGTGCTTTTCGAGGACCCGCATTGCAAATGTGGCCCCTCGCTTCGCGAGGACCTGCATTTGCGGAAGCAAGGGCCTCAGTTGCTGGCATGGAGCGCCTTCGGCGCTCCATGCCAGCAACTGAGGCCCTCGGCCGCGGTGTTTGTAACCGGGTGTGAGGCGCCTTTTGAGATTTTTTTTTTTAAAAGTCGTGTATGTGTGTTAACAGAGCCGATGTTGGAGCCTCCACCTCCGCAAATGCGGACCCTCGCTTCGCGAGGATCCGCATTTGCGGGGACGTTGGGATGCTCCACCACCGCAAATGCGGCCCCTCGCTTCGTGAGGACCCGCATTTGCGGGGAACTGCGTCCCTCGCTTCGCGAGGGACGCAGTTCTTGCGGGCTCGCTGCGCAAGCCCGCAAGCGTGAGCAACAGCTTGCATGCTCACAACTATATATGTGATTGTTTCTGAAACATAACTTTGCAGTGATGTTGCTGCTGAACTATAGTGTTGCAGCACTTGTATTGTTGTAGCATTTATGTTTTTTTTATTTTTTTTTTAAATGTAATCAAATTAACTTTTAGATTGTCATCGTTATTTAAACCATGAACCCCTCCATGAAAAAATGCTTAGATTATGAAGTCCAGCCTGTGATTGTTTATAGTTTAGCTTTAATGAGCAATGGGTGAACAAATAAGGTGGAATGGATGAAGAGGGAAGGAAATGGGCAAAAGAGATCACAGTGGATGAACAAAGAAGATGAAATATGTGAGAGAAGTTCTAAGCTTATAATGTTAGCCTAACCCTTGGACTAACCGTAACCCTAACAGTTTAGCTAAGCCCTGACTCTATGATATGGCACTGGAATATCGTCAGCACCATCTAGTGGATGGTCACCGCCACTGCTGCTGCCTTGTGCTGCGCCAGCATAACAGGATAGGACCGAAATTGGTCACTAAATGGTAGGATTCATAAACAATAAGAGGTTTAGTGCACAGTCTCCTGGTTGCATATTTATAGGTAGATAAGTATGCCCAGATTAGGCTGTGAAGTTAAATCACTTATTTTCACATAAATTAAGACCAATGTCCTTCAGGTGTAGGATAAGGCAGGACATTCCATACAATGTTATTTTTCTATAAATAGCAGGCTTAATGCTCCCAACAGGAGTAATGGAAAGATCATTAGTTTACAAATACACATCCACCAGAGAAATTAACTAAGCTGAGAAAAAAAAATGTATGCCGTAGTAAAGAATACGATAAAAATCTAAAGGCTATGTTTATTTTTTACACTTTTTATACAAATGTTGCCTGTTATGATGTTTAGTTATGCAGGAGACCATGCAGAAAATACATTGATCACAGTGATTGTTTAATGATTACCATTTAGCACAAGGATAAAAGTAAAGGCTACGATGAGGATATGATAGGTATACAACAATTCCAGAAATTTACATTTAGAAAATGTTAAAATAGCATTCAAATGATAAAGTGCACAGTATTATCTATACAATATACTATATGAGTTGCTTTGTATAAAAGGGGATATATTGTAGGACTAATGGATTTAGAGTAATCTAATACACATTTCATTTATTTTTAGGCCGAGTATAAATTATTTACATTGCTACACTCGCTCTGTAACGCCTCAGTGACGTCATTGAGTTCAAAGGTTATCAACATAGAATCACAACAATGCAAAGATTAAATGTTTATACTGAAAATCAATTATTTGAATAAATCTACTCATCTTGACAACGTAATACTGGGCCCTGCCCTATTCAGAAAGTCTGTAAACGTCAGGTCCTCGTTCTTACCACCAGGAGGCGCATGTCACAGAATTGGCCTACCTATGGCATGTATTGGTGAAGGGGCTTGTGTACCTCAATGAAGCTGTGAGCTATACCATGTAGGGTCACCCAAGATGGGCAGGTCATTGCAGAGAGGTTAGACAAATTGCGGTCCACTGGAGAAGGAACTGGCAACCCACTCCAGTATCTTTGCCATTAAAACCATATGGATTAGCACACCCAGACACAAGATGTGCCTGGTATTCTGCGGCCCATAGAGAGTCGGACATGATTGAATGGAATTTATTTCTACTAATAATGCCTCAGCAGTCTGGTATTCTATATAGTGGAATGTCAGCTCTTCTATCTGTATTAAAGTGTCAGCTCATCTCCATGGGAAGTTTATTTTGTCTGCACTGTCTGATATTTGTTTTGTATCAGTAACTTACTACACTATATTAGAGTGCCAGCTCTTCTCCCTGTAGTCTATCTTTATTGCTGTATATTGAAGTATTACTCTTCTCTATATATTCTTTCTGGATTCCTCTATATTAGAGCGTTAGCTCCTCTTCTTATATTCTACCTGAATTCCTCCATATTAGAGCATTAGCTCCTCTTCCTATATTCTACCTGAATTCCTCCATATTAGAGCGTTAGCTCCTCTTATATTCTGCCTGAATTCCTCTATATTAGAGTGTTAGCTCCTCTTCTTATATTCTACCTGAATTCCTCTATATTAGAGCATTAGCTCCTCTTCTTATATTCTACCTGAATTCCTCCATATTAGAGCATTAGCTCCTCTTCCTATATTCTACCTGAATTCCTCTATATTAGAGCGTTAGCTCCTCTTCTTATATTCTACCTGAATTCCTCTATATTAGAGCATTAGCTCCTCTTCTTATATTCTACCTGAATTCCTCCATATTAGAGCATTAGCTCCTCTTCTTATATTCTACCTGAATTCCTCTATATTAGAGCGTTAGCTCCTCTTCTTATATTCTACCTGAATTCCTCTATATTAGAGCATTAGCTCCTCTTCCTATATTCTACCTGAATTCCTCCATATTAGAGCGTTAGCTCCTCTTCCTATATTCTACCTGAATTCCTCCATATTAGAGCGTTAGCTCCTCTTCCTATATTCTACCTGAATTCCTCTATATTAGAGCATTAGCTCCTCTTCTTATATTCTACCTGAATTCCTCCATATTAGAGCATTAGCTCCTCTTCTTATATTCTACCTGAATTCCTCCATATTAGAGCATTAGCTCCTCTTCTTATATTCTACCTGAATTCCTCTATATTAGAGCGTTAGCTCCTCTTCTTATATTCTACCTGAATTCCTCTATATTAGAGCATTAGCTCCTCTTCTTATATTCTACCTGAATTCCTCTATATTAGAGCATTAGCTCCTCTTCTTATATTCTACCTGAATTCCTCCATATTAGAGCGTTAGCTCCTCTTCTTATATTCTACCTGAATTCCTCTATATTAGAGCGTTAGCTCCTCTTCTTATATTCTGACTGAATTCCTCTCTATTAGAGCGTTAGCTCCTCTTCTTATATTCTACCTGAATTCCTCCATATTAGAGCATTAGCTCCTCTTCCTATATTCTACCTGAATTCCTCCATATTAGAGCGTTAGCTCCTCTTCCTATATTCTACCTGAATTCCTCCATATTAGAGCGTTAGCTCCTCTTCTTATATTCTGACTGAATTCCTCTCTATTAGAGCGTTAGCTCCTCTTCTTATATTCTACCTGAATTCCTCCATATTAGAGCGTTAGCTCCTCTTCTTATATTCTACCTGAATTCCTCCATATTAGAGCATTAGCTCCTCTTCTTATATTCTACCTGAATTCCTCCATATTAGAGCATTAGCTCCTCTTCTTATATTCTACCTGAATTCCTCCATATTAGAGCATTAGCTCCTCTTCTTATATTTTACCTGAATTCCTCTATATTAGAGCGTTAGCTCCTCTTCTTATATTTTACCTGAATTCCTCTATATTAGAGCGTTAGCTCCTCTTCTTATATTCTACCTGAATTCCTCTATATTAGAGCATTAGCTCCTCTTCTTATATTCTACCTGAATTCCTCCATATTAGAGCATTAGCTCCTCTTCTTATATTCTACCTGAATTCCTCCATATTAGAGCATTAGCTCCTCTTCTTATATTCTGCCTGAATTCCTCTCTATTAGAGCATTAGTTCCTCTTATATTCTGCCTAGATCCCTCTATATTAGAGTGTTAGCTCCTCTTCTTATATTCTGACTGAATTCCTCTCTATTAGAGCGTTAGCTCCTCTTCTTATATTCTACCTGAATTCCTCCATATTAGAGCATTAGCTCCTCTTCCTATATTCTACCTGAATTCCTCCATATTAGAGCGTTAGCTCCTCTTCCTATATTCTACCTGAATTCCTCCATATTAGAGCGTTAGCTCCTCTTCTTATATTCTGACTGAATTCCTCTCTATTAGAGCGTTAGCTCCTCTTCTTATATTCTACCTGAATTCCTCCATATTAGAGCATTAGCTCCTCTTCTTATATTCTACCTGAATTCCTCCATATTAGAGCATTAGCTCCTCTTCTTATATTCTACCTGAATTCCTCCATATTAGAGCATTAGCTCCTCTTCTTATATTTTACCTGAATTCCTCTATATTAGAGCGTTAGCTCCTCTTCTTATATTTTACCTGAATTCCTCTATATTAGAGCGTTAGCTCCTCTTCTTATATTCTACCTGAATTCCTCTATATTAGAGCATTAGCTCCTCTTCTTATATTCTACCTGAATTCCTCCATATTAGAGCATTAGCTCCTCTTCTTATATTCTACCTGAATTCCTCTATATTAGAGCATTAGCTCCTCTTCTTATATTCTACCTGAATCCTCCATATTAGAGCATTAGCTCCTCTTCTTATATTCTGCCTGAATTCCTCTCTATTAGAGCATTAGCTCCTCTTCTTATATTCTACCTGAATTCCTCTCTATTAGAGCATTAGTTCCTCTTATATTCTGCCTAGATCCCTCTATATTAGAGTGTTAGCTCCTCTTCTTTTATTCTGCCTGAATTCCTCCATATTAGAGCGTTAACTCCTCTTCTTATATTCTGCCTGAATTCCTCCATATTAGAGCATTAGCTCCTCTTCTTATATTCTGCCTGAATTCCTCTCTATTAGAGCATTAGCTCCTCTTCTTATATTCTACCTGAATTCCTCTCTATTAGAGCATTAGTTCCTCTTATATTCTGCCTAGATCCCTCTATATTAGAGTGTTAGCTCCTCTTCTTATATTCTGCCTGAATTCCTCTCTATTAGAGCATTAGCTCCTCTTCTTATATTCTACCTGAATTCCTCTCTATTAGAGCATTAGTTCCTCTTATATTCTGCCTAGATCCCTCTATATTAGAGTGTTAGCTCCTCTTCTTATATTCTGCCTGAATTCCTCTCTATTAGAGCATTAGCTCCTCTTCTTATATTCTACCTGAATTCCTCTCTATTAGAGCATTAGTTCCTCTTATATTCTGCCTAGATCCCTCTATATTAGAGTGTTAGCTCCTCTTCTTTTATTCTGCCTGAATTCCTCCATATTAGAGCGTTAACTCTTTTTCCTATATTCTACTAGTAACTTACCCATCAAAAATGACAGGAATAAAATTGTAAGCCTGGCAATGCTGTTTGCCACACGTTGTGAGGCTATGGCCCCATCTGAGCTCCTTGGGCGATTTATTGCGTGCCCCGTGCTGAGCGCCCTTCGGCGCTCATTAAGAGCCGAAACTTTACTGCTTTGCAATGATCACCTTTGGCGCTCATCTTCATCCACACAATGAGCGCCTTCGGACTCTCCTTTGAGGAGAGTCCTTTCACTGTGAAGCTGGAAGGAGCTGATGTGTGGTGGATACCACACTTGAGATCCATTTGAGAACATCCTGGTGAGATGTTTGCACATAATATAGTTGTGTGCACATTCCTTTGTGAGTGGGATGATGTTTATGCTTTATTGGAGTTTTACCTAAATACATACATTATTACACTACTGGAGGTGCCCTCTTTCCTGTCCTTGGTTGTTTAACATACACATACACGTTTTCACCCCCTTCTGGATCACTTCCTTGTTGTGGCAAAGGGGCTTGTGCACTTTAATGAAGCTGTAGGGTCACTAAGATGGTCAGGTGAAACAAATGACGGTCCACTGGAGAAGGAACTGACCATACACTCCAGTA
This sequence comes from Discoglossus pictus, assembly GCA_027410445.1. NCBI lineage: Eukaryota > Metazoa > Chordata > Amphibia > Anura > Alytidae > Discoglossus > Discoglossus pictus. Next base: position 129,756,208 of record CM050169.1, on the reverse strand, counting down.
TCTTTGCAAAGAAAACCTTATGAATAAGCAGAACCAGAGACATAATGATTCCGCCTGGTGTGTTGCAGTCCCAATGGTCACACATAGACAGACACAACTGAACGACTAAACAACAACACTTAACACATCCATATATGTGTCAATGCATAAATACTGCACATGTTCTTGCTTATAGACACTCGCACATGTACATGCTGCCCAGTTGTTACTCTTTCTGATTGATGGTCCCTCTTTTCAAGGGAAATCCCTGTTTCCCTTTTAGGTCACCAAATGTTCCTGTTTTGAAGGAAAGCCCCATATTAAAAAATAAAACCCTGTTTGCTAGCCATGATACTGTCTCTTGTTCAGTTTTTTTAATCAAAGTCTAGGAAAAAGATAGAAGCCCAAAAGTGTCATTTCTGTAGACTATACTTCTATAGGATATATGTCAGTATGGAGTACTGTGCTCATATTAAGTGTGTGCATCTCAGAAATAGTATACAAGGACACACTCACACTGTGTACATACCACACCTCCCAGTATTTCAAATTGCCAAAAGGGAACGCAGATTGTAAGTTTGTGAGTTTTCAATCTTGCATGGTGCTTCGGGGAAGCACTTGGATTTTTAGCTCAAAGACGGGACCCTCTATCCTTTGCAGCTTGTTAATATTGCAATTGTCTTTGCCTGGAAGTTAACCTTGTATAGCGCTATGGAATATGTCGGCACGCAACAAATAAACAATAATAATAAAATGATGCACCATTATGTAGCTTTATGATGTGTAATCACTAGATTTTGTGAGAAAACCACAGGAGGAACTAGAGAAAATGGGATATGGTCAGGAAATGAAACAGATTTGTGTCTTTATATGTGGGACTTTCCTTCAAAGAGATATATTTTGGAGGCTAGTGAGGCAGAACAGCCCCTGTAAAGAAGAGGAACCATTAGGACGTATTCTGCATATAGAGATGCTATCAACTGTATGTAAGTTAAAAAGAGACAAATAAATATAGATATTTTGTACTATATATAACTCACAGAGACTCCCCACCTCACACACATATATATGCATGTGTAACCACTGGCACAAACACATTTGTGCCCTTCAGTACGGCTCACAATGTCAAGTAACTGATTAAATATATTATGTTCAATAATGACTAACCAACAATTAGATAGTGGCACAATCCTGTCACCTCTCCAGAGGCTCAAATTCTCCACACCTCCCCCACAGAACACCCCATGGCACCAGCGCCGCATTGTGTAGAGCATTGGTTCTCAACAGCCATTCCAAGGAGCGGTGCCAGTCCCGAGACCTTATCTGCAGTACATCAGGAACAAACACAGATGAGGAGAGCCTAACACTTGATGAATGTATCCACTGTTACAATGTACTGTTCAACTCACTGCAAAACTAGATGAATACATAGTGTGCCATACATAAAATCACCTTGTAAAATATGTTACGGATCACAAAGATGCTCCGAAATTGTGAAAAAAAGGAAGGGAAAATTCATAACATGATCTTTATTGTAATACTTAAAAAAATGCTGAATGAAAAAAATAAATTTAACATGTATGATGACAGGAATATGGTTGCTATGCAAATGTGTAAGTAATTTCCAATAATGGCAATAATATCTAATATTAGAACCCACATTTTAGTCAGAATAGATAATACCTAGCAATAAAAATAAACTAACACTAAAGGCTGTGGCTGCAGATATCTATTGGAGGTTAGGAGTATTATAATAAAGATCATGTTATGAATGTTTCCTTTCTTTTTTTTTTACATTTTTGGATACAATTGAGAGTGTTATGCACTTGGAGACTTACATCTGAGATTTTGTATACCATCACAAAGAAGGTCCACCATTAGCATTAGAAAGTAACTAGATGGTCCCCAGATCAAAACGGTTAAGAGTCACTGGTTAGATGGTATGCTATGTGGTTAAGACATAGACATCCAGAACCGTCTGAGCCTGCACTGATGATGTGCAGTCAAGAGATCATCGAACATCCAACACTTTCTGAACCTGCTATGACCTCATGCAGCCTCAATGCTTCCCTCCAACTGGCACCAAGAGCTACCCTAACCTGTGCTATTAATAAACAGTCAAGCGATCATCTACATTAGACACCTAACCTGTCTTGATAATAGGCAATCACCAAGTCAGATTCCAATAGAACCAAGCACTCTCAGAGCCTGTCCTGATAATATGCAGTCAGCAGGTCCCTTTATATTAGAAACCCATTATTGTCATATCCTGTTCTGATAATATGCAATCAGCAGGTCCCTTTATATTAGACACCCATTATTGTCATATCCTGTTCTGATAATATGCAGTCAGCAGGTCCCTTTATATTAGAAACCCATTATTGTCTGATCCTGTCCTGATAATATGCAGTCAGCAGGTCCCTTTATATTAGAAACCCATTATTGTCATATCCTGTTCTGATAATATGCAGTCAGCAGGTCCCTTTATATTTGACACCCATTATTGTCTGATCCTGTTCTGATAATATGCAGTCAGCAGGTCCATTTATATTAGAAACCCATTATTGTCTGATCCTGTTCTGATAATATGCAGTCAGCAGGTCCATTTATATTAGACACCCATTATTGTCTGATCCTGTTCTGATAATATGCAATCAGCAGGTCCCTTTATATTTGACACCCATTATTGTCTGATCCTGTTCTGATAATATGCAGTCAGCAGGTCCCTTTATATTAGACACCCATTATTGTCTGATCCTGTTCTGATAATATGCAGTCAGCAGGTCCATTTATATTAGAAACCCATTATTGTCTGATCCTGTTCTGATAATATGCAGTCAGCAGGTCCATTTATATTAGAAACCCATTATTGTCTGATCCTGTTCTGATAATATGCAGTCAGCAGGTCCATTTATATTAGACACCCATTATTGTCTGATCCTGTTCTGATAATATGCAGTCAGCAGGTCCATTTATATTAGAAACCCATTATTGTCTGATCCTGTTCTGATAATATGCAGTCAGCAGGTCCATTTATATTAGACACCCATTATTGTCTGATCCTGTTCTGATAATATGCAGTCAGCAGGTCCATTTATATTAGACACCCATTATTGTCTGATCCTGTTCTGATAATATGCAGTCAGCAGGTCCATTTATATTAGACACCCATTATTGTCTGATCCTGTTCTGATAATATGCAGTCAGCAGGTCCATTTATATTAGACACCCATTATTGTCTGATCCTGTTCTGATAATATGCAGTCAGCAGGTCCCTTTATATTAGACACCCATTATTGTCTGATCCTGTTCTGATAATATGCAGTCAGCAGGTCCGTTTATATTAGACACCCATTATTGTCTGATCCTGTTCTGATAATATGCAGTCAGCAGGTCCATTTATATTAGACACCCAGTATTGTCTGATCCTGTCCTGATAATATGCAGTCAGCAGGTCCCTTTATATTAGACACCCATTATTGTCTGATCCTGTTCTGATAGTATGCAGTCAGCAGGTCCATTTATATTAGACACCCATTATTGTCTGATCCTGTTCTGATAATATGCAGTCAGCAGGTCCATTTATATTAGACACCCAGTATTGTCTGATCCTGTCCTGATAATATGCAGTCAGCAGGTCCCTTTATATTAGACACCCATTATTGTCTGATCCTGTTCTGATAGTATGCAATCCACAAAGACACATTGTAATAGAACCAAGCACTGTCAGAGCCTGTTCTGATAATGTACAGTTAACAGATCACCCCACATTAGAACTGTCTCAGCCTCTACAGATAATGTGCAATAAGAAGGTCATTCTACATTGTGTAGACATCCAGCAGCGTCTGAGCCTGTCCTTAAAAATTATGATCAGGTGGCACTGTCACCTACCCAGGCGATTTAATTGCTCAGTTGTATGTTGGGATCATGATGTCTTCACAGCCCACTCCATTCTCTTGTTAGATTAACTCTCCTTACTGACCCTTTACTTATACCCCATACCCCTCCTCATACCTCCTCCCATTTCTGGTAGAATATGTACCCGCAGGGTCTTCATCTCTTGGAATGTTAGAGTCAGTGATGCATGTAAATCTTAAGGAATGTAAATGAGATGAGACGTTACTGAGGACTTACACATATTGAGGCTAAACTATATCTCTTACTGTACAGAGACATTGCTGTGTGCCTTTGGGAGATAGGCATCTAATTGACAAGTGTATATATAGTATCTCACAAAAGTGAGTACACATTTTTGTAAATATTTTATTATATCTTTTCATGTGACAACACTGAAGAAATGACCCTCTGCTACAATGTAAAGTACTAAGTGTACAGCCTGTATAACAGTGTAAATGTGCTGTCCCCTCAAAATAACTCAACACACAGCCATTAATGTCTAAACCGTTGGCAACAAAAGTGAGTACATCCCTAAGTGGAAATGTCCAAATTGGGCTCAAAGTGTCAATATTTTGTGTGGCCACCATTACTTCCAGCACTGCCTTAACCCTCATGGGCATGGAGTTCACCAGAGCTTCACAGGTTGCCAATGGAGTCCTCTTCCTCTCCTCCATGATGGAGCTGGCGGATGTTAGAGACCTTGCGCTCCCCACCTTCCGTTTGAGGATGCCCCACAAATGCTCAATAGGGTTTAGGTCTGGAGACATGCTTGGCCAGTCCATCACCTTTGCCTTCAGCTTCTTTAGTAAGGCAGTGGTCAACTTGGTGGTGTGTTTGGGGTCGTTATCATGTTGGAACACTGCCTGCGGTCCAGTCTCTGAAGGGAGGGGATCATGCTCTGCTTCAGTATGTCACAGTACATGTTGGCATTAATGGTTCCCTCAATGAACTGTAGCTCCCCAGTGCCGGCAGCACTCATAGAAAAGCTGGGTTTGTGTCTAATTATGGAAATTATAATCAGTTGTGTTTCTCACAGTGTTAAAAATTGGACATTGAGCCTTGTCTTTAAGATAGACCAACTTCTATATTGTGGAGAAGATGGGTATGGTGTGTCACTGTGAGGTAAGCAAGCCAAGTGTCTCATTGAAAGTACATCATCTAGGTGTCTCATGTGGAGTAGGTGAGCCAGGTGTCTTACTGGAGTAAAGTTGGACAAGTTCTTTCAATAGGGTTAACTTGAAGCCTCATAGAACAAACATGAACTGAATGTCCATTTGTAGAGAGATGTGACCAGAGTATCTTATTGTAAAAGTGAGCTCTGGACATTGTGTAGATAACTGAGCAGGTGTCTCCTAATATGGACCCTTCGTCTTGTGCTTTTGTCAACCCTTCAGTAACATACAGTACTATACAGTGCAATTATGATCACAGGTTGGGAGGTAGTTAATGTTGCTATATGGAGCTGCCACTCTTGGGTTGCAGGTAGCAGTATATGGATGAATGATGATAATCAAAGTTTTTTTATGAAGTCCTGATAAAAATTTAATATTAATAAATATGGGTAGATTTGTATGAATAGCCTTCTGGACATTGTTTATCACCAACATTGTACAATGTATTTGTATGTAGTGAAGTATAACTGAAAGCAAACAAATCCATATTTTCACACTATTTCAATATGGCTATTTTACATAACTTACAGTAAAAAAAAAAAAAAGTGTAAACTTTCCCCTCAAAAAGGGTGCTTAAATCAAGTGTAAATTTCTTTGAAAAAAATATTTTCCTGACAACATGATTATGGGCACAACAGGGTGCAGGAATATCATGTTAAATAAAGTAATGTATAAATACTTGTATAACCAAACCATTGTCTGAACTGACTTGGGAGCCACTGAATGCCTTACTCCCTTTGTACCCCTTATTCGTTTTATTATATACTAGCAACTTGCCCGTCAAAAAATGACGGCAATAAGATTGTAAGGCAGGTAATGTTGTTTGTGTGCGACATTAATTTTGTTGGTGTTCCAAGATCCTTCGGCACGCATTGCAAGCCTCGCGCTGAGCGCCTTTGGCGCTCATTGCGAGGCTCTTGGTTGTTTGTGTGCTATGAGCAGCGTTTTTTTTTTGTATGCCAATGAATAATTAATAAAATAAGAAATGAATATACTTTACCTATTGTGAAGTAATATATGCAGGAAGCATTGTGTTGAAGAGCTGGCAATCCGTTTTCATGTTGCTGCAGCATCAGTGCTGTGGAGCTGCTGTGTAAGTGTCATGAATGTGTGCAGTGTAATACTGTGCGCGCGCGCGCGAGACAAAACCGTTAGCGTAGTTGTGTACTTCCGGATTGTGTAAGTTAGTGTTCTAAAATGGCGCCTAATGTGTGGTATGCGGCTGTGGCAGATTTTGCGTACTTGTTTTCGGATGTTTTGCGTGTTTGGGTCCTTTAGCCTCGTTTTCGTTTTGTTCGGGGGCCATTTTTTCTCTCGCTTAGGTGATTTTCGGGTGTCTAAACTCCTTTATTTCAAGTGAAATTGAGGTGTAACTTCAGTTTTCGAGGTCCAGGGTGCCTCCCCTTGCTGTATGTAAGCTTTTTGTGTACTTGTGTGTATTTATTGTGCTTTTAATGTTTTCATGTGCCCGGGTTTTGGGCGGTAAGGTCGTAATGTTTTTTTTCTAAGTCCCGCGTCTCGTATTTGTTTGTCGTAAGTCTGTAAATTTTGCGAGGTCCGTAGTTGCTGGCAAGGAGCGCCTTAGCAACGTCCCGCATGCTCACAACTATATATATATGCTTTTTAGAATGTGCCCTAATTGTATTCCTTATTCCTGAGGTGTTCTTGACAAAACTTTATGTAGTAGAATTTTTATTTTATTTGCATCTATAACTCTTTTTTACAAATGCTAATATCCTATTATCCTGTGAAGCTGCTGCCTGACATTGAGCACCTTTTCATAACTGGTTATTAAACCTCTTTATAATTTTGCATCTCTTTCCCAAACAATTTGCCCACTTTGATCATAGGTAGTGTTTTTATTGCTGCTCTCCAAGTAAGCTCATCCTATATGCTAGAAAAGGTACTATCATGTACTATGGTGAAGTCATTTGGATAGTCTGTGCATTCAGCTCAAGGTTGAATGTTGATTGATTTTAAAAACAAAATAACCACATTTGTTGTGTATAATATTAAATAATTGGGATGAAGATGTATTTTGTGGGGATGATCCGCATCTTGTAATTTGAAAACAAAGTACTTTGAGCCCTTGCTCCTACTGTAGGACGCTGGGAAGCTGAACCAGAGGAAAAATACAGAATTTCTTGCACATCCCACAGGCGTGTCCCACAAGACAGTAACCCTGCACAGTACCACTGCTTTATTACAGGACCCCTGCAATTCACTGCTCACACCCTACAATCTAGCGGCATGTGATCCTAATTCCAACCCTATAAACATAGAGCTGCTTTGGACTGGATTTTGCTGGCTCCCAGCACCTGCTCAGTAAAGCATTGCATGGAAGGGGGTCATAGAGCCACATCGTCCTGTGTAGAGGACATGGCATGTAACCCCTTCACTACCTGAGAGAGGCACAGAACAAAAAAAAAAAAGATCAGGGTACTATAAAACAACTGAAGGAGCTACAGGACGAGTTGATATGGATCAATAGTAGGCATTATAGAGAGATAGTTTATGGAGCAGTAGGACAAGTTATAGAGAGAGTTTACATGGAGCAATAGGAGAAGATAGAAGGTTATATTATGCAAAACAAAATTTAGCATTACTTCATATCCAGCAATAGGAAGAACAATATGGCTAAGGAGTTATACAAGATAGTTTATGGAGCAGTAGACTAAGTTATAGGGAGAAGGTACAAGGAGCAATAGGAGAAGATATAGGTTAATATAATGCAAAACAAAAAGGAGGCACTAATTCATATCTAGCAATAGGGAGGAGGTATATGGAACAGAGGAGTTAGAAGTAAAAGTTATATAGAGCAATAGGAAAATGTATAGCGTGATAACAGTGCAGTTTTAGGATTTTTAGGGAGAGACATAACAACTAATAGTAGTTTTAGATAAAGAAGTAATATGGAACAATAGGGGTTTTATAGGGAGAGGTTACACTGAGTTATGGGAAAAGTTATTGCTCCCATGAGATGACCATGGACTTAAATACATTTTACCCATCGTTTTGTGCATAGACAATTTTCCAGCAGCCAGTGAGGTTAGAAATACAATTTATTTCACATGTTAACATCACTAGATTTACGCGCACAATAAAAAAGGGTATTAACATTTGATTAAAAGAGGAGAGTCGAGCGCCGGAATCACAGCCAGTTCGGTATATACTGAGGGAGACGGATACCTACATGTGAGAAACAGAGACGCACAGGTACTCGGGATGCTGTCATTGGTTGGTTTGGTGGAAGCTGTAAGTGTGATCTTCTAGACCAGTGCAATGTGGACAGGTAGCAAACAACAATAGGTCAGGTCAGGTAGCCAGTGAGAAAGCTTGTAGCTAAAAGTCTATCATAGGTTTGGAAAAAGCAACAATCCACTCCCACAAGTTTTTTTTAAAAATCTTAATTCTGGTAGGATAACAACATACCAATAATAATAGGACCATTTGCAAAATGTGTTGACTAATATAAAAATAGGTTCTCATTTACTAAATGTTGGCAGTCCCTCAGCTCGAGGATTCCCACCACCAGACTGATTTTGTTATCAATATTAAATTAACTTTTTTTCTGGATCAATGCTTTTGTTTAGTACATGTCTTCTGAGGTATCAATATGGTCTGGCTGTTTAAAGCTCGACACCTCAGAAGCCACATGCAAAAAGACACCATAAAACCAGGTAGGCATTAATTAATTATAAAGTAATTAGTTGCAAAAACAATCTGGTGTCAAGATCTCGTCAAATGGGTGACAGACAATTTCAGTATATTCAAAACTGCTTTTTTGTTTGTCCAATTGCAAATATTCATATTGTTTACTTAATAGTATATCATAACTGAGATCTCAACCGTTCCCATTTAATATTTAAATAGTGAACAGCATGATCCTGCAAAACAATTTTGAAGTTTACCAATCCAGCTGACTTAAGCATGTCCTCTTGGAAACCAAGTTAGGGCAAACGCCCCGCATCCAGTGGGTCATGTCATCTCAGGCTTCTTATGGAGTCCATTGAGGCTTATTGACCATGTGAAGACTCAAGAACTTCACAAACTTATTTAAAAAAATCTGGAGCCAAAATGTAACACTCTAATTAGTAAATATGAATCAGTCATATCTAAACATCCACTGTGAACTGGTACATAATGTAATAACATATTTCTGGTAATACAACCATATCTAATCCATCCAAGCACTCATACTTTTAGTTTGGAAATGTTTTGGGACCTTGAAACACATATTTATCAATGTATTGGTTTAGAATCGCTTTCAGTAATTAAAGACTGTGTTTAACATTAGAAAGGTCACAATTAGAGCAGTTGGTGATTTTAATGCTATCATAGTTCCTTAAAGGACCAGAATTGATCTATATAAATAGAAAGCTGTCTATGGTGAAGCCATGATAGAACAACAAGTTGCTTATTCATGTGTTATGTCTTGATAACAAAACCCAGATGCCTACAAATGTAATATATGGCATCAAGGACCTATTCTGCACATACAAAGCTAAGGTTTGCACATTGTAATACACAGTCTCTTGGTTTCACTGACTCCTGAGTCTAAGGTAAAAGAAAAAATTGGATTTCTTATATTAAAGTAGTTCTCATTCAGGCAGGAAACTCGGTTTGTTTCCAACAGTCAGTTATTAGGAGTGAGATGAGGGCTCAGTTACAAGAAATGAGAACTACATTTACAAAAACTTCCTGGAAAATAATATCAGAAAGTTGCATAAGAGAAGTGGTTGTGCCTAAGGAGAAAGTTGATGTAACTTATTATTTCTTTGGAACAGAAAGTTTCCAAGAAGCATGGAAGGTCACAAATGTTTAACACACAATAATTAAACATTCATTTGTAGGGATTTACATCAAAACCTCTATTTTTTATAATGCAAGGGTAAAAATTCGGTTTAACGTGAAAAGTACTTATGCTGGCCCTTTTTCACTGTTATTCTAAAAGTTAGAAGAAGAGAATAGAGAAATAAAGAATAAGAGTAATGGAACAAAACTGGAGAGATAGATAGCCATGACAATGTGATATTAAGGCTGGGGCTCCTGCCATATTTTCTTGGCAGAGTATAAAGCATGTTTCCCTGCAGCTGTCTCATTGCTGCTCAGCTTTGGTGGCAGAGTGTAAATCACTTTCATAGTGCTGCAATGAAGCAGCTGATGAAATTGTGCTCCACACTTTGCCACAGTTTGGAAAAGATGGAAGGAGCTCAGGCCTAAAATAATGATACATTGAAAAGTTATTTATTTGTTACAATTACCTTGATCTCTTATGTTTCAAAACGCAGAGATTAAAAAGGACAAGATGTTTTGGGACAAAGATGTAGCTGCATGTTTCAGTCTACTCTGTTCCCAGTAACATAATGCAATAAAATTGCAGATCCCCCCTTATTCTTTTGATAAATACCACCTCCCCTCCATTTCCATTTATAACTACTGAACCAGTATTTATAAAAATGCTGAAATGCTAGTGCGGTTTGCTTTACGTTGGTGAAACCACAGAGTATATTCAAAAACACAAAAAAATCCATGGTATAGTAACCCAGGAAGGGTGGTATTCTTAAACTCCAAATCAAATCTTTAGTCTGAGCTGAATTTGATGTGAGCAATCATTTGTGTACTCTTGTTGGTTTAATAGTTCACTCATTTTATTTTAGTTTTCAGCTTATTTGACTTTCCTAGACTGTGTATCGCTATCCCTGGGAATCTACCTTACTTCCCTGGTGTGCATTAGAGAGCACCTGAATGTATACAATCCCATATAGATATAGTTTTCATGTAATTCTTTGATATCCATTGTTTGCTCTCATGTTTATCTGATACCATTGATATATTGGACAGGTAATTGGATTACCACAAACACGGAGTCTTTACATTCTGTACTCATTTATACAGCTCCAGTTCACAGTGTACATTTTTTAAAAGAATGTTATCTGATTTCCTTGATGAACAAACATATTTAATAGTGTAGAGTTTAACTCTTTGCCACAATAACTGCATATTGAAAATGCCAGGCCCTATCAAGCATACTGATACTATAACATACCAAAACAATGTTGGTTGAAGCCATTAAAATAATTGTAAGTTAAGCTACATCGGTATTTGTTTGTATTGATGCTATTCCATTCATATTGTGATAATGAACATCCTACCAGGGTACATACATTAGAGACACTAATAAAGCTTAAAATTAGATTTGAGAACCTGCAGTATATTGTATTTCTATCATCATTTAAACAAGCTCAGTTAGCTCAAGAGATCATCATACCAGGACGGCTTTCCTATAAGTACGTATTTACCTCATTATTGATGAATAGCTCACTGAATTATTAACTTCCAATTGCAAATATTAATGTTTGTGCTGGCATTTTCCTATCCTACCATAAATGAGACCTCTGCTGTGGCCCTTTAAATATGTCAATGACTGGCTGTCTGACTTGTCCTATTATCCATCTGCATCTGATGCCACAGAACTGCCACATCTGCACTTGGACTAAACAGAATTAGAGAGAAGACATAAGACCAGACAAACTGACCAGACGCTAGTGGTATCTCTTAGAAGTGTAGTAAGCTCTGTCCCTGAGGGACACTGAGCAGGCAGTGTGTACTGTAATACCCAATATAGTTCTGCTTCCAATAGAGAACCCAGAGGCACAGGGATCTGCATAGGATAGATACACAGTGTTTTGCAAAGTATATACACATGGCTAGGATTCAGACAGACTGGTATGCTATGAGAGTGTCAGATACTGATCTAATTGGCACTGATAGTGAGAGCACTACGTGTGACATAGATCTGAGTGTTATAGACAGACAGTGCTGTGAAGATGACAGACGCTGACTTTGAACAACGGACACTGCTAAATATATATATGAAACCTCACTCTGTATATCATACAGACACTGCTCACCACCGAGTGTGACAGACACCGCTCACCACCGAGTGTGACAGACACCGCTCACCATTGAGTGTGACAGACACTACTCTCTGTGTGAGAAACAGACACTGCTGAGTTTAAGATACAATATTGCTCTACGCGTGACAGACACACAATGACCTGGGTGTGACAACCAGACAGGCACCAGTAAGTGTGACAGACAAATTCTGTTCTGTGCTTTCAGTGTGTTTCACATACACTGCTATGAGATACAGACACACACAGCTCTGAGTGACAGACACATACAGAGGAAACGGTGTTAGACACATAATACTCTGGGCTGTTCTGGTTGTGACAGACATGTTGATCTGCATATGACAGACACTGGTCTATATGTGACACAAACTTCTCTAAATCTGACAGGGACTGCTTTGTGTGCGTCATTTTGTGACAAACACACTTCTCTGGGATTGTCAGACACGCTTCTCTGGGAGTGACAGACACGCTTCTCTAGGAGAGACAGACACGCTTCTCTAGGAGAGACAGACACGCTTCTCTGGGAGTGACAGACACGCTTCTCTGGGAGTGACAGACACGCTTCTCTGGGAGTGACAGACACGCTTCTCTGGGAGTGACAGACACGCTTCTCTAGGAGAGACAGACACGCTTCTCTGGGAGTGACAGACACGCTTCTCTAGGAGAGACAGACACGCTTCTCTGGGAGTGACAGACACGCTTCTCTGGGAGTGACAGACACGCTTCTCTGGGAGTGACAGACACGCTTCTCTGGGAGAGACAGACACGCTTCTCTGGGAGTGACAGACACGCTTCTCTGGGAGTGACAGACACGCTTCTCTGGGAGTGACAGACACGCTTCTCTTGGAATGACAGTCACACTTCTCTGGGAGTGACAGACACGCTTCTCTGTGAGTGACAGACACACTTCTCTGGGAATGACAGACACACTTCTCTGGGAATGACAGACACGCTTCTCTGTGAGTGACAGACACACTTCTCTGGGAGTGACAGACACGCTTCTCTTGGAATGACAGTCACACTTCTCTGGGAGTGACAGACACGCTTCTCTGGGAGTGACAGACACACTTCTCTGGGAGTGACAGACACACTTCTCTGGGAGTGACAGACACACTTCTCTGGGAGTGACAGACACGCTTCTCTGTGAGTGACAGACACACTTCTCTGGGAGTGACAGACACGCTTCTCTGGGAGTGACAGACACGCTTCTCTGGGAGTGACAGACACGCTTCTCTGGGAGTGACAGACACGCTTCTCTGGGAGTGACACACACACTTCTCTGGGAGTGACAGACACGCTTCTCTGGGAGTGACAGACACGCTTCTCTGGGAATGACAGACACGCTTCTCTGTGAGTGACAGACACACTTCTCTGTGAGTGACAGACACACTTCTCTGGGAGAGACAGACACGCTTCTCTGGGAGTGACAGACACGCTTCTCTGGGAGTGACAGACACGCTTCTCTGGGAGTGACAGACACACTTCTCTTGGAATGACAGTCACACTTCTCTGGGAGTGACAGACACACTTCTCTTGGAATGACAGTCACACTTCTCTGTGAGTGACAGACACACTTCTCTGGGAGTGACAGACACACTTCTCTGGGAGTGACAGACACGCTTCTCTGTGAGTGACAGACACACTTCTCTGGGAGTGACAGACACGCTTCTCCGTGAGTGACAGACACGCTTCTCTGGGAGTGACAGACACGCTTCTCTGGGAATGACACACACACTTCTCTGGGAGTGACAGACACGCTTCTCTGGGAGTGACAGACACGCTTCTCTGGGAATGACAGACACGCTTCTCTGTGAGTGACAGACACGCTTCTCTGGGAGTGACAGACACGCTTCTCTGGGAGTGACAGACACGCTTCTCTGGGAGTGACAGACACGCTTCTCTGGGAATGACAGACACGCTTCTCTGGGAATGACAGACACGCTTCTGTGGGAGTGACAGAAACACCCCTCTGGGAGTGACAGACACACTGCTCTGGGAATGACAGACACACTTCTCTGGGAATGACAGACACGATTCTCTGGGAATGACAGACACACTTCTCTGGGAATGACAGACACACTTCTCTGGGAATGACAGACACACTTCTCTGGGAGAGACAGACACACTTCTCTGGGAATGACAGACACACTTCTCTGGGAATGACAGACACACTTCTCTGGGAGAGACAGACACGCTTCTCTGGGAGAGACAGACACGCTTCTCTGGGAGTGACAGACACGCTTCTCTGGGAGTGACAGACACGCTTCTCTGGGAGTGACAGACACACTTCTCTTGGAATGACAGTCACACTTCTCTGGGAGTGACAGACACGCTTCTCTGTGAGTGACAGACACAGTTCTCTGGGAATGACAGACACAGTTCTCTGGGAATGACAGTCACGCTTCTCTGGGAGTGACAGACACGCTTCTCTGGGAGTGACAGACACGCTTCTCTGGGAGTGACAGACACACTTCTCTGGGAGTGACAGACACACTTCTCTGGGAGTGACAGACACACTTCTCTGGGAGTGACAGACACGCTTCTCTGGGAGTGACAGACACGCTTCTCTGGGAATGACACACACACTTCTCTGGGAGTGACAGACACACTTCTCTGGGAATGACAGACACGCTTCTCTGTGAGTGACAGACACACTTCTCTGGGAGTGACAGACACGCTTCTCTGGGAGTGACAGACACGCTTCTCTGGGAGTGACAGACACGCTTCTCTGGGAATGACAGACACGCTTCTCTGGGAGTGACAGACACACTTCTGTGGGAGTGACAGAAACACCCCTCTGGGAGTGACAGACACACTTCTCTGGGAATGACAGACACGATTCTCTGGGAGTGACAGACACACTGCTCTGGGTGTGACAGACACACTGCTCTGGGTGTGACAGACACACTGCTCTTAATGACATTGTAATTCACACAATAAGCTTTAACACCAACATTTAAAGGCACAAACATAAATTGAGCTCCTGAAATAGATTAATAGATACATTGTACACTGCCACTACAAGCCTGTTGAACAAGCAGAATTAGAGGAAGGACAGACAGCAGCAAATATTACAACACAAAACCCCAAACATGATTTGTTGTGCTCTGTGATACTCAGTACTACCCTATAATGCAGCATGTTCCTGTTTCCTGATGTCTCTGCCCCTCCTGCACCTCCGGGAGACCCCCCTCCAAAATAAGTGCTATAACATAACAGGTGACAAAGAACAACAGCACCGCGGAACAATCCAGGACTACAACGATGGCATCATCACAGACTGCGGGACGCACAACACAGAGTGGGGGTGGGGGGCCTGGAAAGGAGGGTGATTGTTGCAGGAAAAGGAGTGGAGTCTCATTTTTGCGTAGCTTGTTCTTGAAGAGTTTCAGGACGATCTAAGAGATACAAGAGAAAAATAGAAATAATATTAGGATATTGAAAACAACTCCAATTGGTTTGCTCCACCTCATCTCTTCTTATAACACTTACTACTACAAAACACATTTACACTCTATAACTGCTCTCCAAGTAGGCCACACCAGTGGGGTGTGGATGCAATGGGTGCCATGTCTTGTAGAAAGATTCTTATTTCAGAACATATTTAGTTAGTTGGTGACAGCAATAACATAGCTGCACTCTGACTGGCTGAATTGTGTGTCCCATCAATACTCCTCCTCTCTTCTCTACGTGGCATATTAGGCATTGTAGTGTTGTTTTGACAACAATAATGTCAGCTACAGGCAAAAGACCCACAACTACCAGAAGTCAATAGACTTGTTTCTCAGGTCAGTCATCCAGTCTTCTGAGGTAAGTCACAGATCTGACATTATCCTTCTTATACTACACATGAGGAGCAAATGCAAGGATAGGGGGAAAGTTGGAAAGTCCTTGATAAACCCCAGTAAGATTTTACAAAATATTGATGCGTAGCGAGGGCTGCGGGCGAGGGCCTTGGTTGCTGGCAGCAACTGCGACCCTCGCAAACTTTACGTCGCAACGCAAACAACACAACACACCAAGTACGACCCTCGCAAACTTTACCTCGCAACGCAAACAACATACGAGACACGTTAAGACACATTACGACCTCGCAACAACCGGACGCAACTCGCGAACATTACAAAATTCAAAACACAATCAATACACACAGCACATACATAAAAAGCTTATCTACAGCAAGAGGGAGCACCCAGGACCTTAAAAAAAACAACTTACACCTTCATTTCACTAAAAATAAAAGAGTTTGAACACTAAAAAATTCACTAAGTGAGAGAAAACATGGCCGCCGAACAAAACGAAAACGAGGCTACAACCGCAAACAACATACGAGACACGTTAGCACACATTACGACCTCGCAAAAATCATCCGCAACCATGAAAAAATTAAAAAACACAATAAATACACACAACACATACATAAAAAGATTACCTACAGCACCTCAAAAAAGGAAGTTACACCTTAATTTAACTCAAAATAATAGAGTTTAGACACTAAAACATTCTCTAAGCGACAGAAAAAATGGCCGCCGAACAAAACGAAAACGAGGCTACAGCACAAAACACCACAACAGACTCGCAAAACACCACAAAAGACCTACGGATATTCCGCTAACACGCATACCACACATTACCCGCCATTTTACGCCAATGCGGAAGTACACCACTATGCTAACGGTTTCGGCTCGCGCACGCACAGTATTACACTGCACACATTCATCACGCTTACACAGCAGCTCCACACCACTAATGCTGCAGCAACATCAACACAGATTGTCAGCTCTTCAACACAATGCTTCAAAATAGGTAAAGTATATTCATTTATTAATGTATTATATATTTCATTATTACACACCAAACAGCAGTAGCTACCTTACAATTTGATTGCCGTCATTTTTTGACGGGCAATTCGCTAGTCTATTAGAATATTGAGTTAAAAGACAGTTAATTGTGAACTGAAATGCAATCTACTGTGGTCCAACATTTGATTAACAGTGCATAACACTTGTGCTTTAAGATACAATATTTAACAGATTAATAAATACTATGAATCACTATAGATCTTATATGGATACCTCAATGAATATCCTATAGCTCACTGTTGTTCACCAAAATGTTCCATGTGTCGTTACAAATCTATCTATCTATCCAATATGTATCCATCTATCTTCACCCCATCTATGTTTTCTCCATCCAGCTGATGTCACAGGCTGTTTGCGGGCTCACTGACATAGAGGTAAACAGGACACGGTTCTACCTGGACCTGGTGGGATAATGGGATTATAATCCAAAAACAGGACATTTTTCTATCCCTCCTATAACACATCCTATTTCTTCATGGGACAATGGGATTATACTCAAAAAGCAGGACATTTTTCTATCCCTCCTATAACACATCCTATTTCTTCATGGGACAATGGGATTATACTCAAAAAGCAGGACATTTTTCTATCCCTCCTATAACACATCCTATTTCTTCATGGGACAATGGGATTATACTCAAAAAGCAGGACATTTTTCTATCCCTCCTATAACACATTCTATTTCTTCATGGGACAATGGGATTATACTCCAAAAACAGGACATTTTTCTATCCCTCCTATAACACATTCTATTTCTTCATGGGACAATGGGATTATACTCCAAAAACAGGACATTTTTCTATCCCTTCTATAACACATTCTATTTCTTCATGGGACAATGGGATTATACTCCAAAAACAGGACATTTTTCTATCCCTCCTATAACACATCCTATTTCTTCATGGGACAATGGGATTATACTCCAAAAACAGGACATTTTTCTATCCCCCCCTATAACGCATCCTATTTCTTCATGGGACAATGGGATTATACTCCAAAAACAGGACATTTTTCTATCCCCCCCTATAACACATCCTATTTCTTCATGGGACAATGGGATTATACTCCAAAAACAGGACATTTTTCTATCCCCCCCTATAACGCATCCTATTTCTACATTTATCTCCTATAACTCCACTACAACATCTGCCTCTCAAACTCTCTGTTGCAGTTATTGAACAATATAACCCATATTCATACCAACTCCTATTGCTCATAGAACAATTCTTATTAAATTAAATTTTGCTCCATAAACTCCCAGTATAACTCGTATTGCACCATATAACCTCTTCCTACATATAATCTTAATAAACTATGTTGTATTTCTATATAAACCCTAACCTATAATATATATTATATATAGCTCTGCAATTTATGTCTTGATATTGCTTTACATAAGCCTCTTACCAGTTGTCTCCTCAGTTTTCTGCCTTTGCAGCTCCTCGGGCTGTTGGTAGAAAATAATAGTGAGTAACTTTAAGGACTAATCTGCCCTCACGTCTTGCCTCTACTCTCACTCTCTACCTAGAGAAATAATTAATTCAAGTCCATTAAGGAGCAAGTGTAGAGAGACTAGGATGCAATGCGTAGTTCAAGTTAACTCCAGATGATGTATTATATATAATGTTTGAGTCTAAGAGCATAATTAGGCATTGAATACGTCATAAAGCCATTTTTAATATAAAATGGGGGATCTGTTGAACCTTGGAGGCATCCATAAAACTTTGGTGAAGATTATTTGTATGTGAGTGGACTTTACTTTGCTGAAGTAGCACACTTGCTGTTATAAGTGCAAGCTGCCAGCTTCTGGGCAGTAGAAAATTACAAAATATCCAACGATTTAACAAATCCCCCACCCCTCATCCACATATCTACACACTGATATATAATATAAACACATACACTCAAGCTCCAAGCTAACAGCAAGTGTTTAAGTTTGAAACTTTTTCTATGCTTATTTTTTTAGATTTTTATTCATGGCTAGAATATAATATTGATAGTTTGTCATAAGGACACGCATGGTAACAGGTTTAATTTAGGAGCCATGGGGGTCAATAAGTGGCCCCATTATATAGGGGGTAATATTAGGGTCCAGGGGGTAGATAGGGTTTTAGTACTGATGGGGGAAGAAGTCCGGGCTCATAGTGGGTTGATGAATATTTACTAAGCTATAGCAGAAAAGGAGAGGGGGTACGAAATGCTGCAATGGGAATCTTCCCCATAGGAAACAGAGTATATTGCAGACCTGGCAATACTTAATACATTTTCCACCTTGTCTCTACACACTTGCCATAGGTCAAGAACCCTCTTCCCTATTTATTTTCCATGTTTCTGTTTTGGTTCCATTTAATATCACTCCTAAATTATTTTCCTTTATTTTTTTCTACACCTCAAAAGCAACCTTCGGGCAGCAAAGTAGTAAAGTCAGTCAACATGCCTTGGGTTACTTACCTTTAGATGAAATGAGGTTCTCAGCCTGAGCCTCCTCATCTCCTGGTGCTCTGTCGGGATACAATGCAAGTGTGACAATCACTTTAGGGAATTTTTCTGGTGACATATCAATGGTCACACATTAAAAATGTGTCTCAAAACTCTCTCCCACTGGGGTAAGGTGATTTACACAGAGTTGTACTGGGAGGTATCTGACGGGACGGAGCAGTCTCATTCAGAAAAAGAGAGGTACTAATGCACTATATAGAACCCTAGTTAGACCTCACCTAGTAAACTGTTTCCAGTTCTCCTTTCTGTGGCAAGGTAGAAACCGTGTTTCATATTTATTTTAGTTGTGCCAGACTACAGCCCATCTTGTCACCCTGAGGGGCGTCTTCCTGGAGTTTCCTTGCTGCATTTCTTCACTCAACTATTTTAGTTTGGGAGCCCAGTGTCCTAGGGAAACAAGGACAGTAACCTCCTCGTCAACCTGCTCCTGGTATTAGCCAAACTGGATATTTATAAGCCCTGGAAGCAGTGTCTGGCTGGTAAGGCCATGCACCGGGCGCTGGTGCCTCCTGTATCCGTGCAGAGTACCAACATGACTTTGTCCACTGGGAGGATGTGTGAGTTTACCTCCCAGTGGGTTGCAGATGGAGTATTCTGCTCACTATCCCACTTCGAGATTAATTTCAGTTTATGCTCCTAATTTGATTTAACTTATTTTGCATTTTACATTTTTTTTTTTTTTTTCATATTTTGTTCCCGACCACCCATATAATAGGCCAGTCCTGGAAAATCCTCTGTGTCCGGAGACTGTGAGCCTCATTCAACTAAGCTTTCAAGAGATCCTGCAAGTTATTTTGCTATTCAATTGGCAACTTTTTACGGGCTCCGACTGGGTTACGGGCGCCGGCCTCCGATTCACTGCTAAATGTTCACATCACAAGTTAATGCCCCTACAAGTCTTTGATCTTTCACTGCCGCAAGAGCTGCGAACGCTAAAATCGCAAGTCGCTATTCAATTGCTCCAATTCCTCCTCGCTAACCGCTCCGTCAAGCCCGCAAATGGCAAAAGTCGAACCATAAGTCACGGGTACCAAGGACGACTCGCAAAGGGCTTAATGCCTTGTCTGGAGAACTTTAAAAGCAAATAAAAAAATCAATACTGTACTCTTATTAAAAGGGAAAGTGATGTTAGGTCTTAGAATTAATAGCACAACATTCTCAAGCTCGCAAATCGGCCCGAAACATAACCTTATTTCATGTTTGATTTCCGTGTTATATCGTACTCGGCAATCAATACATATAATGGAACTTGCATGTAATAGAATATCATATTTACATTTTTATTCGCAATATTTCAGGAATGTGGGTCCGATCGTAACTCATAATTGAATCCTGTAGTACTTTGAAATCCAAAATCCAATGATCACGATCTCTGTTTCCATTTCCTGTTTCTATATCGGGAGTTACAGTCTCGCTTAATTGATCATGTTCAAGCTCGCAAATGCTACATACGATGGCATGGTTTCCGAATTTCGCTATTGGCCCATAACTTGCGACCTTGAGCAATTGAAAAGCACCATAACTTGCGAGCACTTTGGGCCCGCAGACATATGGCCTATACCTCCATAACTTGCGCCTCCGAATTGAATGAGGCTCTGTATCTCCATAAGGAAAGTAACAAATTAGGAACTGTTCAAAAAAGGGTAGCTAATGTGTGATATGGTCTAAAAGATAAAACTTACCACAAAATGATCTTAATATGTATAGCTTAGAGGACAGACAGAAAAGGTGAGAAGTGATAGAAACCTTCAAATATATCAAATAATTTAATGTTAGGTAATTTTAGGTGATTGTAACGGATCTACTGGCACCCCGACCGGGTACCTCCGTTGATAGACGCATCCTAGTTTGCGTCGAGGCCTACAAGCACCGCACCGGACACCAAAACCACCACAGACTCCAAGGATAGTACATCAGGAATAAGCGTTCAGTAGTTACAGCTCAAGGGAGTATGCAAAAGCATAGCAATCCCCAGTATGATAGTGATCCCCTCCAATAACGAGACAAGGCTACGTTTTGAAGGGTCAAGTAGAACATCAACCAACATACATATAGTAGGATCATATTTTAACCATAATAATCATAAAACAGTTTAAAACAGTGATGGGTTCCGCTACACACCTCCCCCGTGACCATAAGCCGGCATACACGGTCTGATCCCAACGGATCGGCCTGGGGATGTCCGGACAAAGGTATTTGTTGGTCAATTCTCTAGTTTGACAACCCATCAGCATTACTGCAATTCACATTTACTCACATTTCCCATATCCCCAGATAGCTGGGATCTGAGCGCACAAAACCACAGAATAGCGCTCAGATCCTATTCACACAGTTCAATTGCCATGTAGCTAAAGTCTTTCCCATAGTCTTTCATTATATGAATGGGCTTCATGGCACAGTTATCTGGGGTATCATGGTTCACACAGGGCAAGTACAGAATGACCCCCCTGTATGTAAAGGGCCAGAATGAGTGACATACACTCTGGTATGGCCGAACACTGGTTCCAAAGGGCAATATGTCCCAGGGCCATAGTCGCAGGGCAGGAGGCTGGCAAACAGTCCTCTCCAAGCCAAAGTGGCGAAGGGCACTTCGTCACACATCTCCCCTGTGGGGGGAAGTCTAACCAGGCACCTGGATATTTCGCTGTGGTGATGGTGCAACACGCTGAGGGGACTTGAGGGGCAGAGGCCAGCGGCACTCTGCCCTGATGCCAGCTCTTCTGCTGGTATAACCTGCAGGACCTCCTGCTCTGTACAAGGGACAAAGGGAGGGCAGAGGCCGACTGCACTCTGCCCCGCTGTCAGCTCTTCTGCTGGGGTACTTGGGACATATTCCGGCTCAGTAGCCAGGGAAACGTGGGGGTCAGTGGGGGTTAACATTTCCTCTGTTAACCCTGGGGCCACATTAGAAGTTAGCTGGGGAGGGGAATTTGTACTTACCCCCTCCTCCGGTTGTCCCAGTGACGGTAGTTGGGGATCTGGACAAGCTGTGGGCGCAGAGACCACGGTCCCATCTGCGCTGTCTGGGAGATTGGTGTCTCCCCTGGTTAGGGTAAACTGTCGCTGGGGGGGGGGGAAGGACGACACCTGTATGTAAAGGGCCAGAATGAGTGACATACACTCTGGTATGGCCGAACACTGGTTCCAAAGGGCAATATGTCCCAGGGCCATAGTCGCAGGGCAGGAGGCTGGCAAACAGTCCTCTCCAAGCCAAAGTGGCGAAGGGCACTTCGTCACACATCTCCCCTGTGGGGGGAAGTCTAACCAGGCACCTGGATATTTCGCTGTGGTGATGGTGCAACACGCTGAGGGGACTTGAGGGGCAGAGGCCAGCGGCACTCTGCCCTGATGCCAGCTCTTCTGCTGGTATAACCTGCAGGACCTCCTGCTCTGTACAAGGGACGGCAGAGGCCGACTGCACTCTGCCCCGCTGTCAGCTCTTCTGCTGGGCTACTTGGGACATATTCCGGCTCAGTAGCCAGGGAAACGTGGGGGTCAGTGGGGGTTAACATTTCCTCTGTTAACCCTGGGGCCACATTAGAAGTTAGCTGGGGAGGGGAATTTGTACTTACCCCCTCCTCCGGTTGTCCCAGTGACGGTAGTTGGGGATCTGGACAAGCTGTGGGCGCAGAGACCACGGTCCCATCTGCGCTGTCTGGGAGATTGGTGTCTCCCCTGGTTAGGGTAAACTGTCGCTGGGGGGGGGGAAGGACGACACCTTCTGCCCCCTGTGTTTCACACTGCCGCTGGGGGGGAAGGACGACACCTTTGGCCCCCTGGGGTACCCACTGCCGCTGTGGAGGAAGGTCGACACCTTCTGCTCCCTGGGGTACACACTGCCGCTTGGGGGGAAGGACGACACCTTCTGCCCCCTGGGGTTCACACTGCCGCTGAGGGGGAAGGACGACACCTTCTGCCCCCTGGGGTTCACACTGCCGCTGGGGGGAAAGGACGACACCTTCTGCCCCCTGGGGTTCACACTGCCGCTGGGGGGAAAGGACGACACCTTCTGCCCCCTGGGGTTCACACTGCCGCTGGGGGGGTAGGACGACACCTTTAGCCCCCTGGGGTTCACACTGCCGCTGGGGGGGATGGACGACACCTTCGGCCCCCTGGGGTTCACACTGCCGCTGGGGGGGAAGGACGAGACCTTCTGCCCCCTGTAGGGCCGGTAGAGAGACCTCGGTCCCATCTCTACCTGCCATCTGGAGGTCATCCCAGGACCAGTCAATGAAGTCTGGTTCTGCTTGTCGAGTAGGTTGGGGCTGCCCGAAGCTGAGCAGATGTTGGTAGTCCTGCTCCAGCTCCCACTCTCTCGTTACCAGGTGGGTCATGTCTTTGCTCACCTCGCCTTCGTCATCCCAGACATACATGCCCATCCGATAGTCGTAGATGTCCCAAAACCTAGACTCCTCCGTGCTGCCAAGATCAATGTCGTCCTCCAAAGCATCCCATAATAAACCTGGGCCATCATAATCATCCCCCTCTGGTAAGTCGTGTTCAGCCTTCCAGGGGGTAAGTCGAACGGTATGCCACCAGAGGGCCTGGTATGCGTTGTCTAGCCAGAGCTCTCGCCATACCAGGGTCTCTAGTCTTGTCACCCACTCATCCAGGGGCTGCTCTGTAGCCGCTGCTCATCACTGGGGAGACTCTCACCTCGCCGCCATTGGGCATCTTCCAGGGCATCATACCAGAGTTCCTTTCTGTCTGCATCCCTGTAGTCCGCGGCCGCCTCCTCCTCCTCATCATGAAACGCTGTCTGAAAACTAGCCGGTTCCATCCTGCTGTAGCCAGGGGCGCTGTACGGATACTAGCGTTGCCCTCAATTTGTAACTCCAAACGTTACCGGTGTCTCCGTGCTGCTTTTCCTCTTACTAGGACGCCATCCCACCACTGCCAGCCAATGTAACGGATCTACTGGCACCCCGACCGGGTACCTCCGTTGATAGACGCGTACTAGTTTGCGTCGAGGCCTACAAGCACCGCACCGGACACCAAAACCACCACAGACTCCAAGGATAGTACATCAGGAACAAGCGTTCAGTAGTTACAGCTCAAGGAAGTATGCAAAAGCATAGCAATCCCCAGTATGATAGTGATCCCCTCCAATAACGAGACAAGGCTACGTTTTGAAGGGTCAAGTAGAACATCAACCAACATACATATAGTAGGATCATATTTTAACCATAATAATCATAAAACAGGGTAAAACAGTGATGGGTTCCGCTACAGTGATCATAAGAAAATCCTGAGACTTAATTAAAAAATAAGCTTTTTGTTAGATATAATGGTCAGACTAAGTGGGCCTTTGTGGTCCTTTCTGACATTAAATTAGTTTCTTTGTCAATTCCAGTGATGAAGTCTCTCTCATTGACCCCCTTTCTGTTACTGTGGGCAGTTGATTTTACTGGGGCATCTAACACTGGTCTCATTCTCACTCAGGGCAGTGTCTTTGACAGTCTCTCTCTGACAGACATTCTTTTTCTTTTGTAGTGTTTTAGGGGATGAAGCCTATTTCTTAGCAGCAGTCTTTTGCTCAGGGAGGGATGTCCCTTTTGCACTTTGAGCAGTGCCTCTTGTTTAGGCACGGTCTCTCAGGGTATAGTGTCTCTTACCTTGCCTTCTGGTTCATGTTGCATCGGCACCTCCGACCTGCCATGAAAGAGAACAATTTGCTTAGGATGGGTGACCTCAGACTCTGTGTGCAACGTGCTATTTATCATATTATCATTCTGAAATACAGCTCTCCTGGTTGCACCAGAGAATTATTCTATATTATTAAGGTTGTTGTTGTTTCGTTGTTTAGTCGTGTCTGACTCCCCGAAACTCACCCTATGGATCGCAGCATGCCACGCAAATCTTGTATCTGGTTATGATTATCCATGACAAAGATACTGGAGTGGGTTGCCAGTTCCTTCTCCAGTGGACCACAATTTGTCTGACCTTTCTGCTATGACCTACCTATATTACGTGACCTTACATGGTATAGCTCACAGCTTCATTGAGGTACACAAGCCCCTTCACCACGACAAGGTAGCGACCCAGAAGGGGATTACCAAGGTAGTAGCCCTCTAAATATATACCGCTAGTCTTCAACACTCCCTCTGGATCTCTACCTTGGTGAAGGAGCTTGTGTACTTCAATGAAGCTGTGAGCTAAACCCTGTAGGGTCACCCAAGATGGGCAGGTCATAGCAGAGAGGTCAGGGAAATCGCTGTGCACTGGAGAAGGAACTGGCAACACACTCCAGTATCTCTGCCATGAAAACCATATAGATAAGCACAACCAGAAACACATTGTTGTGCCTAGGTCACTGAGAGTCAGACACGACTGAAGAACTGAACACACAGTCTTCAACCGCTATCCTCAGACCTACTAGTCTATGACCCCATCAATAAGCTTCAGACCCTACTAGTGAATCCTTATGATGTCCTATAATCCTAGGACCATAGGGTATATGATAATATATGTAAAGTGATTTAACATATTATTATTATTAATATTACTACTATTATTATTGATCTTTATTTATTAAGCACCAGCATTTTCTTCAGCTATTCACAAAGTAGAATAGAGTACAGTGGGCACACTTGCAGCTTCAAAGGTAAACACATTCTAAGGCCAGTATAAACAGACAAGATGAGATCCCTATTCCAAAGAGCTAACAATCTAGAAGAGCAACCAAGTTTGTTTTTTTAATCCGCTTGTACTCACTCAGAATCAGGAGGATCCCCAGAGTGAAGAGAACAACTGCAAAGACCAGACCTCCAATCCTCAGGCTCTGGTAATCTGTGACACAAATTAATCAGAGCAATTAACCACCAATAATAACCAAATCAGGTTCCTGCAAGCTCCATGCCATCCGCTTCTTACAGCTGGTTATAATTACTTATCTTTTAATTAAAGGGGCATGGAATTTATCATCGATGCTCTACGCAGCTCAACAGATCATTGTAAACCAATTGAACATTTTTTATAAAAGTTTTTATATCACCCAAGTAATCATCAAATGTGAAGCTTCATAGGCTGTGAAAGCACAATCTCATTCAAATGACAATACACTCTGTTAGCTGCAACGGAAAATTCATATTATTCATTTGGATTCTTTAGACATACTCATTTTATTGAAGTGAAGAGAGTATATAAGCATTTAGAGGGAGCTTGTAGATAAACAATTTAAGTGCTGCAAAAGCTAACACTGCGGCATGTAAAGAACAGGGCTTTTACACATTTTCTACTTCTGACTGCTGTATATAAAATGGTGCAGGGCAGTATCCACAAGCTCTAAGGCCCTTTAATACATTGTATTTTTTTTAACTATATTTATCACATATAATAGTTGTCAAACTGCGAGTTGTCGTCACGCTTGCGAGCCTCGCAAAGCGAGTCGAGTTGTTGAGGCACGAGCTAATGCCTAAAATTCACTCCCACACAGCACAGGGGGAGAGCCAGGGACCCGGTGAGTGAGGTTGCAACTTAATTTGATGCATATTTTGTCTTTTTTAACAATCGGAAATTGACGAAGGGGGGAAATAAATGGAGGCCGAAAAATGTAAAAATCCTGAAACAAGATGAAAACGAGGCTCTGCAAGGCCAGGCATGCAATGGCAAAGACAGTAACACACCAACAACGCCAGGCACAGGGATTTGAAAATAAAACCAACTGCAGTCAGCGCGCTCCACGCAAAGATTCAGCAGAGACGCAGAGGAGAAAGACACAGGGAAGGGACAGGGGGGAGATGGTGGAAAGAAACACATGGCAAGTTGCCGAGGCCTGTAATGAGTGGTAAAGTAGATGGGAGGAGAGGCTCGCAATGAGCGCCGAAAGTGCGCAGCGTGGGCAGAACATCGCATTGTGTGGCAAACCGCATTGCCAGGCTTTACATTTTATTGCCGTCATTTTTGATGGGTAAGTCGCTATTTATAAATAATGCACATGAAGTTACTAAATAATAATGTTCTTGACAAGACATTCTAGGCAATGCGGTGTACATCATGATATCTTTAGAACTGGACGTTTAACATACTGTACACCAGTGGTAGTCAACCTGGTCACTACCACCCACTAGTGGGTGATTCAAGCTTTCATGGTGGGCGATAGGGTAACCGACAGGTGGCGTCGCTTACGAGTGACGTTACACGTCGTAGACCCGCAGCACCAC
The DNA here is from genome assembly GCA_027410445.1 of Discoglossus pictus. NCBI lineage: Eukaryota > Metazoa > Chordata > Amphibia > Anura > Alytidae > Discoglossus > Discoglossus pictus. The sequence goes on along the minus strand of CM050169.1, from coordinate 129,728,720 downwards.
GCTTGGCTGGTTGGAGAGCTGGTGAGAGAGCCTAGAGACAGCAATCAGGACCGGATCACTATCTAGTAAGTACAGCGCAATACATAGCTAGGGTCATATGATTAATATAACCAGAAATGAGAGAGGGGAAATACTGCGGCACCAGTGGACGGTAAGGACATTTTACCATTAAAAGTGGGCGGTAGGTATTAAAATGTTGACGACCCCTGTTGTAAATAATGTAGGTTGACCTGCAGATGGCGCTATTGTACAAGATATGTTATCACAGAGCTTTATACCTTGTGTTTTTAATCCTACATAACTGCACCAGCCACGGCTCCAAATATGATATCGTTTAAAACCGTAGGATATAAGAATATATAATCAGTTGACTGTTATTATTTTTTTTATATTACAGTAAACTGTTTACTATTTTGTCTGTCAATCAGCCTTTCTGATCCACCCACAAAATATTTCCTTTTATCTAAAGTTTCATATCTCCCAACTGTCCCTTGTTTGGATGGGCTTTATCTCTTTCCAGGGAAAATCCAAATATCCATTTTCTGAAGGAAAGTCACAAAGTTAAATGCTAAATCCTAGTTTCCAGCCTTGACCATATCCCACCTTCTTTGGTCCTACATAATATGGCCCTCATTCAATTGCGATTTGGCCAATTGAATAGGGCCCTAAATAAGCACATAGCATATATTTTTTAAAGAAGTTTTTAGTTAGTGAAGACCTTGCTTTTGGATAGATGCTTACTAAGTAAAAACTTCTTTAAAAAAAATATGCTATGTGCTTATTTAGGGCCTTATTCAATTGGCCAAATTGCAATTGAATGAGGGCCTATGTTTGTATGAAGCATTGTGCACAAATCTATTGTGGGTATCTCTAAAACTTTGTTTCCACATCATACAGAATGACAGTAACTCACCCTAATAGTTCATAATAGTTCAAGAACTAGCGACTTGCCCATCAAAAAATGACGGCAATAAAATTGTAAGGCAGGTAATGCTGTTTGCCACAGAGAGTAAGTGTTTTGGTGGTCTGAGCTCCTTGTGCGCTCATTGCGAGGCTGGCGCTGAGCGCCTTTGGGTTGGTGTATTTGTTGTTATCATAGGCGTTTTTGCGCTTATTGTAAGGTCCGCAGTGATCTCGTTTTCGCGCTTATTATCTTATTATTAGCTTATTATCTCCCCTGGTGTAGTTTGTGTCCTATGAGCACCATTGACACTCCTTGTGAGTGGCGCGGTGAAGGTGTTTGTGGATGTTTGCGATAGTGTGGTGTTAATTGTTTTTTGTTGTGTGTATTTTTTTTTTTCATGCTAATTAATTAATTAATGAAATCATAAAATGAATATACTTTACCTCTTTGTAATTAATATATGCAGCAAGGAATGTGGTGAAGAGCTGACAATCTGTTTAGATGTTCCTGCAGCATACAATGTAGATTTGCAGTGTTTTAGAGCTGAGGTGTAAGTGTCAGCAATGTGTGCAGTGTGTAGTGTAAATAGGCTGCGTGCGCGAGGGGAAACCGTTTGTATAGCTGGGTACTTCTGCATTCTGTAAGTTAGTGTTGGTTATGTGGTAGGCGGGTTTGTATGATTTAGCGTCTTTGGTAATGGTGTATGTTGTAGGTCGTACAGGTTTTTGCAAAAGCCGTATGTGGTTTGCTGTATTTTGCGGCTTTAGGGGTCGTGTAGCCTCGTTTTTTTTCGAGTGTCTAAACTTTTTAACCTGTGTTGCAGAGGTCCTGGGTGTCCCCCCTTGCTGTGGGTAAGGTTTTTATTTAATTTTTGTGTGTATTTTTTAATGTTTGTCGCTGTGCGCGGGTCTGTAATGGATTTCTAACCGGTTGTGAGGCGCTGTAGAGCCTCCACCTCCGCAAATGCGGCCACTAGCTTTGCGAGGGTCCGCATTTGAGGCCTGCAATGAGCCAATGGGAACCTCCACCTCCGCAAATGCGGCCACTCGCTTTGCGAGGGTCTGCATTTGCGATCCGAAAGTCGTAGGGGGTCGATGGGATGAGCGCCTAAGGCGCTCATCTCTACCAGCGCAAGGAGGGCCGCAGTTGTGGCGGGCTCGCTACACGAGCCCGCAAGCATTAGCAACAACCGTATTGCTGAGAACTATATATGTGATATGAGCCTGATTCAATCGAACAATCGTAAGTTACTGGAGCCCGTAATTGAGGCCGTAAGTTAATTTGCTAATCAATTGGTGTCTTTTTGTGGACTCCAAACGGATTACGGCCTTGAAAGCCTTGCGGTTGTTAAACCCGGGACTTACAGCATCCCAAAGCCTTTGATCTTCCCAGTCCGCAAGAGGTACGCTCGCTAAAATCACAAATCGCTATTCAATTGCTCCAATACCTCAAGCCCGCTAATATTTTCACATTGTAAATGGCAAATGTAGGAGAGAGTGCTAGAGAGAACCCACAAGGTGGGTTAACCCCTGTCCACAGTGCTGTAAATGCAAATAAAACATCAAAACTGCACTGTAAATGATGAAAGACATTACAATTAATTGCACAACAGTCTCAAGCTCGCAAATCGGCAATAAAATATCATAATTTTTTATGTGTCATTTTGGGGTTATATCGATCTCGAAAGTCAATGAGAATACATATGAGGACAACCACGTGGACTAGAACAGTATTGGCATTCATTTTTATTATTTTGTATTTTGAGGGTTTGCAAGTCCCATCGCATATCGGACCCCCAACCGCTAATTGATTGACATGTAACCTCCATGTTTTACTGACGTAATGATAGCGGTCTCATTTTCTGGGTGGTTACGGGCTTGCTTAATTGATCATGTTCACGCCCTGAACTGCTACGCACCAGTGCATGGTTTATGGCTTCGGCGTTCGGCCTGTAACTTGCGGGCTTGTTCAATTGAATAGCCCTGGAAATCGGAGATTAACAGGAGCCCGCAGACATAAGGCCTGTATCCCGCGAGATGCAGGCTTGCATTTGAATCGGGCTCTATGTGTCCATCTTTGACCATTTTAAATGTTTGGATGAATTGCTAATGATAACAAATGATTATTAATTACTCCATAGGGCTCTGCACATCTTGCTATTTTTACTAGCAATTGTGTTTGGCATTTTAGGGGCACATGTAGACCAAAGGAGAATTGGAGATCATTAGTAACCACTACACACTAGTACAAAGATAAAAGCAATCGGTGGGAGAGATCAGAAAGACTGATTGACAGGTAAAATCTGCAGACTTCAACATTATAACATTCAATCAGTACTTGCCATCATCTATAGTTTTGAATTACAACATATTTGGGACCATTTTGGGGCCATTGTAATATCTTACAGTAGGCCTTTTATTTAGTTATTGATTAGCGTTAAAATATATAATGGAAGAACAAAAAGCCAATATAGCTCTTAAAATTTACATTTTGAACTTAGCATTTAGCGGATGTGCTTCTCTCCACCCTTTATTAGGTGTCCATGGACTGAAAGAAGTTCTGCCCAGGAAGCTGTCCTATTGTTTTTCTGATGTGTAGATTATTATTATCTCTTTTTTATTATATTTTACTGTAATTTTAAGGTTTGCCTGCTATGGCCACTGCAGAGAGGTAGGCAGATAAACACTCATCAGGATAACAGATAAAGACTTCCATCAGGACAATCCTCCTGCATAGACCTTCTCCTCCTAGACATGATAGGGATGCTAACTAGTTGCTAATAAATTAATGAAACCCTATTGTAGCCCTTTACAGTTTTAATTGCCATATATAGCCATAATGTTGCTATATTGCTTGATTAAATACTTACAATTTTCAACTCAAACAGATTCTCCTAACAGCATGTTTTGGGCTCATCACCATCAGAGCAAGATGTACTGGCTGAATCAACATCTACTGTGAGGTCAGAGTGATACTCAAGGCCTCCATATTGTGCGCTCTAAACTTACCATAATAGAATGGATTTTTTGATTTGTCGTCATTACTGGCGCCTGTGGAAGAAACACATAACAATATCAGGACAGGGACAGACTGTTCTGGGTATCTATCTAATGTCTGGAGACGTTCTTAACCTCAAAGTATTAGGAACGATTAGGATGAGTTTACTTACCCAGGACTGGGACAAGTGCAGTGCAAAGGAAAATCAGTGCGGTCTCCATAAGCCCTGAAATAAAATGCATAACATTAGTATGATATCGTGCAAATGAAACAAGACTGGGCCTGGTAGCAGGATGAATAACATGGCAGGGAAGGGCATCCTAATGTTGGTATGTGTATGAATAGGTATGGCAAGGCAATGAGTGTCAACGGGATATAGTGGTGTATGGGGAACATTTAACAAGCAGTACATAATGGTGTGGGGCACACACTCTCTATCTGCTACACATAACAAAGTAAAAAAAAGTGTTCAGAAGAGAGAATAAGAGTAATGGAGAATGCTAGGAATCCTGGCCAAAAAAGTGAGATGGGGTAGGAGGAAGATAGAGAGGGATAGAGAGGAAGGGGCAGTGACAGAGCAAGTAGAGAGAAGGAACAGACAAATTGGAAATGGGGCAGAGGTATATAGCAAACATAGTTACATAGTAATTGAGGTTGAAAAAAGACTGTTAGTCCATCAAGTTCAACGTTTTAAGGACTCCTCTGATCTGCAATGCGCAGATTTATTGTTAATTGATCCAGAGGAAGGCAAACAGAAAAAAAAACAGTACAACTTTGCCAATTGTCTCAAAAGGGAAAAAAATAATTCCTTCCTAACCCCAGGTACTGGAGATTGGATTCCTCCCTGGATCAATACTCCTTCTCTAATTATCCAGGATAACCCTGAATACCCTTTTTATTTAAAAATATATCCAATCACTTTTGAAAGTTATCTATTGAATCCGCCGTCACTACCTCCTTTGGTAGAGAATTCCACAGATTAACCACCCTTACTGTGAAGAACCCTTTTCTTTCTTTAAGGTGGAATCTTTTTACTTCTAATCTCAAGGGATGTCCTCTTGTCAGTTGATAACCTCTTGGCACAAAAAGCTCCCCCGACAAATCTTTATACTGACCGTGGATGTATTTATATAAGGTAATCATATCTCCTCTTAGACGCCTTTTTTCTAGAGAAATTAAGTTTAATTTGGTTAGTCTTTCTTCATAACTTAGCCCCTCCATTCCCCTTATTAGTTTTGTTGCCCTCCTCTGTACCTTTCCAGCTCTAAAATGTCCTTTTTATGAAGTGGTGCCCAAAATTGTACTCCATATTCCAAATGAGGACGTACTAGGGATTTGTATAGTGGCAGAATTACATTTGCTTCCCTGTCTTCAATAACCTTCTTAATACATGCTAATATTGTACTTGCCTTTGCAGCTGCTGCTTGGCGTTGAGCACTGTTACCTAGGTGGTTGTCCACAAGCACTCCCAAATCCCTTTCAATATCTGATATTTGCTCCATTAAGATTATAAATTGCATGGCTATTTTTTCTTCCCAGATGCATAACTTTACATTTACCATATTTATCAGCGTATAACACGCACTTTTTCTCCTTGAAAATAGGGGGCAAATGATGTGTGCATGTTATACGCCGATATGAGGATGAGGAGGGAGGTTGAGGATGAGGAGGGGGGTTGAGGATGAGGAGGGAGGAAGAGGGGGGTTGAGGTTGAGGAGGGGGGTTGAGGATAGGGGGGTTGAGGAAGGAGGATGAGGATGGGGGGTTGAGGAGGGGGGTTAAAGGGGGTTTGAGGATGGGGGGTTGAGGAGGGAGGTTGAGGAGGGGGTTGAGGATGGGGGGTTGAGGAAGGGGGGGTTGAGGAAGGGGGTTGAGGAGGGGGTTGAGGAGGGGGGTGGAGGAGGGGGTTGAGGAGGGGGGTGGAGGAGGGGGTTGAGGAGGGGGTTGAGGATGGGGGGGTTGAGGATGGGGGGGGGTTGAGGAGGGAGGTTCAGGAGGGGGTTGAGGATGAGGAGGGAGGTTGAGGATTTTGCTTTGAAGTTCTTTATTTGAAATTAAAAAAAATTCCCGTGAAATTTCCTTCTTAAAATGAGGTGCGTGTTATACGCCGGTGCGTGTTATACGCCGATAAATACAGTATCTGTATTAAAAAAGGTAAAAGAGAGAGTGGGAGAAAGACAGCATTTCAGAGCATATGATAGGGATAATGAATTTATATGATTTTATAAAGTTTTGAAAGCAAGACAGAGAGGAAGAACCTTTCAGTATCAGTCACTTATGTCATTAGACATGTTCCTTCTTACTCTTCTCTCTGCAGCAAACATTCATTTCTCCCAAAGGGTTCAAATTGTTATATCTTTGTGTGAGGTCATGCAACACAATCCATGAGGTATTGTGCTTGAGTTACATTAATGTTTAATGAAAAGCAATGGGTTCTTCTTTTTCAATCTAGGGTGCGTATTTTAGGTTTCAGATAATGAATCGTTTCCTTTGTTCTCATAATGTGATAATTTTAATACTATTTAAAATATGCATCTGTGTGAATGTATATTGTATTGAAAGACTCTGGTTCGCTAGCAATGCTATTAGAATTTTATAATGCTTTATTAGTTTATTGATAGATATTAACACAATTCAGATTTTTAGAGTAGAAGAGCCCATGCATATTTCTCCCGATTTCAATAAATAGTATAATTTAAGTGCATTTTTTATACTGAGTGATGGAGCCCAGAATAATGTGTGCATTTAGTAATATATGATAGCAATGGTAACGAGGTAGAGACTGAGGAAAGCCTGGAGAAAGTGGACACACTTAAATGGGCCATAGCCAACAAACCACAAATAAAAGGCACTGGTACTTTGGGTTAATGGCTGCTACATTTATTAAACATATACTTAACAAAATAAGCATTTGGTTCTGGCGTGAAAGCAATGTTCTGCTGCCAGCTTTAAGCTAAGCAACCATGATCTCGGGGAGCAAACCAAGCTTACCCCATAAAATTACCTTGTTCTACCATCTAGATGGCACTGAACCAACAGGTGCCGTTTGTAACCACCTTCTGGCAGCAACAACGTGTTTCAGACCAACTACAGTGTTCCCTTACAACATGAACATACATAAGAATGGAAGAAGGGTGCTGGACAACACAAGAGGGGGGACGAGGGGGGTTCTAATCTGCCCCTACTTGCTGCTGGGTTGGCAGCTTAATCTAAATCATCCACAGATATCCCTCAGTCCCTTCTACTGCAGCGGCAGGTCATGCCCCTCCTTATGTCCACTCTGCTTCCACTAGGGGTCACTAGAGCAATATACGTACATGACTGACTAGCATTAGTTTTTGGTACAGCCAATTGAGGGGTGTGCAGAAATATGACCATTTTCATATTGCACAAGTTTTGCATGGGAGAGGGCAGGTACGGGCACTGAAATGGGCATGAGGCTATCTTTCAGGTTTTCACCAGGGGATCCAGATTGTCTAGTAATGGTCCTCATGGTATATAGGTAAACTGTCAGATTTATTTAAAATTAAATCCGAAGAAAATGATGTTTTGGCAAATGGGTGGGTGTAAAAACAGGTGCTATGCTTGTATTTTATAAAAAGAACTGAATATATTATAAAGTGAAAATAATTATCTATCATTGTTTTTTTAACTGGAATTCCTTGGAACTCTAGGGTTTTCAACATATTTTTTTATTTTTCCCTCAAAATATACTTTTGAACAATTTCACGAAAATATAGATTTTGTCTTATATTAAAACACTTTAAGCAATGACATTACAGTGAAATCGTCAAGATATACTATTCATAAACAATGTGTTTAGTATGACATTTTGTCATACTGTATGGAGTATTCATGTAGGAGGGAAGTGATGGGCTAACCACAATATCACTGAACTGGATGCCACAGGGCACTCACACTGCATAGACTGCACACACAAACACAATAAAACACATAGAAACCACTAGGCACACATACAATAGGCTGGAACTGGCACAAGGTTGGTGGGGTGGAAAGGGAAGAGGGGGCTTCAGATTGTTAGGGTGTTTACAGAGGGTGTAACAATGCAGTGAGCGGACAGCAAGATGTTGGGGTGTATAGGAATGGTATAACAAGGCAGTCAGGGGGCAGCTAGATGCTGGGGTGTATAGGAATGGTATAACAAGGCAGTCAGGGGGCAGCTATATGCTGGGATGTATAGGAATGGTATAACAAGGCAGTCAGGGAGCAGCTATATGCTGGGATGTATAGGAATGGTATAACAAGGCAGTCAGGGGGCAGCTAGATAATGGGGTGTATAGGAATGGTATAACAAGGCAGTCAGGGGGCAGCTAGATGCTGGGGTGTATAGGAATAGTATAACAAGGCAGTCAGGGGGCAGCTAGATGCTGGGGTGTATAGGAATGGTAGAACAAGGCAGTCAGGGGGCAGCTAGATGCTGGGGTGTATAGGAATGGTATAACAAGGCAGTCAGGGGGCAGCTAGATGCTGGGATTTATAGGAATGGTATAACAAGGCAGTCAGGGGGCAGCTAGATGCTGGGATTTATAGGAATGGTATAACAAGGCAGTCAGGGGGCAGCTAGATGCTGGGGTGTATAGGAATGGTATAACAAGGCAGTCAGGGGGCAGCTATATGCTGGGATGTATAGGAATGGTATAACAAGGCAGTCAGGGGGAAGCTAGATGCTGGGGTGTATAGGAATGGTATAACAAGGCAGTCAGGGGGCAGCTAGATGCTGGGGTGTATAGGAATGGTATAACAAGGCAGTCAGGGGGCAGCTATATGCTGGGATGTATAGGAATGGTATAACAAGGCAGTCAGGGGGAAGCTAGATGCTGGGGTGTATAGGAATGGTATAACAAGGCAGTCAGGGGGCAGCTAGATAATGGGGTGTATAGGAATGGTATAACAAGGCAGTCAGGGGGCAGCTAGATGCTGGGATGTATAGGAATGGTATAACAAGGCAGTCAGGGGGCAGCTATATGCTGGGATGTATAGGAATGGTATAACAAGGAAGTCAGGGGGCAGCTATATGCTGGGATATATAGGAATGGTATAACAAGGCAGTCAGGGGGAAGCTAGATGCTGGGGTGTATAGGAATGGTATAACAAGGCAGTCAGGGGGCAGCTAGATGCTGGGGTGTATAGGAATGGTATAACAAGGCAGTCAGGGGGCAGCTAGATGCTGGGATGTATAGGAATGGTATAACAAGGCAGTCAGGGGGCAGCTATATGCTGGGATGTATAGGAATGGTATAACAAGGAAGTCAGGGGGCAGCTATATGCTGGGATATATAGGAATGGTATAACAAGGCAGTCAGGGGGCAGCTATATGCTGGGATGTATAGGAATGGTATAACAAGGCAGTCAGGGGGCAGCTAGATAATGGCGTGTATAGGAATGGTATAACAAGGCAGTCAGGGGGCAGCTAGATGCTGGGATGTATAGGAATGGTATAACAAGGCAGTCAGGGGGCAGCTATATGCTGGGATGTATAGGAATGGTATAACAAGGCAGTCAGGGGGCAGCTATATGCCTGGATGTATAGGAATGGTATAACAAGGCAGTCAGGGGGCAGCTAGATAATGGGATGTATAGGAATGGTATAACAAGGCAGTCAGGGGGCAGCTAGATACTGGGGTGTATAGGAATGGTATAACAGGCAGTCAATGAGATTATAACATGGCAGTGAGAATGTTAGGATATATATGGACGGCTACTGGTTGATTCTTACTCATCCACATTTGGTTCTCTAACCATAGGCTGCATATCCATATTTTTTTTTAGAAAAATGGGATATTAGTTTATGACAATATGGGCACTTGATCTAATGTAATGTTGCCAGGTAGCAGTCAGTGACTTTCTTGGACTGGAATACACGTATGATGGAACAAGTGAATGCGGGCATTGGAGTATGCCCTAAATGGATTATTCAGATGTTCAAATTTCAGAAGTTGAAGTCTAGTAGTAAGAATCAGATGATGAGCTGAACAAGTGGAAAGAACAATGTTTTGGGTATCAGAAGGAAGCAATATGGTTCATAAACAGGAAACAAGCCAGATACAGGGCACGGGGGTCATAAATATATGGGCAAATGCAATAGGATAAGGTCAGGGATCCCAATAAAGTCACATAGAGCCAAGAGTCAGAACTAGAATACAAAATCACAACATGACATACATAACTGAGAGTTGGTGGGCAGACCAGAAAGAGCCACTGAATTATAAGAAAACCTCAAATTTTTTCTGAATTATGTATCAAACGAATAATATTAGCAGCTGTGTAAGCCATGGACACAAATATTTCTAGAGCAAATTTTATTTTTGACAACTATGTTTAAGTTTAGAAAGTTTCCCTCTTGTCTGACTTGAGCACATCCTGATAGCTTAGAGCCTGAGGTCATGTCCTTTTCTACTAAACAGTGGAGGAAGGGTTGGTGGAGGAAGTACAAGACATCCCAATTTGGTTTTATTTTAAATAGCATAAAACATTCTATACACTGCACTAGCTTTTTTCTCTACAGCAAATCATTCATGAGATATTCAACATTATTTGTGCGGCTTCTATATGCTAATGTGTGTCTCAATATGCTAATTTGTGTCTCAGAGTATTTGATAAGGATTAGCGAGGGCATCTAACAATGGGACATTCTTTTGGCCAATACAGTGGCAGATAAGAAGACAATTATTTGCTCATAAAAGATAGTTAATTAGTATTCAGGAACTGCTCATTTACATATTAATGGAGCTCAAACAATCCTAACTATCTCGTTTATTATGGTTTTCAAGAATAACTTGATTCTGCGGTGGCAGCCCCTTTTGGTATTATATACCTACTCCTTTCTCCTGTATATGCACAGAAGTAAGCAGTTTGCAAGTATAACTGCAAGCCTGCTCCTGCAGAAATGTAACTGTCCCTCATGCACATACAACCTTCATGAGTCATGGATCAGTCTAGGGAACAGCAGAGACATCAACATTTTTTATTTTTTTAGCTACAAAGTACCTTTTTATGCTTTTGGTCAGACTCAGACGTCTCAAACAGATTTATTTTCTCATCAAACATTGGTCATTTAAATAACTGCAACTGACACCCACCCACCAAGATAGCATAAACATAGAAACAAACATCTGATGTCCATCTAATATGCCCTTTTTACCTTTAAGTGTGTCTCATGTTGGCCTAATGCTAATCATAGGCATGCTTAAATTCCTTAAAGGACCACTGTGATGCCCTAGCAAGATATACAAACATCTAATTAGAAAATAATTGCTTTATTTTACTCCTTGCAAAATTAAAACTGATTTTTAGACAGCTGGCATTGATTTTACTTGCACACGTGTCCGTGTAAGTAAAATCAATTTAAGTAGCGAGTTTCTAATCTTATAGGGTGCTTTGGGAAAAAAAAAACTTTCTATATAAGTGTAACGGAGCTGGAACACGAATCCAATATCTCCGCTGGTATACGGTAAAATATCCAAGAAGCACTACAGTCTCACCATCCCCAACCTCCCATATTGGACAACACACAATTTGGGAGTCAAATGAATACTGACTTTATTTTGTTATGTGCAGAAATATTTATACATATCTCTTCCCACAGGCAATCCACATACCCCATAGTTGGCCACACAATACACATAGAGAGAACAATAGGTGGGTTACACCTCCCCTAGGCTGCCTGGCAACTTTGATACAATCAGACAATGATTAGATAATCCTTCTTTGTTCTTATGTCTGAGAATGAATAGACTTCCTTATCTGTAACAGGATTATCTATTAGCCAAGGCCTGCAATAGTCTGGGCTAATATTCTGCAGAGCATAAACCAACATACATATAATATAACAGTAGGATCATATTTTAACCAAGAATGAAATAACCATAAAACAGGGTAAAACAGTGATGGGTTCCGTTACAATAAGATTCTAATTGTTCACTGTGGTCCAGTGGTTAGGATTCAGTGATTCACCACTGCAACATGGGTTTGATTCCAGTCAGGGAACCAAGAGGTCACACCACCCTGAAGCCGAGCAGGGTTGGGCCTGGTCAGTACTTGGATGGAAGGCCACCTAGGAATACCAGGAGCTATATGCTGTGGCCCACTGGAGAAGGAACTGGCAACCCATTCTAGTATCTTTGCCATGAATACCAAGTGGATCATCATGGTGTGGTGAAGTCATGCATAGTCGGACACACACACATAAGATTCTAACCTCACAACAGGGCCCTCCATTTTTTACAGTTTGTTAATATTGTATTTTTCTTGTTCTCATCCCCTGTACAGTGCTACGGAATATGTTGGCGCGTTACAAATAAAAGTTAATAATAATAAAGTATCTGTTCTGCTGCCTGTCAATGAGCTGGAAATTAAACACTGTATACATTTTCAACGTCTTTTTTCTAATTCATGTCTAATATAATAGGGCATCTGAATGGCTTTTAAAATGGGAATGAGAGAGTAAAGGAGAGGGAGAAAGAGGAAGAGCAAAGAGAAAGGAGCACAGCTCTGCACTAGAAGTTTTGGAGAGCCACGTGTCGGATCTAGGTCCTTCTGGTTAAATGTTCTGGTGGCTTTAGTGGGGGCACATAAAAAGTATTGGAGGACCAGTATATAACTTACTGGCCATATGCTGGGGATGCCTAGTATAGAAGATTCAATGGCATCTGTTTATTGACGTCATGTGAACCTTAGGAATGTTTTTTCTATTGTGTAGTGGCGGAGGAGGAAGGAGATGAGAGAGAGATTTGTTGTATCAGTGGAGTGTTGCTAAATATAATATGCAAGCACTGCTCATGCAGAGATGTAAACATCTCTCTTACATGCAGCATTCGTCAAAGCAGTGATGATGCCTCATTGCTACCACCAGTGTAGCAGGTGCAAAGAAACAGGGCCCATGATTGGCTAGTGGTCCTCTGCTACCACTAGTAGCCTGGAGTAAGGAGAACTCTTAATGTATTAGGTGAGAAGGACATATTATAATTATTTTTATAATAATGTAATCTGATCATCCTAGGGGTGTTCTAGCCAAATACAGATATTTATGGCTTTTTAGTAACCCCTACAAGAGAGGCCAAATCATTTTGCATAGGGCCCTTCATTCTCTAGCTCTGCCACTGTCTACAAGCAGAGAGGTTGCAAGGAGGGACTTAAATCATTTTGCACAGGGCCCTCCATTCACTAGCTCCCTTACTGCACCAAATGGATGCCATAAGGGTCCAGAAGAAGCTTTGAAATGTATTTTTTTTCTAATTAAAACCCATGTTAATGAGCATGCCTTGCCTGATTATACTCTTTGTACGACTGCATTTATCAGCATTAAATATTATTTGTACCTTTATGTAACGGAGCTGGAACACGCAGTCCCATATCTCCGCTGGTATACGGTAAAATACCCAAGAAGCACTACAGTCTCACCATTCCCGACCTCCCATATTGGACGACACACAATTTGGGAGTCAAATGAATACTCTCTTTATTTACCTTTACAGAAATATTGATACATCTCTTTGGCCACAGGTAATACACATGCCCATATTTGACCACACAATAAACATAGAGAGAACAATAGGTGGGGTCACACCTCCCAGGGACTAGCCGGCTACTTTGATTCAATAACAGACATTGATAAGATAATGCTTCTCTTTGTTCCGTCTTTCACAATGTGAACACTTTGCACAATAGGGCTCTCCTGCCTCTAGGAGACCCTAATAGGATTATGTATTCTGCTAGGTGTCTGTAATATTCTGAGCTAATATCCTGCAGAGCATCAACCAACATAATAATATAATATAACAGTAGGATCATATTTTAACCAAGAATTAAATAACCATAAAACAGGGTAAAACAGTGATGGGTTCCGTTACACACCTCCCCCGTGACCATAAGCCGGCATACACGGTCTGATCCCAACGGATCGGCCTGGGGATGTCCGGACAAAAGTATTTGTTGGTCAATTCTCTAGTTTGACAACCCATCAGCATTACTGCAATTCACATTCACTCACATTTCACATATCCCCAGATAGCTGGGATCTGAGCGCACAAAACTACCGAATAGCGCTCAGATCCTATTCACACAGTTCAATTGCCAAGTAGCTAAAGTCTTTCCCATAGTCTTTCATTATATGAATGGGCTCCATGGCATAGCTATGTGTGGTATCATGGTTCACACAGGGCAAGTACAGAATGACCCCCCTGTATGTAAAGGGCCAGAAGGAGTGACATACACTCTGGTATGGCCGAACACTGGTTCCAAAGGGCAATATGTACCAGGGCCATAGTCGCAGGGCAGGAGGCTGGCAAACAGTCCTCTCCAAGCCAAAGTGGCGAAGGGCACTTCGTCACACATCTCCCCTTTGGGGGGAAGTCTAACCTGGATATTTCGCTGGGGTGATGGGGCAACACGCTGAGGGGACTTGAGGGGCAGAGGCCAGCGGCACTCTGCCCTGATGCCAGCTCTTCCGCTGGTATAACCTGCAGGACATCCTGCTCTGTACAAGGGACAAAGGGAGGGCAGAGGCCGACTGCACTCTGCCCCACTGTCAGCTCTTCTGCTGGGGTACTTGGGACGTATTCCGGCTCAGTAGCCAGGGAAAGGTGGGGGTCAGTGGGGGTTAACATTTCCTCTGTTAACCCTGGAGCCACATTAGGAGTTAGCTGGGGAGGGGAATTTGTACTTACCCCCTCCTCCGGTTGTCCCAGTGAGAGTAGTTGGGGATCTGGACAGGCTGTCCAGCATCCCGGTAGGTCAGGCACAGAGACCCTGGTCCCATCTGCGCCGTCTGGGGGATTGGTGTCTCCCCTTGTTAGGGTAAGCTGTCGCTGGGGGGAGAGGGCGACATCTTCAGCTCCATGGGGGTTCACACTGCCGCTGGGGGGGGAGGACGACCCCTTCGCCCCCCTGGGCTACACACTGCCGCTGGGGGGGAAGGATGACCCCTTCGCCCCCGTGGGGTTCACACTGCCGCTGGGTGGGAAGGACAACACCTTCTGCCCCCTGGGGTTCACACTGCCGCTGGGGGGGAAGGACGGCACCTTCTGCCCCCTGGGGTTCACACGGCCGCTGGGGGGGAAGGACGACACCTTCTGCCCCCTGTGGTTCACACTGCTGCTGGGGGGGAAGGACGACCCCTTCTGCCCCCTGGGGTTCACCATGCCGCTGGGGGGGAAGGACGACACCTCCTGCCCCCTGGGGTTCCCACTGCCGCTGGGGAGGAAGGACGGCCCATTCTGCTTCCTGGGGTACACACTGCCGCTGGGGAGGAAGGACGGCACCTTCAGCTCCCTGGGGTACACACTGCCGCTGGGGAGGAAGGACGACACCTTCAGCTCCCTGGGGTACACACTGCCGCTGGGGAGGAAGGACGACACCTTCAGCACCCTGGGGTTCACACTGCGGCTGGGGGGGAAGGACGGCACCTTCTGCCCCCTGGGGTTCACACGGCCGCTGGGGGGGAAGGACGACACCTTCTGCCCCCTGTGGTTCACACTGCCGCTGGGGGGGAAGGACGACCTCTTCTGCCCCCTGGGGTTCACCATGCCGCTGGGGGGGAAGGACAACACCTTCTGCCCCCTGGGGTTCACACGGCCGCTGGGGGGGAAGGACGACACCTTCTGCCCCCTGTGGTTCACACTGCCGCTGGGGGGGAAGGACGACCCCTTCTGCCACCTGGGGTTCACCATGCCGCTGGGGGGGAAGGACGACACCTCCTGCCCCCTGGGGTTCCCACTGCCGCTGGGGAGGAAGGACGGCCCCTTCTGCTCCCTGGGGTACACACTGCCGCTTGGGAGGAAGGACGGCACCTTCAGCTCCCTGGGGTACACACTGCCGCTGGGGGGGAAGGACGACACCTTCGGCCCCCTGGGGTACACACTGCCGCTGGGGAGAAAGGACGGCACCTTCTGCTCCCTGGGGTACACACTGCCGCTGGGGAGAAAGGACGGCACCTTCTGCTCCCTGGGGTACACACTGCCGCTGGGGAGGAAGGACGACACCTTCAGCTCCCTGGGGTACACAATGCCGCTGGGGGGGAAGGACGACACCTTCGGCCGCCTGGGGTACACACTGCCGCTGGGGGGGAAGGATGACAACTTCGGCCCCCTGGGGTACACACTGCCGCTGGGGAGGAAGGACGACACCTTCAGCTCCCTGGGGAACACACTGCCGCTGGGGAGGAAGGACGACACCTTCAGCTCCCTGGGGTACACACTGCCACTGGGGAGGAAGGACGACACCTTCAGCTCCCTGGAGGAACACACTGCCGCTGGGGAGGAAGGACGACACCTTCAGCTCCCTGGGGTTCACACGGCCGCTGGGGGGGAGAAATAGTTGGAGTATTCCACGTGGAGCGGTTTCTGTTTCTGGGACAGTCTCTCTGCATGTGGCCCTGCTGGTTACACGTGTGGCACCTGATGTACCGTGGAGGGGTTTGGTAGTTCCCACCACCCGGACGCAGTGTTGGGGGGGGGGTTAATGGTGGGAGGTGGGTTAGCAGCTCCCAAGATGGACCGCTCCCGTGCCCGCTGCTTTTCCATTATGAATTTGTGGACATCTGTCATTAACCATTCCAAGGTTTTTCTGGGAAGCGTACCTGGGAAAAAGGCCAGTCTGCTTTGGAGTTCTCTTTGAAACTCAGTCTGTGGGGTAATAAGAGGTACTGTAACCATGAGTTCCTTTCTGTCTGCATCCCTGTAGTCCGCGGCCGCCTCCTCCTCCTCATGATGGAACGCTGTCTGAAAACTAGCCGGTTCCATCCTGCTGTAGCCAGGGGCGCTGTACGGATACTAGCGTTGCCCTCAATTTGTACTCCACGGAATGGTGTCTCCTGTAGCTGTCCTTCTGACCGTGGGAACAATTCCGACACTTGCCACCAAATGTAACGGAGCTGGAACACGCAGTCCCATATCTCCGCTGGTATACGGTAAAATACCCAAGAAGCACTACAGTCTCACCATTCCCGACCTCCCATATTGGACGACACACAATTTGGGAGTCAAATGAATACTCTCTTTATTTACCTTTACAGAAATATTGATACATCTCTTTGGCCACAGGTAATACACATGCCCATATTTGACCACACAATAAACATAGAGAGAACAATAGGTGGGGTCACACCTCCCAGGGACTAGCCGGCTACTTTGATTCAATAACAGACATTGATAAGATAATGCTTCTCTTTGTTCCGTCTTTCACAATGTGAACACTTTACACAATAGGGCTCTCCTGCCTCTAGGAGACCCTAATAGGATTATGTATTCTGCTAGGTGTCTGTAATATTCTGAGCTAATATCCTGCAGAGCATCAACCAACATAATAATATAATATAATATAACAGTAGGATCATATTTTAACCAAGAATTAAATAACCATAAAACAGGGTAAAACAGTGATGGGTTCCGTTACACTTTAGTTGAAACTCTAACTGTAACTTAACAGGATCTTCCCCACCCTTTAAATACAGTGCCTTGCAAAAGTATTCACCCCCTATTTTGTTACTTTACACCCTAAAGTTCAATGTATTGTTAATCTGAATTTTATGTGATGGATCAGAACACAATAGTCTAAGTTGGTGAAGTGAAATGGGAAAAATATATATATATACATAAAACTATTTTTTAGTGCAACCAATTACCTTCAGAAGTCACATAATTAGTGAAATGTCCACCTGTGTGCAACCTAAGTGTCACAGGATCTGTCATTACATATACACACCTTTTTTGAAAGGTTCCAGAGGCTGTAACACCTAAGCAAGAGGCACCACTAACCAAACACTGCCATGAAGACCAAGGAACTCTCCAAACAAGTAAGGGACAATGTTGTTGAGAAGTACAAGTCAGGGTTAGGTTATAAAAAAAATTCCAAATATTTGATGATCCCCAGGAGCACCATCAAATCTTTCATAACCAAATGGAAAGAACATGGCACAACAGAAAACCTGCCAAGAGACAGCCGCCCACCAAAACTCACGGACCGGGCAAAGATGGCATTAATCAGAGAGGCAGCACAGAGACCTAAGGTAACCCTGGAGGAGCTGCAGAGTTCCACAGCAGAGACTGGAGTATATGTACATAGGACGTCAATAAGCCGTACGCTCCATAGAGTTGGGCTTTATGGCAGAGTGGCCAGAAGAAACCAAAAAAAAACAAAATGGCACGTTTTGAGTTTGCAAAAAGGCATATGGGAGACTCCCAAAATGTATGGAGGAAGGTGCTCTGGTCTGATGAGACTAAAATTTAACTTTTCAGACATCAAAGAAAACGCTATGTCTGGCGCAAACCCAACACATCACATCACCCAAAGAACACCATCCCCACAGTGAAACATGGTGGTGGCAGCATCATGTTGTGGGGATGTTTTTCAGCAGCCGGGACTGGGAAACTGGTCAGAGTTGAGGGAAAGATGGATGGTGCTAAATACAGCGATATTCTTGAGCAAAACCTGTACCACTCTGTGCGTGATTTGAGGCTAGGATAGAGGTTCACCTTCCAGCAGGACAATGACCCCGAACACACTGCTAAAGCAACACTTGAGTGGTTTAAGGGGTCACATGTAAATGTGTTGGACTGGCCTAGTCAAAGCCCAGACCACAATCCAATAGAAAATCTGTGGTCAGACTTAAAGATTGCTGTTTTCTGTTATTTTGTCCTATTTGTTGTTTGCTTCACAATAAAAAAAAAACATCTTCAAAGTTGTGGGCATGTTCTGTAAATTAAATGAAGCAAATCCTCAAACAATCCATGTTAATTCCAGGTTGTGAGGAAGCAAAACACGAAAAATGCCAAAGGGGGGTGAATACTTTTGCAAGGCACTGTATATATGGATTAAGCATATATTGTGCAGTGTTGACTTCTTAGCTAAAGTACATTTTTCAAACTGTCCTGCAGCACACAGTAGTAAAGTACAGAAGGATAATTGTCTCATGGTTACACTTGTTTCTGCACTATAGAATATTCTATAAAAATTGAGAATAATTTACCAGCATCATATAGGGCCTCATTCAAATGCAATTTGGCCAATTGAATAGGGCTGTATATAAGCGCATAGCACATTTTTTAACAGAAGTTTTTAGTTCATTTTTTTTGTTTGGTTCACTAAATAAAAACTTCTGTAAAGAAATATGCTATGTGCTTATATAGAGCCCTATGCAATTGGCCAAATCGCATTTGAATGAGGCCCATAATGTATAAACGGATAATTAACATCTTGCAATGAATAAATATAAGTTTGATACACTCACTGCTTATAAGCATGCTACACATAGATGGTCTGTCCTCATGCCCTGCGTGGGCATTATAATGTACTAGCAAATTGCCCGTCAAAAAATGTCGGCAATGAAATTGTAAGGTAGCTAATGCTGTTTGGTGTATAATAATGACATCTATAATACATTACTAAATGAATATACTGTACCTATTTTGAAGCATTGTGATGAAGAGCTGGCAATCTGTGTTGATGTTGCTGCAGCATTAGTGGTGTGGAGCTGCTGTGTAAGCATGCTGAATGTGTGCACTGTGTGGTATGAATATCCGTAGGCCGTTTGTGGCGTTTTGCGAGTTTCTTGTGGCGTTTTGCGAGTTTCTTGTGGTGTTTTGCGAGTTTCTTGTGGTGTTTTGCGAGTTTAGAGTGCTGTAGCCTCGTTTTCGTTTTGTTCGGCGGCCATTTTTTCTCTCGCTTACATTTTTTTTTCGTCTCTAAACTCTTTTATTTCGAGTAAAATCGAGGTCTAAGTTGCATTTTTGAGGTCCTGGGTGCTCCCTCTTGGTGTAGGTAAGGTTTTTATGTATGTTCTGTGTGTATGTATTGTGTTTTACATTTTGTAATGTTCGCGAGTTGCGTCCGAGTGTTGCGAGGCCGTAATGTGTGTGAACGTGTGTCGTATGTTGTTTGCGAGTGTCGTAATGTGTGTGTCGTGCTGTTTGGGTTGCGACGTGAAGTTTGCGAGTATCCGCTTTGCGAGGTCCTCAGGCGCTCCATGCCAGCAACTGAGACCCTCGGGCAGTGCACTCGCTTTGCGTCTGGCTGTACTCATCCTAAAGGTTTCTCTTAGCAAAGATACTGGAGTGGGTTTCCAGCTCCTTCTCAAGTAGACCTCAGTTTGTCTAACCTCTCTGCTATGACCTGCTCAACTTGGATGACCCTACATGGTATTGCTCACAGCTTCATTAAGGTACACAAGCCCCTTCACCACGATAAGGTAGCGATCCAGAAGAGGAGATGTACTTTAACTATCCTTAAATGTACATTTATTAAATCCTCTCTATGATGCAACTTTACAAATGTATTATAAACCAATTGATGTCAGTGTATATTTTAATTATTGTTTGATTGGTAGCACAGTGCCCAGGATTCAAGCCATAAGAAAGTGTTGAAGTCACGTAAGATGCAACCTTCTATACACAAAGAGCCTTAAAGGCATGATTTTTTCAGAAAATGCTTTTACGCTCAAGTCTTACACCATTGCTAATGCTGTTAGGATGCCGCATACTTCTCATCCATGTAAAGTGTTTCCTAAAGTATTGATTCTCAACCTTTTTTGGTCTGTGGTCCGGCTTGTTTCCTTTCAATGCTCATGGCACATTTTCATTTAATTTTCCACTGGACTGAATACTGTACATTTTAACTGCAGATTATCAATAATGTATCTATAACTGTGACTAACCGTAAATGCATGATTACTTTGGGCTTTGCTCATCACTCTGTGTTCCTGAGCAATGGCAGAGCTACTGCTGGTGCAGCAGCTGTAAAGCACCAGGGCCCACAACAGGGTAGGGGCCCTCTGCCACTGCAAAGCACCAGGACCCAAGACAGGATAGGGGCCCTCTGCTATTGCTGGCGAAGCAGCTGCAAAGCACCAGGGCCCAAGACAAGTTGGGGCCCTCTGCTACTGCACGTGAACCAACTGAAAAAGCACCAGAACCCAAGACAGGGTAGGTACCTTCTGGTACTGCTGGTGAAGCAGCTGCAAAGCACCAGGGCCCAAGACAGGGAAGAGGTCCTCTGCTACTGCATGTGAAGTAACTGCAAAGCACCAGGGCCCACAACAAGGTAGGCCTTAAGCTAAGGATAATCAGAACCTTCCATACTCCAGCAACAGGCCAGATTGAGCATCATTGCAGGAAGGAATTTATTTGTCACTGAGGAATCTGCAAATCACAGCAGCGAAACGCATCTGACACTTGTTTTACTATCTATTGATTTTACGATTTTTATCACTGGATTTCTGTACCAGAATCAAACCGGAATTTTTACCAAATAAATATATTTTTATCCATGAAAATGGTCTGAAATACTTATGCTTTGGGGAACCCCGACACGCACACTCAAAAAAGTACACAGCATCAGACTAAATAATATCACCGCCCCACATGGACTCAAGTACCATGGAGTAACACCAACATATACGGCATATACTTAAACAGAGAACATCAGCCGGAAACTTTGTGTTAAATACACTTATGATTGTGCGCTTTACAGACATTCCCACAACAAAACTCTTTTAGGGGCCTCCTGCTACTGCATGTGAAGCAACTGCAAAGCACCAGGACCCAAGACAGGATAGGGGCCCTCCACTACTACAGGTGAAGCAACTGCAAAGCACGAGGGCCCACAACAGGGTAGGGGGCTTCCGCTACTGGCAGTAAATGAGGAATCTTAATTGATTAGATGAGGGTGGTAGAATATAATTTTATAGGAATGGGACCTGATCACCATAGGGGTGAGCTGATCATCTACATATATGTTTGCCCCTTTTATAGACCCAAAGGGGTGGATTGAGAAGTTGTAAGGATGCCCTGTAGGGGTGGGACTCAATTTCTCTGCTGAACCACCAATGAATCAGCAGGTACAGTGCAAAGGGGGGGCATCTTTGGGGCAGAGTGGAGGTAAGTTGGACAGAGAAGGGGGTATGGCGGACAGAGGTACGGCCCTGCTGAATAGAGGATGCGGACCGGTGCTGGTCCGTGGCCCTAGGGAATTCGGGTTAGGCTAAGGAGATCAAGGGCTGGGGTTCAAAGCCTCCCCCCCCCCCCCTCTTACGTGCCTTTGGCGCTCGTTGCGGGACCTTGAAATGAGCGCCTTTGACGCTCAATGCAAGCTTCTCCACCCTCTGAGGGCCCCATTGTCGTAATTACGAGTTGTGGTTGCATATGAGCTCATTGCGCATGCGCAACCCGTAAATTTGAACATTGCTCGACAACAACTCGCAATTACCACAACTATTATACGTGAATACTTATCTGAAGAAGTACACTTGGAAACAGGTGACACGTTTTTAAAATAAAAAAAAGCCTCAATTTTTTTACCTTACAGTGCCTTGCAAAAGTATTCACCCCCTTGGCGTTTTTCGTGTTTTGTTGCCTCACAAACTGGAACAAACATGGATTGTTTGAGGATTTCCATCTTTAAATTTACAGAACATGCCCACAACCTTAAAGATGTTTTTTTATTTTTTATTTATTGTGAAGCAAACAAGAAATAGGACTAAATAACAGAAAAAGTCAATGTGCATAACTATTCACCCCCTGAAGTCAATACTCTGTAGAGCCACCTTTTGCGGCAATCACAGCTCCAAGTCGCTTGTGAACAGCAATCTTTAAGTCTGACCACAGATATTCTATTGGATTGAGGTCTGGGCTTTGACTAGGCCATTCCAACACATTTACATGTTTCCCCTTAAACCCCTCAAGTGTTGCTTTATCAGTGTGTTTGGGGTCATTGTCCTGCTGGAAGGTGAACCTCCGTCCTAGCCTCAAATCCTGCAGAGTGGTACAGGTTTTGCTCAAGAATATCCCTGTATTTAGCACCATCCATCTTTCCCTCAACTCTGACCAGTTTCCCAGTCCCGGCTACTGAAAAACATCCCCACACATGATGCTACCACCATTTTTCACTGTGGGGATGGTGTTCTTTGGTTGATGTGATGTGATGTGTTGGGTTTGCGCCAGACATAGCATTTTCTTTGATGCCCGAAAAGTTCAATTTTAGTTTAATCAGACCAGAGCACCTTCCTCCATACATTTTAGGAATCTCCCACATGCCTTTTCGCAAACTCCTGTGGGAAGAGATGTGTATATATATTTCTGCACAACAAAATAAAGAGAGTATTATTTGACTCCCAATTGAGTGTCGTCCAATATGGGAGGTTGGGGATGGTGAGACTGTAGTGCTTCTTGGGTATTTTACCGTATACCAGCGGAGATATTGGATTCGTGTTCCAACTCTGTTACACTCCTAAAACCTAACTCTGACTTGTACTTCTCAACAACATTCATCCTTACTTTTTTGGAGAGTTCCTTGGTCTTCATGGCAGTGTTTGGTTAGTGGTGCCTCTTGCTTAGGTGTTGCAGCCTCTGGGGCCTTTCAAAAAAGGTGTGTATATGTAATGACAGATCATGTGACACTTTGCACAGGTGGACATCATTTCACTAATTATGTGACTTCTGAAGGTAATTGTTTGCACCAGACCTTTTTATGGGCTTCATAACAAAGGGGGTGAATACATACGCACATACCAATTTTCTGTTTTCTATTTCTAAAAAATAGTTTTATGTATATATTTTTATCATTTCACTTCACCAACTTAGACTATTGTGTTCTGATCCATCACACAAAACATTGAACTTAAAGCTGTTATGTAACAAAATAGGTAAAAAGTCAAGGGGGGTGAATACTTTTGCAAGGCACTGTATATGCAATCATGGTGCTGTGGAATCTGATTAAATGAAAGCTCATTAGTTTACAAAGCATACACCGTCCTGAGAAAATAGCAGCATAATCAGGTCAGAAAAAATGGAAGCCTGCAGTAAAGTATAATCCACTATAAAATGTATTAGCATGTCCATGCATGTGTGTTGATGAGCCCAAGGAGAGAGAGGGAGGGATGGAGTTAGGGGGTGGGTGGAGGAAGGAAGAGAGGGGGGGGGGGAGGGAGAGAGGGGAGAAAAAGAAAGGGGAGAGAGAGAATAAGGAAAGGGAGAAAGAGAGAGAGAGAGAGAGAGAGAGAGAGAGGAAGGGTGGAAGAGAGAGAGAGAGAAAGAGAGAGAGGAAGGGTGGAAGAGAGAGGAAGGGCGGAAGAGAGAGAGAGAGAGAGAGAGGGAGGAAGGGCGGAAGAGAGAGAGAGAGAGAGAGAGAGGAAGGGCGGGAGAGAGAGAGAGAGAGGAAGGGCGGAAGAGAGAGAGAGAGGGGGGGGAGAGAGATAGAGAGAGAGAGAGGGTGGAAGAGAGAGAGAGAGAGAGAGAAGGGAGGAGGGAGAAAGAAAGAAAGTAAGAAAGAAAGAAAGAAAGAAAGAAAGAAAGAAAGAAAGAGAGTGAAGAAGGGAAGGGAGAGAGAGAGAGCCAGGGGGAGAGAGAGAGAGGGCCACAGGCAGAGAAAGAGAGAGGGCACATAGATAGAGTCAGCACTGAGAGAGACAGAACACTCTATAAGATATGACGAGTAAATTACTAATTGCGTATAAAAGTAAAATATGTTAAGGATGTGCTTTTTTTTTTTTTTTTTTACTTTCTAAAAACATTTTGCTTGTTATGAAACTTAATTATTTGAAGGACAGTATAGAAAGAAAACTGACCAAAGTGCTTTAATTTAATTTAAACAACTGGAGCTGTGGTTATTGATCCCAAAGGAATCACATATTATGCACAGACCCATAATAGAAATTGATTATCTATGGTTCAACAAAAACTGTATTCGTTTTTATGACTGTAATTAGGAAAACATAAAAAAAATACAAAATTGTGTAATTCAAATTTAAGATATATAAATGAGTATGTTAGGGATTGCACTGAAATATAATATTAAATAATATTAAAAGTATTAAAAGCAAGTTCCTGTGGAAGTTTAAAAAACATGTTTGAAAGATATGTCACAAACTAACAAATATGTATGCTATCTAAGGCCCTCATTCAATTGCGATTTGGCCAATTGAATAGGGGTCTAAATAAGCACATAACATATTTTTTTAAAGAAGTTTTTAGTTAGTAAACATCTATCCAAAAGCAAGGTTTTCACTAACTAAAAACTTATTTAAAAAAAATATGTTATGTGCTTATTTAGAGCACTATTCAATTGGCCAAATCGCAATTGAATGAGGGCCTAAGTCAGTAGCATGAAAGACATTTTAAATAAAAATTTATATTTAGCTGAATCATGGATGCTTCAGTTTTTGACTGCTAATCTGCCTGTATCTTGAGGGGGAGGAATATCATACATTTAAGTGCGATTGTCAAGCAGCAACTTATAACGGTAATGTTCCAGCATAACTGAATAGAGATCTTGGATTATTCCTGTTGGGTGACCGGCAGCAATGGCAGGCATCGGCTACTATGTGCCGCGGCCGAGATTTGAGTCAATTGCTAAACCTAAACTCTAACCCTAAACCTAACCCCTAACGCTGGGAAATTGAGAAAAATATCAGCTGAAATTCATTAAAATCTCAGCCCGCGCCACTTAGTGACCGCTCAACAGCAGCCAACCAACAGGATAGGTCCAAGATCTTATCTGAATCTACAAGTCCTCAGTTTTCTAAATAGACAAAATATCGACTGCCATTAAAGTAACATCAAACAACAGTTATAAATGAAAAGCAGTTTTTTTATTTTAAAATATGTACAAATATTTTACACATTCTCAAGACAAGTTCTTCAAAAGAGAATACTATAAATATGACTCTTCAGTAGTCCTTTAAGGGCCCATATTCAGTGAGTAGATTTCCCCTTTAATGCACAATCTGGGACACAATGTGAGGATGTCAGATAACAATGTCACAAATTGATCAGCCCCAAGGCACAGGATTAACCCATAAAGGGCTGAGAGTTGGATTAACTTTGATTTGTGCCAGAAATAGGTGCCAGTCGTCACAGCCAGGCACACCCCAGAGAGGGTAACCCAACCCTGTGGCACCACAAATGGTCCCTGCACATCCTGTCTCCATGGTAACAAAGGGAGGAGAGGTAACCATGACAACAGCAGGAGGCGGGTCACCCAGACAAAACAAACAGCGGATACCAGTATCCTCTCTGCCTGAGATTAACCCTTTAATGGAACATACAAAGACTTGTGTGTGTAATATACAGAGCAGTGTGTGTGTAATATACAGAGCAGTGTGTGTGTGTGTGTGTAATATACAGAGCAGTGTGTGTGTAATATACAGAGCAGTGTGTGTGTAATATACAGAGCAGTGTGTGTGTGTGTGTAATATGCAGAGCAGTGTGTGTGTAATATACAGAGCAGTGTGTGTGTAATATACAGAGCAGTGTGTGTGTGTGTGTAATATGCAGAGCAGTGTGTGTGTAATATACAGAGCAGTGTGTGTGTAATATACAGAGCAGTGTGTGTGTGTGTGTAATATACAGAGCAGTGTGTGTGTGTAATATACAGAGCAGTGTGTGTGTAATATACAGAGCAGTGTGTGTGTAATATACCGAGCAGTGTGTGTGTGTGTGTAATATACAGAGCAGTGTGTGTGTAATATACAGAGCAGTGTGTGTGTGTGTAATATACAGAGCAGTGTGTGTGTAATATACAGAGCAGTGTGTGTGTGTAATATACAGAGCAGTGTGTGTGTGTAATATACAGAGCAGTGTGTGTGTGTAATATACAGAGCAGTGTGTGTGTGTGTAATATACAGAGCAGTGTGTGTGTGTAATATACAGAGCAGTGTGTGTGTGTAATATACAGAGCAGTGTGTGTGTGTAATATACAGAGCAGTGTGTGTGTGTGTAATATACAGAGCAGTGTGTGTGTAATATAGAGCAGTGTGTGTGTAATATAGAGCAGTGTGTGTGTGTGTAATATACAGAGCAGTGTGTGTGTGTAATATACAGAGCAGTGTGTGTGTAATATACAGAGCATGTGTGTGTGTAATATACAGAGCAGTGTGTGTGTGTAATATACAGAGCAGTGTGTGTGTGTGTAATATACAGAGCAGTGTGTGTGTAATATACAGAGCAGTGTGTGTGTAAATACAGAGCAGTGTGTGTGTGAATATACAGAGCAGTGTGTGTGTGTGTAATATACAGAGCAGTGTGTGTGTGTAATATACAGAGCAGTGTGTGTGTGTAATATACAGAGCAGTGTGTGTGTGTAATATACAGAGCAGTGTGTGTGTGTGTAATATACAGAGTAGTGTGTGTGTGTAATATACAGAGCAGTGTGTGTGTAATATACAGAGCAGTGTGTGTGTAATATACAGAGCAGTGTGTGTGTGTAATATACAGAGCAGTGTGTGTGTGTAATATACAGAGCAGTGTGTGTGTGTAATATACAGAGCAGTGTGTGTGTGTAATATACAGCAGTGTGTGTGTGTAATATACAGAGCAGTGTGTGTGTGTAATATACAGAGCAGTGTGTGTGTGTAATATACAGAGCAGTGTGTGTGTGTAATATACAGAGCAGTGTGTGTGTGTAATATACAGAGCAGTGTGTGTGTGTAATATACAGAGCAGTGTGTGTGTAATATACAGAGCAGTGTGTGTGTAATATACAGAGCAGTGTGTGTGTAATATACAGAGCAGTGTGTGTGTAATATACAGAGCAGTGTGTGTGTGTAATATACAGAGCAGTGTGTGTGTGTAATATACAGAGCAGTGTGTGTGTAATATACAGAGCAGTGTGTGTGTGTAATATACAGAGCAG
This sequence comes from Discoglossus pictus, assembly GCA_027410445.1. Taxonomy (NCBI): domain Eukaryota; kingdom Metazoa; phylum Chordata; class Amphibia; order Anura; family Alytidae; genus Discoglossus; species Discoglossus pictus. Next base: position 129,701,182 of record CM050169.1, on the reverse strand, counting down.
TGTGTGTGTAATATACAGAGCAGTGTGTGTGTAATATACAGAGCAGTGTGTGTGTAATATACAGAGCAGTGTGTGTGTAATATACAGAGCAGTGTGTGTAATATACAGAGCAGTGTGTGTGTGTAATATACAGAGCAGTGTGTGTGTGTAATATACAGAGCAGTGTGTGTGTGTAATATACAGAGCAGTGTGTGTGTAATATACAGAGCAGTGTGTGTGTGTGTAATATACAGAGCAGTGTGTGTGTAATATACAGAGCAGTGTGTGTGTGTGTAATATACAGAGCAGTGTGTGTGTGTAATATACAGAGCAGTGTGTGTGTGTAATATACAGAGCAGTGTGTGTGTGTAATATACAGAGCAGTGTGTGTGTGTAATATACAGAGCACGTGTGTGTGTGTAATATACAGAGCAGTGTGTGTGTGAATATACAGAGCAGTGTGGTTGATATTACAGAGCAGTGTGTGTGTAATATACAGAGCAGTGTGTGTGTGTAATATACAGAGCAGTGTGTGTGTTGTAATATACAGAGCAGATGTGTGTGGTTATATACCGAGCAGTGTGTGTGTGAATATTACAGAGCAGTGTGTGTGTGTAATTATACAGAGCAGTGTGTGTGTGTGTGTAATATACAGAGCAGTGTGTGTGTGTAATATACAGAGCAGTGTGTGTGTGTAATATACAGAGCAGTGTGTGTGTGTAATATACAGAGCAGTGTGTGTGTGTAATATACAGAGCAGTGTGTGTGTGTAATATACAGAGCAGAGTGTGTGTGTAATATACAGAGCTGAGTGTGTGTGTGTAATATACAGAGCAGTGTGTGTGTAATATACAGAGCAGTGTGTGTGTGTAATATACAGTGCAGTGTGTGTGTAATATACAGAGCAGTGTGTGTGTGTAATATACAGAGCAGTGTGTGTGTGTAATATACAGAGCAGTGTGTGTGTAATATACAGAGGCAGTGCTGTGTGTAATATACAGAGCAGTGTGTGTGTGTAACTATACAGAGCAGTGTGTGTGTGTGATATACAGAGCAGTGTGTCGTGTGTAATATACAGATAGCAGTGTGTGTGTTTAATATACAGAGCAGTGTGCTGTGTAATATACAGATGCAGTGTGTGAGTGTGTATAACAGAGCAGTGTGTGGTAATATACAGAGCAGTGTGTGTGTCGTAATACTACAGAGCAGTGTGTGTGTAATATACAGAGCAGTGTGTGTGTGTAATATACAGAGCAGTCGTGGTGTGTGGTAATATACAGAGCAAGTGTGTGTGTAATATACAGAGCAGTGTGTGTGTAATATACAGAGCAGTGTGTGTGTAATATACAGAGCAGGTGTGTGTAATATACAGAGCAGTGTGTGTGTAATATACAGAGCAGTGTGTGTGTGTAATATACAGAGCAGTGTGTGTGTAATATACAGAGCAGTGTGTGTGTGTAATATACAGAGCAGTGTGTGTGTAATATACAGAGCAGTGTGTGTGTGTAATATACAGAGCAGTGTGTGTGTAATATACAGAGCAGTGTGTGTGTGTAATATACAGAGCAGTGTGTGTGTAATATACAGAGCAGTGTGTGTGTAATATACAGAGCAGTGTGTGTGTGTGTAATATACAGAGCAGTGTGTGTGTAATATACAGAGCAGTGTGTGTGTAATATACAGAGCAGTGTGTGTGTAATATACAGAGCAGTGTGTGTGTGTAATATACAGAGCAGTGTGTGTGTAATATACAGAGCAGTGTGTGTGTAATATACAGAGCAGTGTGTGTGTGTAATATACAGAGCAGTGTGTGTGTGTAATATACAGAGCAGTGTGTGTGTAATATACAGAGCAGTGTGTGTGTGTAATATACAGAGCAGTGTGTGTAATATACAGAGCAGTGTGTGTGTAATATACAGAGCAGTGTGTGTGTGATATACAGAGCAGTGTGTGTGTAAATATACAGAGCAGTGTGTGTGTGTAATATACAGAGGATGTGTGTGTAATATACAGAGCAGTGTGTGTGTAATATACAGAGCAGTGTGTGTGTAATATACAGAGCAGTGTGTGTGTGTAATATACAGAGCAGTGTGTGTGTAATATACAGAGCTGTGTGTGTGTAATATACAGAGCAGTGTGTGTGTGTAATATACAGAGCAGTGTGTGTGTAATATACAGAGCAGTGTGTGTGTAATATACAGAGCAGTGTGTGTGTGTTATATACAGAGCAGTGTGTGTGTGTGTAATATACAGAGCAGTGTGTGTGTAATATACAGAGCAGTGTGTGTGTGTAATATACAGAGCAGTGTGTGTGTGTAATATACAGAGCAGTGTGTGTGTGTAATACAGAGCAGTGTGTGTGTAATATAAGAGCGTGTGTGTGTGTAAATATACAGAGCAGTGTGTGTGTGTAATATACAGAGCAGTGTGTGTGTGTAATATACAGAGCAGTGTGTGTGTGTAATATACAGAGCAGTGTGTGTGTGTAATATACAGAGCAGTGTGTGTGTGTATATACAGAGCAGTGTGTGTGTGTAATATACAGAGCAGTGTGTGTGTAATATACAGAGCAGTGTGTGGGTAATATACAGAGCAGTGTGTGTGTAATATACTAGAGCAGGTGTGTGTGTGTGTAATATAACAGAGGTGTGTGTGTGTAATATACAGAGCAGTGTGTGTGTAATATACAGAGCAGTGTGTGCTTGTGGTAATATACAGAGCAGTGTGTGGGTAATTATACAGAGCAAGTTTGTGTTGTAATATACAGAGCAGTTGTGTGTGTAATAATACAGAGCAGTGTGTGTGTGTAATAATCAAGAGCAGTGTGTGTAATATACAGAAGCAGTTGTGTGTGTGATATACAGAGCAGTTGTGTGTGTAATATACAGAGCAGTGTGGTGTGTAATTACAGAGCAGTGTGTGTGTAATATACAGAGCAGTGTGTGTGTGTGTAATATACAGAGCAGTGTGTGTGTAATATACAGAGCAGTGTGTGTGTAATATACAGAGCAGTGTGTGTGTAATATACAGAGCAGTGTGTGTGTGTAATATACAGAGCAGTGTGTGTGTGTAATATACAGAGCAGTGTGTGTGTGTAATATACAGAGCAGTGTGTGTGTAATATACAGAGCAGTGTGTGTGTGTAATATACAGAGCAGTGTGTGTGTGTAATATACAGAGCAGTGTGTGTGTGTATATACAGAGCAGTGTGTGTGTAATATACAGAGCAGTGTGTGTGTAATATACAGAGCAGTGTGTGTGTGTAATATACAGAGCAGTGTGTGTGTGTAATATACAGAGCAGGTGTGTGTGTAATATACAGAGCAGTGTGTGTGTAATATACAGAGCAGTGTGTGTGTGTAATATGCAGAGCAGTGTGTGTGTGTAATATGCAGAGCAGTGTGTGTGTGTAATATACAGAGCAGTGTGTGTGTGTAATATACAGAGCAGTGTGTGTGTAATATACAGAGCAGTGTGTGTGTAAATATACAGAGAAGTGTGTGTGTGTAATAACAGAGCAGTGTGTGTAATATAAAGAGCAGTGTGTGTGTGTAATAACAGAGCAGTGTGTGTGTAATATACAGAGCAGTGTGTGTGTGTGATATACAGAGCAGTGTGTGTGTAATATACAGAGCAGTGCGTGTGTGTAATATACAGAGCAGTGTGTGTGTAATATACAGAGCAGTGTGTGTGTGTGTGATATACAGAGCAGTGTGTGTGTGTAATATACAGAGCAGTGTGTGTGTTAATATAAGAGCAGTGGTGTGTAATATACAGAGCAGTGTGGTGTAATATACAGAGCATGTGTGTGTGTAATATACAGAGCAGTGGTGTGTGTGTAATATACAGAGCAGTGTGTGTGTAATATACAGGGCAGTGTGTGTGTGTAATACAGAGCAGTGTGTGTGTAATATACAGAGCAGTGTGTGTGTAATATACAGAGCAGTGTGTGTGTAATATACAGAGCAGTGTGTGTGTGTAATATACAGAGCAGTGTGTGTGTAATATACAGAGCAGTGTGTGTGTGTAATATACAGAGCAGTGTGTGTGTAATATACAGAGCAGTGTGTGTGTGTAATATACAGAGCAGTGTGTGTGTGTAATATACAGAGCAGTGTGTGTGTGTGTAATATACAGAGCAGTGTGTGTGTGTAATATACAGAGCAGTGTGTGTGTGTGATATACAGAGCAGTGTGTGTGTGTGATATACAGAGCAGTGTGTGTGTAATATACAGAGCAGTGTGTGTGTAATATACAGAGCAGTGTGTGTGTGTAATATACAGAGCAGTGTGTGTGTGTAATATACAGAGCAGTGTGTGTGTAATATACAGAGCAGTGTGTGTGTGTAATATACAGAGCAGTGTGTGTGTAATATACAGAGCAGTGTGTGTGTGTAATATACAGAGCAGTGTGTGTGTGTAATATACAGAGCAGTGTGTGTGTAATATACAGAGCAGTGTGTGTGTGTAATATGCAGAGCAGTGTGTGTGTGTAATATACAGAGCAGTGTGTGTGTGTATATACAGAGCAGTGTGATGTGTAATATACAGAGCAGTGTGTGTGTAATATACAGAGCAGTGTGTGTGTGTAATATACAGAGCAGTGTGTGTGTAATATACAGAGCAGTGTGTGTGTGTAATATACAGAGCAGTGTGTGTGTGTAATATACAGAGCAGTGTGTGTGTGTGATATACAGAGCAGTGTGTGTGTAATATACAGAGCAGTGCGTGTGTGTAATATACAGAGCAGTGTGTGTGTGTAATATACAGATCAATGTGTGTGTGTGTAATATACAGAGCAGTGTGTGTGTAATATACAGAGCAGTGTGTGTGTGTGTAATATACAGAGCAGGTGTGTGTGTAATATACAGAGCTGTGTGTGTGTGTAATATACAGAGCAGTGTGTGTGTGTGTAATATACAGAGCAGTGTGTGTGTAATATACAGAGCAGTGTGTGTGTGTAATATACAGAGCAGTGTGTGTGTAATATACAGAGCAGTGTGTGTGTGTAATATACAGAGCAGTGTGTGTGTGTAATATACAGAGCAGTGTGTGTGTAATATACAGAGCAGTGTGTGTGTGATATACAGAGCAGTGTGTGTGTGTGTAATATACAGAGCAGTGTGTGTGTGTAATATACAGAGCAGTGTGTGTGTAATATACAGAGCAGTGTGTGTGTAATATACAGAGCAGTGTGTGTGTAATATACAGAGCAGTGTGTGTGTGTAATATACAGAGCAGTGTGTGTGTGTGTAATATACAGAGCAGTGTGTGTGTGTAATATACAGAGCAGTGTGTGTGTGTGTAATATACAGAGCAGTGTGTGTGTGTAATATACAGAGCAGTGTGTGTGTGTAATATACAGAGCAGTGTGTGTGTAATATACAGAGCAGTGTGTGTGTGTGTAATATACAGAGCAGTGTGTGTGTGTGTAATATACAGAGCAGTGTGTGTGTAATATACAGAGCAGTGTGTGTGTGTAATATACAGAGCAGTGTGTGTGTGTAATATACAGAGCAGTGTGTGTGTAATATACAGAGCAGTGTGTGTGTGTGTGTAATATACAGAGCAGTGTGTGTGTGTAATATACAGAGCAGTATGTGTGTAATATACAGAGCAGTGTGTGTGTGTGTAATATACAGAGCAGTGTGTGTGTGTAATATACAGAGCAGTGTGTGTGTGTAATATACAGAGCAGTGTGTGTGTGTGTAATATACAGAGCAGTGTGTGTGTGTGTAATATACAGAGCAGTGTGTGTGTGTAATATACAGAGCAGTGTGTGTAATATACAGAGCAGTGTGTGTGTGTGTAATATACAGAGCAGTGTGTGTGTGTGTGTAATATACAGAGCAGTGTGTGTGTGTGTAATATACAGAGCAGTGTGTGTGTAATATACAGAGCAGTGTGTGTGTGTGTAATATACAGAGCAGTGTGTGTGTGTAATATACAGAGCAGTGTGTGTGTAATATACAGAGCAGTGTGTGTGTGTAATATACAGAGCAGTGTGTGTGTAATATACAGAGCAGTGTGTGTGTGTAATATACAGAGCAGTGTGTGTGTAATATGCAGAGCAGTGTGTGTGTAATATACAGAGCAGTGTGTGTGTAATATACAGAGCAGTGTGTGTGTGTAATATACAGAGCAGTGTGTGTGTGTAATATACAGAGCAGTGTGTGTGTAATATACAGAGCAGTGTGTGTGTAATATACAGAGCAGTGTGTGTGTAATATGCAGAGCAGTGTGTGTGTAATATGCAGAGCAGTGTGTGTGTAATATACAGAGCAGTGTGTGTGTGTGTAGCGGAACCCATCCCTGTTTTACCCTGTTTCATGATTATTTAATTCTTGGTTAAAATATGATCCTACAATATGTTTGCTGTTTGATGCTCTGCAGAATATTAGCCAGACTTTTGCAGACCTAGGCTAATAGATAATCCTATTACAGAGATTCAAGAGATAAGAAAGTTGTAAAGGATCCTTGCATTTGCCAAAGTGTTTTAATTCTCTGATAAGAACAAAGAGGTGTAATTGAATCAATGTCTGATTGTATCAAAGTTGCCAGGGAGGTGTGACCCACCTATTGTTCTCTTTATGGGTATTGTGCAGCCAAATATGGGGGATGTGGATTGCCTGTGGGAAGAGATGTATAAATATTTCTGCACTAACAAAATAAAGTGAGTATTCATTTGACTCCCAAATTGTGTGTCGTCCAATATGGGAGGTCGGGGATGGTGAAACTGTAGTGCCTCGTGGGTATTTTATCGTATACCAGCGGAGATTTTGGACTGCGGGTCCCAGCTCCGTTACATTTGGTGGCAAGTGGCGGGATTGTTCCCACGGTCAGAAGGACAGCTACAGGAGACACCATTCCGTGGAGTACAAATTGAGGGCAACGCTAGTATCCGTACAGCGCCCCTGGCTACAGCAGAATGGAACCGGCTACTTTTCAGACAGCGTTCCATCATGAGGAGGAGGAGGCGGCCGCGGACTACAGGGATGCAGACAGAAAGGAACTCATGGTTACAGTACCTCGTATTACCCCACAGAATGAGTTTGGAAGAGAACTCCAAAGCAGACTGGCCTTTTTCCCAGATACGCTTCCCATGAAAACCTTGGAATGGTTAATGACGGATGTCCACAAATCCATAATGGAAAAGCAGCGGGCACGGGAGCGGTCCATCTGGGGAGCTGCTAACCCACCTCCCACCATTAAACCCCCCCCAGCACTGCGTCCGGGTGGTGGGAACTACCAAACCCCTCCACGGTACAACAATGCCCGATCTTTCATCAGGTGCCACACGTGTAACCAGCAGGGCCACATGCAAAGAGACTGTCCCAGAAACAGAAACCGCTCCACGTGGAATACTCCAACCAATTTCCCTGCAAACCGGGCAGCAGTACACTGCTACCAGAGTGAGCCTCGACAACCTTTCTTCGGGACCCAGTCTAATGAAGAATCTTTGGGCACCCTCCACGAGGTTAACCCAGTACAAGCAGCTCCAGACAACCGACAGGGACACCGCCAAGTGGTACACGTAGAGGGAAAACGCCTTCAGGGTCTGCGCGATTCTGGGGCCACCATAACCCTGGTTCGCAATCACCTAGTCCCCAAGCACCAGCTCACTGGAGAATATGTGGCAGTCCGGGTGGCAGGGGGGGCGATTTACAAAATTCCCACTGCTAAAGTACATTTGGATTGGGGAGCGGGGTCGGGGAATGTGGAAGTGGGCCTCATGCAGGACTTACCAGCTGATGTCATCCTGGGTAACGACTTGGGGGAGCTGACCTCCGCTTTTGTTTCTCCCAGCAGCAGTGTGTACCCCAGGGAGCTGAAGGTGTCGTCCTTCCTCCCCAGCAGCAGTGTGTACCCCAGGGGGCCGAAGGTGTCGTCCTTCCCCCCCAGCGGCAGTGTGTACCCCAGGGGGCCGAAGGTGTCGTCCTTCCCCCCAAGCGGCAGTGTGTACCCCAGGGAGCAGAAGGGGCCGTCCTTCCTCCCCAGCGGCAGTGTGAACCCCAGGGGGCAGAAGGTGTCGTCCTTCCCCCACAGCGGCAGTGTGAACCCCAGGGGGCAGAAGGTGTCGTCCTTCATCCCCAGCGGCAGTGGGAACCCCAGGGGGCAGAAGGTGTCGTCCTTCCCCCTCAGCGGCAGTGTGAACCCCAGGGGGCAGAAGGTGTCGTCCTTCATCCCCAGCGGCAGTGTGAACCCCAGGGGGCAGAAGGTGTCGTCCTTCCCCCCCAGCGGCAGTGTGTACCCCAGGGAGCAGAAGGTGTCGACCTTCCTCCACAGCGGCAGTGGGTACCCCAGGGGGCCAAAGGTGTCGTCCTTCCCCCCCAGCGGCAGTGTGAAACACAGGGGGCAGAAGGTGTCGTCCTTCCCCCCCAGCGACAGTTTACACAAACCAGGGGAGACACCAATCTCCCAGACGGCGCAGATGGGACCGTGGTCTCTGCGCCCACAGCTTGTCCAGATCCCCAACTACCGTCACTGGGACAACCGGAGGAGGGGGTAAGTACAAATTCCCCTCCCCAGCTAACTTCTAATGTGGCCCCAGGGTTAACAGAGGAAATGTTAACCCCCACTGACCCCCACGTTTCCCTGGCTACTGAGCCGAAATATGTCCCAAGTACCCCAGCAGAAGAGCTGACAGCGGGGCACAGTGCAGTCGGCCTCTGCCCTCCCTTTGTCGCTTGTACAGAGCAGGATGTCCTGCAGGTTATACCAGCAGAAGAGCTGGCATCAGGGCAGAGTGCCGCTGGCCTCTGCCCCTCAAGTCCCCTCAGCGTGTTGCCCCATCACCCCAGCAAAATATCCAGGTACCTGGTTAGACTTCCCCCCAAAAGAGAGATGTGTGACGAAGTGCCCTTCGCCACCTTGGCTTGGAGAGGACTGTTTGCCAGCCTCCTGCCCTGCGACTATGGCCCTGGGACATATTGCCCTTTGGAACCAGTGTTCGGCCATACCAGAGTGTAAGTCACTCATTCTGGCCCTTTACATACAGGGGGGTCATTCTGTACTTGCCCTGTGGGAGCGGTGATACCCCAGATAGCTATGCCATGGAGCCCATTCATATGATGAAAGACTATGGGAAAGACTTTAGCTACATGGCAATTGAACTGTGTGAAGAGGATCTGAGCGCTATTCGGTGGTTTTGTGCGCTCAGATCCCAGCTATCTGGGGATATGGGAAATGTGAATAAATGTGAATTGCAGTAATGCTGATGGGTTGTCAAACTAGAGAATTGACCAACAAATACTTTTGTCCGGACATCCCCAGGCCGATCCGTTGGGATCAGACCGTGTATGCCGGCTTATGGTCACGGGGGAGGTGTGTAGCGGAACCCATCCCTGTTTTACCCTGTTTCATGATTATTTAATTCTTGGTTAAAATATGATCCTACAATATGTTTGCTGTTTGATGCTCTGCAGAATATTAGCCAGACTTTTGCAGACCTAGGCTAATAGATAATCCTATTACAGAGATTCAAGAGATAAGAAAGTTGTAAAGGATCCTTGCATTTGCCAAAGTGTTTTAATTCTCTGATAAGAACAAAGAGGTGTAATTGAATCAATGTCTGATTGTATCAAAGTTGCCAGGGAGGTGTGACCCACCTATTGTTCTCTTTATGGGTATTGTGCAGCCAAATATGGGGGATGTGGATTGCCTGTGGGAAGAGATGTATAAATATTTCTGCACTAACAAAATAAAGTGAGTATTCATTTGACTCCCAAATTGTGTGTCGTCCAATATGGGAGGTCGGGGATGGTGAAACTGTAGTGCCTCGTGGGTATTTTATCGTATACCAGCGGAGATTTTGGACTGCGGGTCCCAGCTCCGTTACAGTGTGTAATATACAGAGCAGTGTGTGTGTAATATGCAGAGCAGTGTGTGTGTAATATACAGAGCAGTGTGTGTGTAATATACAGAGCAGTGTGTGTGTGTAATATACAGAGCAGTGTGTGTGTGTGTAATATACAGAGCAGTGTGTGTGTAATATACAGAGCAGTGTGTGTGTGTAATATACAGAGCAGTGTGTGTGTGTAATATACAGAGCCGTGTGTGTGTGTAATATACAGAGCAGTGTGTGTGTAATATACAGAGCAGTGTGTGTGTGTAATATACAGAGCAGTGTGTGTGTAATATACAGAGCAGTGTGTGTGTAATATACAGAGCAGTGTGTGTGTAATATACAGAGCAGTGTGTGTGTGTAATATACAGAGCAGTGTGTGTGTGTAATATACAGAGCAGTGTGTGTGTGTGTAATATACAGAGCAGTGTGTGTGTGTGTAATATACAGATCAATGTGTGTGTGTAATATACAGAGCAGTGTGTGTGTGATATACAGAGCAGTGTGTGTGTGATATACAGAGCAGTGTGTGTGTAATATACAGAGCAGTGTGTGTGTAATATACAGAGCAGTGTGTGTGTGTAATATACAGAGCAGTGTGTGTGTAATATACAGAGCAGTGTGTGTGTGTGTAATATACAGAGCAGTGTGTGTGTAATATACAGAGCAGTGTGTGTGTAATATACAGAGCAGTGTGTGTGTAATATACAGAGCAGTGTGTGTGTGTGTGTAATATACAGAGTAGTGTGTGTGTAATATACAGAGCAGTGTGTGTGTGTAATATACAGAGCAGTGTGTGTGTGTGTAATATACAGAGCAGTGTGTGTGTGTGTAATATACAGAGCAGTGTGTGTGTGTGTAATATACAGAGCAGTGTGTGTGTGTGTGTGTGTAATATACAGAGCAGTGTGTGTGTGTGTAATATACAGAGCAGTGTGTGTGTGTAATATACAGAGCAGTGTGTGTGTGTGTAATATACAGAGCAGTGTGTGTGTGTGTAATATACAGAGCAGTGTGTGTGTAATATACAGAGCAGTGTGTGTGTGTGATATACAGAGCAGTGTGTGTGTGTAATATACAGAGCAGTGTGTGTGTGTGTAATATACAGAGCAGTGTGTGTGTGTGTAATATACAGAGCAGTGTGTGTGTAATATACAGAGCAGTGTGTGTGTAATATACAGAGCAGTGTGTGTGTGTGTAATATACAGAGCAGTGTGTGTGTGTAATATACAGAGCAGTGTGTGTGTAATATACAGAGCAGTGTGTGTGTGTAATATGCAGAGCAGTGTGTGTGTAATATACAGAGCAGTGTGTGTGTAATATACAGAGCAGTGTGTGTGTGTAATATACAGAGCAGTGTGTGTGTGTAATATACAGAGCAGTGTGTGTGTAATATACAGAGCAGTGTGTGTGTGTAATATACAGAGCAGTGTGTGTGTGTAATATACAGAGCAGTGTGTGTGTAATATACAGAGCAGTGTGTGTGTGTAATATACAGAGCAGTGTGTGTGTGTAATATACAGAGCAGTGTGTGTGTGTAATATACAGAGCCGTGTGTGTGTGTAATATACAGAGCAGTGTGTGTGTGTGTGTGTAATATACAGATCAGTGTGTGTGTGTGTAATATACAGAGCAGTGTGTGTGTAATATACAGAGCAGTGTGTGTGTATAATATACAGAGCAGTGTGTGTGTGTGTGTAATATACAGATCAGTGTGTGTGTGTGTAATATACAGAGCAGTGTGTGTGTAATATACAGAGCAGTGTGTGTGTGTAATATACAGAGCAGTGTGTGTGTAATATACAGAGCAGTGTGTGTGTGTAATATACAGAGCAGTGTGTGTGTGTAATATACAGAGCCGTGTGTGTGTGTAATATACAGAGCCGTGTGTGTGTGTAATATACAGATCAGTGTGTGTGTGTGTGTAATATACAGATCAGTGTGTGTGTGTGTAATATACAGAGCAGTGTGTGTGTAATATACAGAGCAGTGTGTGTGTATAATATACAGAGCAGTGTGTGTGTGTGTGTAATATACAGATCAGTGTGTGTGTGTGTAATATACAGAGCAGTGTGTGTGTGTAATATACAGAGCCGTGTGTGTGTGTAATATACAGAGCAGTGTGTGTGTGTGTGTAATATACAGATCAGTGTGTGTGTGTGTAATATACAGAGCAGTGTGTGTGTAATATACAGAGCAGTGTGTGTGTATAATATACAGAGCAGTGTGTGTGTGTGTGTAATATACAGATCAGTGTGTGTGTGTGTAATATACAGAGCAGTGTGTGTGTGTAATATACAGAGCAGTGTGTGTGTGTAATATACAGAGCAGTGTGTGTGTGTGTAATATACAGAGCAGCTATAGTACACAGAGCGTGTGTGTAACATGTAGTGCTATGTGTGTATCTATGCCCACCAAAGTAAAGTGTCTATACATGCAGAGCAGCTGTACACAGCAGGATGTACACTGTAATACTATAATGTACACTGGGTTTTTGTATAGGATACAACAACCGGGTTATGTACTATCCATGTACTAGATTGCACCGTGTGTGCGTAATAAAGGAACTAAAGTAATCACGTGATTAGATCCCCACCCTCAGCAATTACTCACACATTAGAATACAGAACATAAAGATAGTTGATTATCTCTGGAATGATTTATTGTAGAAAAAATAAAGCTAGTACAATGCACAGCTAAGTTTTACTGCCCTTTAATATGAAAGCGTCTTCATTTTGTGGTGACAGTGTGCCTTTAAGCAGAGCAGTGTGAGCCTGTAGCATACTGAGAAATGAGTGCAACCAAGCAGCCGAGGGCAACAGGTGGCCCAGGGACCTCAGACAAGTCCCATGTGACCCCAGCCTGGCATTGGAAGAGCATGGCATGTTTTTGAATAATAGAGTCCATTATATGTCTACACAGCTAACAAAGCTTTCTTACTTTCACTCCAAACACTATATGATTTTACCATTTTAACAATACTAAGCTAAAAATCATGTGCGACCACTTTAAGAAATTAAGGATAGATATATATATAGATAGATAGATAGATAGATAGATTGTAAGTTTGCGAGTTTTCAATCGTGTGTCCGTGTCTTGGAAACAAGCACTATGTACATTTGATTATAAGCTCAAAAACAGGGCCCTCCATTCTTTAAGGTGTTAAGTTTGTTTTTTGCCATGTACTAACCCCCTGTACAGCGCTACGGAATATGTTGGCGCAATATAAATAAAGATAATAATATATAACATCTCCCTTAAGTGAAATAGGTTGCTTGTAATGGATATAAATTGTGATTTGGCCAATTGAAAAGGGCTCTATATAAGCACATAACATATATTTATTACAGAAGTTTTTAGTTAGTGAACTTCTATCCAAAAGCAAGGTCCTCACTAACTAAAAACTTCTGTAAAAAAAATATGCTATGTGCTTATATAGAGCCCTATTCAATTGGCCGAATCACAATTAAATAAGGCTGTTACAATAGAATTAGAGTTATCTATGTGAATAGTCATTTGTGTCTTTACCATAAAGGATTATGTATGCAAAGCAGAGGTGTATATACAGTATATGCATTAAGCAAATATATGTGAGCATGTGCCATGCAGAGAATTGTGTATGTATAATATGCTGAGGAGTATGGGTGTAATAAACAGAGCACTGTGTATATGTAACATACTAAGAAATATGGGTATATAACATACATAAGTATATATCACTTGCAGAGCGACATGTGTGTAACATACAGTGATATCTGTTGGGGTTTTGCAGGGAGATAGTGAAATCCGAAAGAAAGAGTTAAATGTTAGTTCCCTCTCTTATTACGCAACACTGTTTAGTCTGCTGACATTTTGTCTTCAATTATATTCTTGTGGTTTCCTTTCCCCTTATCCACTTGTTAGAAATCCCTGTATCTCTCATTCACATAAAACCCCTCATAATCACATATATACTACATGCCATAAAGAGAGTTAGTTACATAGGACTGTCCCCATTATACTCAAGGTAACCAATCTCCGTATATACCTTGTGAGAATCAGTTACTCGCATCGCACTCTTCCCATGATCATGCTAATAAACCCAACTAAACTTTAAGACCTGTTATGTGTGTGTGTACAGAGCAGTGTGTGCAGGACATGTAGAGTGTGTATGTGAACTGTATCTGCACAATACAGAGCAGTATGTATGTAGTAACATACAGAGCTATATGTGTGTCTGTCACAGGCTGTGGAAAGTGTGTCATACAGCACAATGCGTGTCGGTAACATATAGCACAATGCGTGTCGGTAACATACAGCACAATGCGTGGCGGTAACATACAGCACAATGCGTGGCGGTAACATACAGCACAATGCGTGGCAGTAACATACAGCACAATGCGTGGCGGTAACATACAGCACAATGCGTGGCGGTAACATACAGCACAATGCGTGGCGGTAACATACAGCATAATGCGTGTCGGTAACATACAGCACAATGCGTGTCGGTAACATACAGCACAATGCGTGGCGGTAACATACAGCACAATGCGTGGCGGTAACATACAGCACAATGCGTGGCGGTAACATACAGCACAATGCGTGCCGGTAACATACAGCACAATGCGTGTCGGTAACATACAGCACAATGCGTGTCGGTAACATACAGCACAATGCGTGTCGGTAACATACAGCACAATGCGTGGCGGTAACATCCAGCACAATGCGTGGCGGTAACATACAGCACAATGCGTGGCGGTAACATACAGCACAATGCGTGGCGGTAACATACAGCACAATGCGTGTCGGTAACATACAGCACAATGCGTGGCGGTAACATACAGCACAATGCGTGGCGGTAACATACAGCATAATGCATGGCGGTAACATACAGCACAATGCGTGTCTGTAACATACAGCACAATGCGTGTCTGTAACATACAGCACAATGCGTGTCGGTAACATACAGCACAATGCGTGTCGGTAACATACAGCACAATGTGTGGCGGTAACATACAGCATAATGCGTGTCTGTAACAAACAGCACAATGCGTGTCGGTAACATACAGCACAATGCGTGTCTGTAACAAACAGCACCAATGCGTGTCGGTAACATACAGCACAATGCGTGTCGGTAACATACAGCACAATGCATAGTTACATAGTAATTGAGGTTGAAAAGACTTCTAGTCTGCGGATTAGTTGTTAATTAATGCGTGTCTGTAACAGGTAGAGGCACTGTGTAGGTGTATCATACAGAGCTGTGTGTCTGTACCATGCAGAGCCATGTGATTGTGCACCATGTACAGCGATCTGCGCACCCGGCAGGGTTTTTTAATGACCTATTTAATCCCAGCTCTTTGTGTTGTTATGCACTGGTAGTAAATGGGTTAAGTGTTATGGCCACACCTTAGTATTTTGCATGCTAGACAGGAAAGGGTTAAGGCTGTGGCCTCTCCTAGCTTCGGCAATTCTATATATCTTGTAAGGAACAAGCAACGTGTTGCTTGGCAATGATGGGTTAATTGAAGTAGTTGCATTTTATCAGACCCTCCCAGAGGTCCCCCTCCTCCCCTGGACCCCAACCCCAGCTTCCAACACCACAAGCAAACAAAGGCTTGAAAAGACACCTGTGCGAGTGAGACAAAGAGAACAACACAATAACACAATGTAACACATCAACACAGCTCTCACAGTGGCACTGACCCACCTCCCATCAACCACAAGCCCCTAAAATAACATTAGACTACAAGCCCCCTGGATCAGGACCCCTCCCACACACTGCCTAGTTTATATATTATACCATTCTAATAAATTCAAGTATTTGTCTACAAGTACATAGCCCCCATATGAGGTATGCCCCCCTCCACCACCCCTCACTCCCATAAAAATGTTCCCATTGTTACCTTACTGTGATGTGTCCTGATGTGTTTATCAATGGCTGGATTATTCTGCGCTGTGAGAGCGTTCGGTCTGAGTGTGCGTGTCTATGTGTGTGTGTGTGTGTGCGCGTGTGAAGGCTCTGATCATGATGGATACAGACAGCTCTGGTTCCCAAGCGCACATACTGTATCTTAGGAAGCTATTCCATGTGGAGCACGTCGTGTGCATGCCATACTGTGTGACTATAATGTAATGTGTATGTATTTGTATGTGTTACCAAGAGGCACAGTATATCATAGAGAGTGTGTGTGAATTTACATGTGCCTGAATACCTCCCAACTGTATCTCTTTTTAATATAAATCCTGCTGTTCCCCTTGTGGTAATGTCACTCAGTCATGTCCGACGCTCTGTGACCCTATTGACCGAGGCACATCTATTGTTATGTCTTTGGTTGTGCTTATCCACAAGGTTTTCTTGGCAAAGATACTGGAGTGGGTTACCAGCTCCTTCTCCAGTCTGACCCTACATGATTTAGCTCACAGCTTCATTGAGGTACACAAGACCCTTAACCGCGACAAGAAGGGGCTGTTCCACGTTTAAGAGCATAACCCTGTTTCCCAGCTATGACCATGTCCCACTTTCTCCAGTTCCTTCTGTTGTTTTCTCTCTAATCATGGAGAGTCAGTTCTACAGTATATGTCTGTATGGAGCATTATGCACGTTAAGCCTGTGCATCTCTAAAACTTCATTTACATTTGCACAGAATAGTGTTAGCTTGACTTAAAAGTGCATATTTTTTCAAGAATGGGTGTATTACTGTGATAGCTATACAACAACAAAAAACATGAGATGGTATCTTTTAGTGGCCGAGTCAAAAATATATGTTGAAATGCTGAAGATTGAGATCTGTGTATTATGTGTGTTTATATATTCTGTGCGTCTGCAGCCATGAAATTAGAAGACGTTTGCTTCTGGGGAGGAAAGTTATGGCAAGTCTGGAGAAGCTATTAAAAAGTAAAGATATTACACTAACAACAAAGCTCTGCATAGTTAGAACTATAATATTCCCAGTAGTAACATACAGATGTGAGAGCTGGACCATAAAGAAAGCTGGGCGCCATAGAATTGATGCCTTTAAATTGTGGTGTTGGAGAAAACTGCTTAGAGTCCCTTGGACTGCAAGAAGATCCAATAAATCAGTACTTCAGGAAATCAAGACAAACTGTTCACTGGAAGGTATGATCATGAGAAAGAAACACGTGAGATGGCCATATCATGTGATGGCAGGATTCCCTAGAGAAGACTTTGATGCTGAAAAAGATCGAAGGCACAAGAAGAAGGCGGACAGCAACAATGAACATGAGCTGGATGGAGCTCGGGGGGGGGGGGGGCAATGGCTGACAGATGTGCATAGCGCACTGTGGTCCATAGGGTCACAGAGTGTCAGACACAACTGACAGACTAAACAGCGACAGCTATGTGGTGATTTAGGGGTGATGTGGAGAAAGAGATGTAGGCAAGAAAACAACCTTAAAGTTGTCGTTTTAGTTCTAGGAGTTTAAGCATGCCTGGCTATCCAAACTAGAGACATTGAAGGCGTTTATCTTTTTCACCTGTAAGATGGTATATAATGTACCACTATGTGTTTTTTTTGTTTTTTTTTAATGATGCTCTCACAGCAGAAAAAAATGGTTCATATTTTTAACTGACTGGGTAGCTCCTCTGAGCCAATGAACAGAAATACAGATGTATAAGACATACTTGTCTGCCAATAAAATCTATACATGTCTGTGTGCTATGTGCACTTCCGTCTAGTTTAAATGAAGTTCAAACAGGTTAATTTTTTTAAGCAAAGTACGATTTTGGCAAGGTTTATAGCATCCCCTTTTAAATGAACAAAAAAAAAAAATATTTGTGTTCCATGTCCCTTTAAGTCAGATGATATTTGTTGTAGATAGGATAAGCAGACTAGATAGGACTTTTGATTTCTACCTGCCTTCATATTTCTATCAGGTTTTCTCCCCATATCAGTCCTATATACTCCCCTGCATAGACCCATTGGCACATACTTGCCCCAGTCACATGCATTCCAGATCAGACCTACTCTCTTCCTTACCAGACCCTGGTCCCAAGATTGCCAAGTGTGACTCTTCCTAAGAGCTTACACTCTACCATGTCAGCAGATGTGCGCACCACAACCCAAACAGATTAAATCACCATGACAATGGAGGCGAGGGTTTAATTCGCAAAATAAATCTCAGGTTTAAGAGTGGAATTCCTGCCCCCCAAGGAGGAAGACTAATTAACCCCTCAGTGCCTTTGTGTTAATACAAGTGGCTGTGTTTCTCTGTGCTCTTTCTATACACTGTATGTAGCCAGTATGTTGGGGTGTTTATGAGATATTATATGCTGGCTACTAGTAAAAGCACCATATTCAAGACTGATGCTTATGTGCTCAGAAGTATTTAGACTTTGTATAGTAAGCTGAGCTCCCAGAGTCAGTATGTACATACAGGTTTTATATACGTACTGTACATAGCTCTGTCTACAAAAGTGTGTCTCTTTGTCCCAATGTTATGCCTGTACATGCCACAGTGTGTGTACATCTGTGTATTTGTGTGTGTCTACATCACTATGTTTGGTTGTGTGTTTATTAGTGTATGTGTGCTTGCTCTCCTGCTGTGTGTGTATATCAGTATGTGTGGATATGTGTGTGACTGTGTGTTTTTCTGTATGAGTATATTATGTGTGGGTGTTTGTTTATCACTGCACGTCTATGTGCTTGTATCTCTTGCTGTGTGTGTATCACTATGTGTGTGTGTTCATCATTGTGTGTCTGGGTGCTTGTGTCTCTTGCTGTGTGTGTATATCACAATGTGTGGTTGTGTATTTATCATTTTGTGTTTGTGGGATTGTTCTCTTGCTAAGTGTGCATATCACAATGTGTGGTTGTGTGTATATCTGTGTGTGACTGTGTGTATATTATTATGTGTGGGTGGGTATATATCATGATGTGTGTGTGTGTATCATTGTGTGTCTATGTGCTTGCATCTCTTGCTGTGTGTATCCCTGTGTGGTGCATGTTTATCATTGTGTTTCTGTGTGCTTCTGTCTCTTGCTGTGTATATATCACCATGTGTGGGTGTGTGTATAACTGTGTGTCACTGTGTGTATATCACTATGTGTGGTGTGTATTTTAATCATTGTGTGTCTGTGTGCTTGTGTATCTTGCTGGTGTGTGTATATCACTATGTGTGGTTGTGTGCATATCTGTGTGTCACTGGGTGTATAATCATGTATGTGTGTTTGTGTATCATTGTGTGTCTGTTTGCTTGTGTCTTTTGCTGTGTGTGTATTATTATGTGTGTGTGAGTCTGTGTGCGTGTGTCTCTTGCTGTGTGTGTATTATTATGTGTGTGTGAGTCTGTGTGCATTTGTCTCTTGCTGTGTGTGTATTATGCGTGCGTGTGTCTCTTGCTGTGTGTGTATTATTATGTGTGTGAGTCTGTGTGTGTGTATTATGTGTGTGTGAGTCTGTGTGCATGTGTCTCTTGCTGTGTGTGTATTATGTGTGTGTGTCATTGTGAGTCTGTGTGCGTGTCTCTTGTTATGTGTGTATTATTATGTGTGTGTGTGTGCGTGTGTCTCTTGCTGTGTGTATTATTATGTGTGTGTGAGTCTGTGTGTGTGTATTATGTGTGTGTGAGTCTGTGTGCACGTGTCTCTTGCTGTGTGTGTATTATTATGTGTGTGTGAGTCTGTGTCTTGCTGTGTGTGTATTATGTGTGTGTGTCATTGTGAGTCTGTGTGCGTGTGTCTCTTGTTATGTGTGTATTATTATGTGTGTGTGTGCGTGTGTCTCTTGCTGTGTGCCTGGTGAATGAGCTATTCTAATTATTATTATTAAAAGCTGCTCCCTGGGCTGTGCGCGCTCTAATTACTCCTATAAAGGCCCCGCTCTGCCTTATACGGATTGTGTTGCCTGGATGTCTCCCAAACCCACTGCTAAACTCTCCCAGCATCCCCGTGTAAATGTAACTGCGCCCACACAACAAATATGGCAGCCAGACTGTGTGTAATCACAATCACATAAACAGAGTCTGTCTATGAAAGATCTCAGGCATCTGAATTTAGAGTGTCAGCTCTTTGAGATAATTGACTCTGTTTATCTGCCATTCAGGCCGGAGTAAATCTTGGATGTTGAGACATAACAGATGGAGGTCTGCCAATGGTGGTGTCCAAGACAACATGTATTTGCATACCATAAGTAGTAAATTACAATAGAGACTACAGTGTCCCTTTAATGTAGCCTTAGGATGGCCTTATGTTTTTTCCTGGTATTCTTAAATATACTGTGTTGGACACTACCACTTCCACTGGAAGGCTGTTACACGTATTTACTACCCTATCTAGGTTGTGTCTGTTAGACCATGTACCATTAAGTCTCAGAATTATTTCTATAGTATCCTTTCTGATACATGGAATACCACCTCTCCTGGGAGGCTGTGCCAGGTATCAGTGCTACTTCAAGGTGAGACAAGTCATGTCTTCACACACCCCATGTTATGATGGCTGAGCAGCTCTGTCTGGACGTTCCCGGCAGGACGTCAGTCATGGAAACTCTGCTTAAATATCCTTCCACCGCTGCTATAAATAGAGACCACAAAACATGAGAGAGGGAGAGACTCAGAGAGCATAGGGAAGAGGGGGGGGGGACTTAGGCAGCATAGGGAAGAGGGGGGGGGGACTCATGCAGCATAGGGAAGTGGGGGAGAGACTCAGGGAGCATAGGGAGAGGAGGGGGAGAGACTCAGAGAGCATAGGGAAGAGGGGGGGGGACTCAGGCAGCATAGGGAAGAGGGGGGGGACTCAGGCAGCATAGGGAAGAGGGGGGGGGAGACTCAGGCAGCATAGGGAAGAGGGGGGGGGGAGACTTAGGGAGTATAGGGAAGAGGGGGAGAGACTCAGGGAGTATAGGGAGAGGAGGGGGAGAGACTCAGGGAGTATAGGGAGAGGAGGGGGAGAGACTCAGGGAGTATAGGGAGAGGAGGGGGAGAGACTCAGGGAGTATAGGGAGAGGAGGGGGAGAGACTCAGGGAGTATAGGGAGAGGAGGGGGAGAGACTCAGGGAGTATAGGGAGAGGAGGGGGAGAGACTCAGGGAGCATAGGGAAGAGGGGGGGAGACTCAGACAGCATAGGGAAGAGGGGGAGACTCAGAGAGCATAGGGAAGAGGGGGGGGGAGAACCAAAGAGCATAGGGAAGAGGGGGAGAGACTCAGGCAGCATAGGGAAGAGGGGGAGAGACTCAGGCAGCATAGGGAAGAGGGGGGGGGACTCAGGCAGCATAGGGAAGAGGGGGGGAGAGACTCAGGGAGTATAGGGAGAGGAGGGGGAGAGACTCAGGGAGCATAGGGAAGAGGGGGAGAGACTCAGGGAGTATAGGGAGAGGAGGGGGAGAGACTCAGGGAGCATAGGGAAGAGGGGGAGAGACTCAGGGAGCATAGGGAGAGGAGGGGGAGAGACTCAGGGAGCATAGGGAAGAGGGGGGGACTCAGGCAGCATAGGGAAGAGGGGGAGAGACTCAGGCAGCATAGGGAAGAGGGGGAGAGACTCAGAGAGCATAGGGAAGAGGGGGGGGGGGAATCAGAGAGCATAGGGAAGAGGGGGGGGGGACTCAGAGAGCATAGGGAAGAGGGGGGGGGACTCAGGGAGTATAGGGAGAGGAGGGGGAGAGACTCAGGGAGCATAGGGAAGAGGGGGAGAGACTCAGGGAGCATAGGGAGAGGAGGGGGAGAGACTCAGAGAGCATAGGGAAGAGGGGGGGGGGGACTCAGGCAGCATAGGGAAGAGGGGGAGAGACTCAGAGAGCATAGGGAAGAGGGGGGGGGACTCAGAGAGCATAGGGAGAGGAGGGGGAGAGACTCAGAGAGCATAGGGAAGAGGGGGGGGGACTCAGGCAGCATAGGGAAGAGGGGGGGGACTCAGAGAGCATAGGGAAGAGGGGGGGGACTCAGAGAGAATAGGGAAGAGGGGGGGGGACTCAGGCAGCATAGGGAAGAGGGGGAGAGACTCGGGCAGCATAGGGAAGAGGGGGAGAGACTCAGGGGAGCATAGGGAGGAGGGGGGGGG
>CM050169.1:129445959-129679270 GCA_027410445.1 Discoglossus pictus | reverse complement strand
ATGTGACACTACTACACCACTCAGATACCCTGCTGCTTGTGACACTACTACACCACTCAGATACCCTGCTGCTTGTGACACTACTACACCACTCAGATACCCTGCTGCTTGTGACACTACTACACCACTCAGATACCCTGCTGCTTGTGACACTACTACACCACTCAGATACCCTGCTGCTTGTGACACTACTACACCACTCAGATACCCTGCTGCTTGTGACACTACTACACCACTCAGATACCCTGCTGCTTGTGACACTACTACACCACTCAGATACCCTGCTGCTTGTGACACTACTACACCACTCAGATACCCTGCTGCTTGTGACACTACTACACCACTCAGATACCCTGCTGCTTGTGACACTACTACACCACTCAGATACCCTGCTGCGTGTGACACTACTACACCACTCAGATACCCTGCCGCGTGTGACACTACTACACCACTCAGATACCCTGCTGCTTGTGACACTACTACACCAGTCAGATAACCTGCTGCGTGTGACACCACTACACCACTCAGATACCCTGCTGCGTGTGACACTACTACACCACTCAGATACCCTGCTGCGTGTGACACTACTACAGCACTCAGATACCCTGCTGCTTGTGACACTACTACACCACTCAGATATCCTGCTGCTTGTGACACTACTACACCACTCAGATACCCTGCCGCTTGTGACACCACTACACCACTCAGATACCCTGCTGCTTGTGACACTACTACACCACTCAGATACCCTGCCGCGTGTGACACTACTACACCACTCAGATACCCTGCTGCGTGTGACACTACTACACCACTCAGATCCCTGCTGCGTGTGACACTACTACACCACTCAGATACCCTGCCGCTTGTGACACTACTACACCACTCAGATACCCTGCCGCTTGTGACACTACTACACCACTCAGATACCCTGCCGCTTGTGACATCACTACACCACTCAGATACCCTGCTGCTTGTGACACTACTACACCACTCATATACCCTGCTGCGTGTGACACTACTACACCACTCATATACCCTGCTGCGTGTGACACTACTACACCACTCAGATACCCTGCTGCTTGTGACACTACTACACCACTCAGATACCCAGCTGCGTGTGACACTACTACACCACTCAGATACCCTGCTGCGTGTGACACCACTACACCACTCAGATATCCTGCTGCTTGTGACACTACTACACCACTCAGATACCCTGCTGCTTGTGACACTACTACACCACTCAGATACCCTGCTGCTTGTGACACTACTACACCAGTCAGTTACCCTGCTGCTTGTGACACTACTACACCACTCAGATACCCTGCTGCTTGTGACACTACTACACCACTCAGATACCCTGCTGCTTGTGACACTACTACACCACTCAGATACCCTGCTGCGTGTGACACTACTACACCACTCAGATACCCTGCCGCGTGTGACACTACTACACCACTCAGATACCCTGCTGCTTGTGACACTACTACACCACTCAGATACCCTGCTGCTTGTGACACTACTACACCACTCAGATACCCTGCTGCGTGTGACACCACTACACCACTCAGATACCCTGCTGCGTGTGACACTACTACACCACTCAGATACCCTGCTGCGTGTGACACTACTACACCACTCAGATACCCTGCTGCTTGTGACACTACTACACCACTCAGATATCCTGCTGCTTGTGACACTACTACACCACTCAGATACCCTGCCGCTTGTGACACTACTACACCACTCAGATCCCTGCTGCGTGTGACACTACTACACCACTCAGATACCCTGCCTCTTGTGACACTACTACACCACTCAGATACCCTGCCGCTTGTGACACCACTACACCACTCAGATACCCTGCTGCTTGTGACACTACTACACCACTCAGATACCCTGCCGCGTGTGACACTACTACACCACTCAGATACCCTGCTGCGTGTGACACTACTACACCACTCAGATCCCTGCTGCGTGTGACACTACTACACCACTCAGATACCCTGCCGCTTGTGACACTACTACACCACTCAGATACCCTGCCGCTTGTGACACTACTACACCACTCAGATACCCTGCCGCTTGTGACATCACTACACCACTCAGATACCCTGCTGCTTGTGACACTACTACACCACTCATATACCCTGCTGCGTGTGACACTACTACACCACTCATATACCCTGCTGCGTGTGACACTACTACACCACTCAGATACCCTGCTGCTTGTGACACTACTACACCACTCAGATACCCAGCTGCGTGTGACACTACTACACCACTCAGATACCCTGCTGCGTGTGACACCACTACACCACTCAGATATCCTGCTGCTTGTGACACTACTACACCACTCAGATACCCTGCTGCTTGTGACACTACTACACCACTCAGATACCCTGCTGTGTGTGACACTACTACACCACTCAGATACCCTGCCGCTTGTGACACTACTACACCACTCAGATACCCTGCCGCTTGTGACACTACTACACCACTCATATACCCTGCTGCGTGTGACACTACTACACCAGTCAGATAACCTGCTGCGTGTGACACTACTACACCACTCAGATACCCTGCTGCTTGTGACACTACTACACCACTCAGATACCCTGCTGCGTGTGACACTACTACACCACTCAGATACCCTGCTGCGTGTGACACTACTACACCACTCAGATACCCTGCTGCTTGTGACACTACTACACCACTCAGATACCCTGCTGCTTGTGACACTACTACACCACTCAGATACCCTGCTGCGTGTGACACTACTACACCACTCAGATACCCTGCTGCGTGTGACACTACTACACCACTCAGATACCCTGCTGCTTGTGACACTACTACACCACTCAGATACCCTGCCGTGTGTGACACTACTACACCACTCAGATACCCTGCTGCGTGTGACACTACTACACCACTCATATACCCTGCTGCGTGTGACACTACTACACCACTCAGATACCCTGCCGCTTGTGACACTACTACACCACTCAGATACCCTGCTGCTTGTAACACTACTACACCACTCATATATCCTGCCGCTTGTGACACTACTACACCAGTCAGATAACCTGCTGCGTGTGACACTACTACACCACTCATATACCCTGCTGCGTGTGACACTACTACACCACTCAGATACCCTGCTGCGTGTGACACTACTACACCACTCATATATCCTGCCGCTTGTGACACTACTACACCAGTCAGATACCCTGCTGCTTGTGATACTACTACACCAGTCAGATACCCTGCTGCTTGTGACACTACTACACCACTCAGATACCCTGCCGCTTGTGACACTACTACACCAGTCAGATACCCTGCCGTGTGTGACACTACTACACCACTCAGATACCCTGCCGCTTGTGACACTACTACACCAGTCAGATACCCTGCTGCGTGTGACACTACTACACCACTCATATACCCTGCTGCGTGTGACACTACTACACCAGTCAGATACCCTGCTGCGTGTGACACTACTACACCATTCAGACACCAAACCACATAGCATCCTGATTTACATGCAGGTTGTTATCTCCGCTCCTGCTACCCTGCATTGTTTAATTACATTATCCACACACAAGTAACTGTTCATAATATAATTACATTTCTAGTTTACTTTTAATTAATTAACATGATGGTGGTGGCTGAAGTAACAGATAGAGCATGGTGTTGGTACCAGCATATTTTGTTCTATGCATTACATTATTTCCTTTTTTAAGACAAATCTTTTGGATCTTTCCTGTTCGCTGCCCGTGCGCAGTAGCTCCCATTGGCCACTAGATAGTGCGGCAGAGGGGTCCCTGAATTTCTTCCCAGTAACATGAACGCCCCTCACCCTAACGCCCCTAACAGCTAACACTAACACCCCTTTTTTAAAGTAACACACAGATATGGTCAAAAACTGCGGCGGAGCTAGCGAATGGCTCCCATTGGCCACTAGGTGGCGCGGCCAAGGGGTCCGTACTTTCCCCCCCCAGAATTTATTCCCAGTAACCCTAACCTCCCTCACCGGAACACCTCTCACCCTAACAGCTAACCCTAACACCCCTCACCCTAACACTAAATCATAAGAAATTCCTGGACCCTTCGGCTGCGCCACCTAGTGGCCAATGGTGGGCAGTGCGCATGGGTTGCCAACAGGAAAGGAACAATCTTTTTTTTAAAAAAGGACATTTTAGGGCTGAAAAAGTACAGAGAAGGCAACAAAACTAAAAAGGGGAATGGAGGGGCTAAGTTATGAAACCAAATTATACTTATTTTCTCTAGAAAAAAAAGCGTCTAAGAGAGGATATGATTACCTTATATAAATATATCCAGGGTCAATACAAGGCTTTGTCAAGTGAACTTTTTGTGCCAAGATACTTTCAACTGACAAGAAGACATCCTTGATTTCACCTTAAAGAAAGAAAAGGGGTTTTCACAGTAAGGATGGTTAAAAAACCCTGGTTACACAATTTTTTTCACACACTCACAGTTTTTTTGTGATGATTCTTTTTATTAATGAACTAGCAACTTGCCCGTCAAAAATGACATTAATAAAATGTGAAGCCTGGCAATGCTGTTTGCCACACAATGGGAGACTCTCCCCCTCTACTTTACTGGCCTCGCGATGAGCGCCATCGGCGCTCATCACGGGCCACGCAATGAGCGCCTTTGGCGCTCATTGAGAGTCTCTCCCTCTGTCTACTTCCTCCCTTGTGTCTTTCCCCCCTTATCTCCCTCCTTGTATCTCCTTTCCCCCTCCTCTCCCTCCCTTGTGTCTCCTCCCCCCTGTGTTTTTACCCCCTCTCCCTCCCCTGTGTCTCTTCCCCCATCTGCCTCCCCTGTGTCTCTTGTCCCCACCTCTCCCTCCCCTGTGTCTCTTGCCCCCACCTCTCCCTCCCCTGTGTCTCTTGCCCCCACCTCTCCCTCCCCTGTGTCTCTTACCCCCACCTCTCCCTCCCCTGTGTCTCTTACCCCCTCTCCCTCTCCCGTGCGGGCGTTGCATCAATCATAGGTGTCAAACTGTGATTTGTCACAAGCGTGTTAGGGTGCAACACTTAGGCTGCAATGAACGCAGTACTTAGGCGGCGCCGTCACACATACAAGCCTCACAAAGCGTGGGGCTCGCAATGAGCGCCGAAAGTGATCAGTGCAAAGCAGGAAAGTTGAAGTACATGGGGGAGAGGCTGGCAATGAGCGCCAAAGGCGCTCAGAGCAGGACTCGATATGAGCGCAGAAGATGCTCAGAGGAGTAAACGCCTCACATTGTGTGACAAACAGCATTGACAGCCTTACTTTTTTAAGTCCGTCATTTTTGATGAGAAAGTTCCTAGTGTATATATATATATATATATATATATATATATATATATATTAGTTAAATTTAGTCAAATTACTTTTTTTTTCAAATGAATGGTATGCTTTGCTATTTTTTATATCTGCAGGCAGCCAGACAGACTAGCAGTCGAGTGATGCATCTCATTGCATCATGAACACAGCACTAGTCTGAGAACCTGTGCCAGTAGTAAGCTGACATTCACTGTGTACAAATTGCTAGCTTGCATTCTCTTTTGTCTAGCGATTTGATTACTGCGTGTTGTGGTTGATGCTGGGACATTATGCCAAGGACATGTTTGAACCCTCTAGATACCTTCTGTTATGTGTGTGGAATTGAAGTTTCACTTGCGTTATTAAAACAAGTTATGAGTTATATTTTGGTTGCAAAGTAGGCGACCAAGATAAGAACTGGACGATTTCTGTGTTACCTGTGTTAGGCTTCTGGTAGGATGGGTAAATGGTTCCCGCCATATGCCCTTTGCCGTTTCCATGGTTTGGAGGGAACCCAGAGATCATTCATCAGTTTGTTATGTCTGCCTAACAAGCATCACAGGAATAAACATCTAAGATATCCAAATTTGCCATTTGCTAAGAGATTAGCTCCTCACAGTGAGGGCTTACCTGAACCACAGCATCCAAAAAATGTAACTCTAACTGATGAAGACTTGGAAAACAATGATGCTAGCCTAGTTCAACATGAGGAGGGACATGACCCTACTTGTGAAGCAAGTCAACCTTCTATTAACTCAAGGTGATTTAAACATTCTTGTTTGGATGTGAATTTGTCTAAAATACTGTTACAGACCCCTGAAGGAATGGACTTGCTCATGGGATTGCTAACATCAAAAGGCTATCAAACTAGACATGAATTGTGCTTTAGCGACTGTGACAAGTTGTTCTTCCTTTATGTTTACTAGGATTTTAGGCCTCATGATCTATTTATGTGTCTGGATCCCCAAAAGCATTGTCTGCGAGTATTTGGACCTACTAAGAATTGTTTGTAATGTTTAGTGTTCAGGTTGTGATCAGATCAGGCTGAGTCCCATTGGAAAAAGTAACAACTTATCTAGTAATGTTATAATGTTTAGAATAGTGACCTGATCTAGTAGTGGTGATTTGGATCATTGTATAATGTTTAAAGAATGTACGTGTGCTCAGACATAGGCCCTGGATATGATAATATTATATCAGGTCACTTCAGATGTTACAGGGTTGTCAGATGCCGTGACATATCACTACTGTATGTAATTGTTATGATATGGGGAGGGCAATTACTTGAGGAATGGATGTGTTAGGGACGCATTTTATATTGCTAGTTGAAGTGGCATCCATATTGTCATATGGCTGCCATCTTTTAATTAGGAAGAGGTGGAATTAGGAGGTCATGACGCTTGTTAGCTGGTATTTCTCATGACAAAGCGTACTATTTACTGTTCCAGGCTTAATGGCACGACAAGATCATTTTATTAACCCTTACCCGGGCCTGAACAGCTCATATAAACAAGAGTATTGTAAAACAGGGCCCTGGATAGCTAATTTCTCTTTTTGGAGTTGCAAATGGTCGACCATAATGAACAGACAAGGAACAGAGAGATAAGGGTATTAATAGAAAAGGTGGAATTGGCAAAGAAGGTCTTAAGGTAGTTAATCTGTGTGTTTTATTAATCCTGTTTAAATCAAATTGTATGTCTGTTGCCGATAGAGAATACGATTTGTACAATGTGATATTATAATATGTATTAGGTTTACCCACTCCCTCCTTAGTCTCCTATGTGGAATCAAAGCAAGGTAACTTTTCAGATGTTACTCTACACCCATTCCTGAACTTACATATATGATCAAAGCAGGGGGTCATAAAGTTGATAAACTTGTCCCAAGAAGGAGGGGGAGAATTAGCGTTTTTTTATCACTTTCAATAAGCCATTATTTTTTGTATCCTTAAATTCTGATGGTCCTAAAGCACTAAGGACAAAGATCCATATGGTATTGGCTGGGCTGATCCTGTAAATCCTGGCTCTTGATACCCATGACTGGTGGAGGTGTTCCTGATCTGAACTGGCATGTTGGGCGCTGAGATAACCTGAACTCCCACAACCCAGGGGTGTTCCTGTAGCAGAAGGCAAGATGTTTTGGGGTGACATGGTCCCCTCCCTATGGGTTGTGACTGAAGTTTTGGTGTTTAGAGTTAAGGGCTGGAATCTACTTAAGCTTGACAATGAAGTGTGTTTTCGTTAGAAACCGCCAAGATGAGTTTAAAACCTTTTATTCCAAGAAAATTATTTAGTTTACTATAACAATGTTTGCTCTGTAATGGATGCTCAAAACATCAGAATGGTGACTTTTCATTGCCTCTTCCAAAAATTGGTTAGAAAGGCATCCTTTTGCACAATGAAACACATTTCCTTCAGTGCTATTAACTTATTCTTCTAATGTGAACGAATCATATGAAAATATGAAATTCCTTTTGGAAAATATTCAGTATGCCAAATACAATTGGAACATCCTTGGTGATTAGAAAGGCATTGCACTATTACTTGCTTTGCTACTTGGCTATACTAAGTTGTGTTGTTTCTTGAGCAGAACTATCCACAGCATCAGTCACTTACTACCGGAAAGAAAAATGTATTGTAAATGTAAATGCAAAATTTACCTAACCTCCTCTATAAAATTAGAGATTTAGGACCATGGATAAAATGTTGCTTATTTGAAGGAAGAGTTTCCTAGAATAAGTGATGCTAAAATTACAGAAGGCATTTTATGGACCCTAAAATAAAAGATTTGATTCGAGATGGAACATTCAAAGATCTGTTAAACCAAGTTGAAAAAACAGCATGGAGATAGTTCTAAAGTGTTTTGGGAAATTGTAACGCACAGAACTACAGTGACATTGTGGCTGACCTCTTGTTTGTGTGTGTTTGCATCGTTCAGTTGTGTCTGACTCTCTGTGACCGCATGGACGGCAACACACCCTGCTGGTCCACTTGGTATTCATAGCAGAGATACTGGAGTTGGTTGCCAGTTCCTTCTCTAGTGGGCCACAGTATATAGCCCCTGGTGTTCCTAGGTGGTCTCGCTTCTAAGTACTGACCAGGCCCAAACCTGCATGGGTTCATGGTGGTGTAACCTCTTGGTTCGCTGCCTGGAATTGAACCAAGGTCACAGAGGTGAAAACACATTTTATTAGGATAATTAATTAACGCTTGCATTTGTGGTGTTAAAGTTGAAAAACATATCCAGTTGGTGTAAATATGTAAGAAACAGCTTGATACAAAGTAAAAAAATACACTTTACTATAAGAACAATAAAACCATTTAAACTCTTCATTATAATACCATAAAAAACATAAGCAATATTAAAAAATCTCCTTTTTTTTCTAACATCCACTAGCCCGATTAAGTCACAAATAAAAATGTAACTCTTGCCTGTATTCTTGCATGTTTTATTAAAAGGACCAGTGTGAGCGTCAGGTAACCTGCTGTGGTTGCTATTTCAAGAAATGTGTGTTTATAAAGTCAACAATAATAGCAATCGATGCAAACCCTTGCTCACAGCATTTGTCTGGAAGCCACTGCAGTTATTGGGTAGCTGTTTAAATATCCAGTAATTGTTATTTAAACATCCTTTTCATCTAGTTAATTAATCCTTGTTTGGAAAATCAGGCATCAAAAACTCATTGACATCACTAAAGATATCAGATGGGAGGATAATCATGGGTGTGTCGTTCAATTGTGTCCGACTCTCTGTGACCTCATGGACCACAACACACCATGCTGATCCAATTGGTATTCATGGCAGAGATACTGGAGTATGTTGCCATTTCCTTTTTCACTGGGCCACAGCATACAGCTCCTGGTGGTCTCCCATCCAAGTACTGAGCGGGCCCAGCCCTGCATGGCTTTAGGGCGGCGTGACTTCTTGGTTCCCTGACTGTAATTGAACCCAGGACGCACCGGTGAAAGCACCAAATCCTAACCACTGGACCACCAGGATGATCATACATGAACACAATACAGGGATAGGAACAGAGAAGTCCAAACTACTAAATAATTAAACTGTTCTAGGGCACTTCAGTGGCTTCCAGACAAAAACTGTGAATAGTGTGACATGAGGGAGATGGAGACAGTACCAACACCTCTGGTAGGTGTAACGGTGTTGGAACACGAATCCAATATCTCCGCTGGTATACGGTAAAATATCCAAGAAGCACTACAGTCTCACCATTCCCGACCTCCCATATTGGACGACACACAATTTGGGAGTCAAATGAATACTGACTTTATTTTGTTATGTGCAGAAATATTTATACACATCTCTTCCCACAGGCAATCCACATCCCCCATAGTTGGCCACACAATATACATAAAGAGAACAATAGGTGTGGTCACCCCTCCCTGAGGCTCCTTGATACAATCAGACAATGATTAAATCAGCCGTCTTTGTTCTTATGTTTGAGAATGAATAAACGTCCTTATCTGTAACAGGATTATCTCTCCTGCCAAGGTCTGCACCAGCCTGGGGCCAATATTCTGCAGAGCATAAACCAACATACATACAGTATATTACTAGGATCATATTTTAACCAAGAATTAAATAACCATAAACAGGGTAAAACAGTGATGGGTTCCGTTACACAGTAACAATAATTTGAAATCAATTTCATTTCTAGATGACTTTATAACAGATATTCCTTGAACAATGACCTAGATACTCACAGCATTTTCACTGGGCCTTTAATATGATATGCTCCCTAGTACCTTTTTTAATTACTTAGAGCAGAGGTTTAAAAATGGGACCAGTGGACCCCCAGAGATCCAGGAGTCACATTACACAACGTAATTAATCATAATTAATAATATATGCCACATAAAAGTATAAGCTTCCAGCACAAAAGTGCCATAATATATATTTTTATTGATTACAGCATAAATCGTATACTCTAATATAGCACAATGGTCTCCAATTGATAAACAGCCAATATAAAAGTCTTAAGGTGGTCGGTGACACCCCCATTAACTATTAAGTGGTCCATGGGAGTCTTAGAAATTTTCAAGTGATACTTGGAAGAAAAAATGTTTGATAACCACTCACTTAGAAGGAATCTCACCGATTCCTTCATAGAACCATATTTGCATAATAGTCAAATTAGTTAGAACGATATTCTTCTATTTGCATATAACATACAAAGTGATTCATTTAAATATCTCTCGTATCATAGATCCCACGAATAAAGAGACACAGCAGGGGTTTCAAATATGGTATCATTTACAACTATAAGCACCAACAAGTACTTTATAAATTAATTGTTATTAATAAAAAAAATAATCGCCATTTGAACTGTCAGCAAACCTTGTGGATCAACTCGGAAACCAAGATTCATATCTTTTGTTAATGTAACATCACAGGCAATAATGAATGGCAAGATACTGAGGAAGTGGGTCCATTCTCTTAAGTGCAGTCATATTGAGTATGCATAATCTTGTTTTGCACAGGCGACAGAACTCAATACAATGGCCCCAATGACTGGGGGACTAATCAGGAATTAGTGGAATTGATATCTAATTAACAAAATGTGGATGGATCAGAAAAGCTGACTGACAACTCAAAATGGTAAGTTTACTGTAGGAATAGGCATTTAAAAATGACGTTCAAATTGATAAAGTACTTGTTATTACCAATAGTTTTAAATTAGATCATATTTGGAAGCTCCACTGGGTCAAATGAAATCTGTGTATTTGTACTGGAGGATCGGAGCCAATTCAATCTCCCTCATACAGTCCTAGTGGGACGTTGCCATTAATATTGTTTGGATACTTCAGGCACATCTCATGTGGCCCCCAGTCTTTTCTCCGGATCGGAAAAGTCCCTCTTAAACCATGCACAGTCCAATATACCTAATTAAACTAGCAAATAGTACCCAATTATACTCCTAAATACAGAAGGTCCTTGGGTTACAGAAGACCAATAATGAAGAATGGGCTCCCAGGGCTTTTTGTATGAGTTTGTTTTTATGTTCTACTTGTGGGCCTTGCGATGTTCGCCTTTAGCGCTCATTGTGAGCCTCTCCCCCCCTCTACGTTATGGGCCTTATGATGAGCGCCTTCTCCACTCATCGAGTATTGCAATGAGCGGTTTTGCCTAAGCGAACCCGCAACTTTCGTGCCCCGCAATGAGCGTTTTTCAGCGCTCATTGGGAGCCTCCCCCCCCCTCTACTTTGCGGGCCTCGCGATGAACGCCTTCAGCTCATTGCAAGCGTCAGCCAACCCACAACTTTCCTGACTCGCAATGAACGCATTTGGCGCACACTGCGAGCCTCTCCCCACTCTCTCCCTCCCATGTTTCTTTGCCCCCTATCCCTCCCCTGGGTTTTTTTCCCCATTATCTCCCTACCTTGTGTCTCTCCCCCCCACTCCCTCCCTTGTGTCTCTCTCCACTCCCTCCCCTGTGTCTCTTTCCACCCTTCTTCCTCCGCTGTGTCCTTCTCCCTCCTCTGTGCTCCTATTTGCATTTACGGGTGTGAAACCATTTGCGGGCTTGGGAAATTGTTTCTGATTTACGGGCTTGAAAAAAAGTTACGGCTTGCAACCTCACTCACAGGCTCCTTGCCTCTCCCCCTGTACTGTGTGTGAGGTTGTAAGTTACATTTTTTAATTAATTGGCGTCTTTATGGCGGTCTGCCAACAGCTTTCACTTTACGAACTTGAAAAAAATGGCGTCCGTTAAATCTGTCATTTTTTTGAAGCCCGTAACTCATCAGCCGTTTTGAGCCTCCCCCCCCCCCTCCAGCCAGTCATGTACAGGCCTCGAGTACATATGTCATTAGTAACCCGGGGACCACCTGTACTCCTCATTATCTCTACCTCTACCAATTAATTCCTTTCATACAGAAATTCATCATTTTGCTTTGGGTTAAATAAAAAAATATTTCAAGCCCTTTTAAGGACTGCACATGAGGCCGTTCAACTGACATTGGTTGCCCATCACTGATCTAGTAACTGATCTGTTCCTCTGTTTAATCTTCTCCCATATTGAACAACTCATTATTGTGCCCTGATTGCAACACTGTGAATGTTACACCATACTAGTATTCAGATCAATGCTGTTCTATGTCATCAAACAAATTAAAACATTTTTTTAAAGGATCACTATAGTCATATTTTTAAAATCACTATTTTGAAGCACTACACTTAAATATATGCAACACGTTCTTAGAATGTAAAAAAAAATAACACAGCCTCTAATTTATTATCTTTTATACGTAATTATGTTGCTGTTTATTCTACCATTTGGCTTCAGTAGAGCAACAGTAAAAATGGAAAATGGGGCCATGTAGTAAAGAATGTGTTTGTGTCGTTCAGTCATGTCCGGCTCTCCGTGACATCATGGTCTCTAACACACCACGCTGATCCACTTGGTACTCATGGCAGAGATACTGGAGTGGGTTGCCAGTTGCTTCTCCAGTGGGCCACAGCATACAGCTACTGGTATTTCTAGGTGGTGTCCCATCCAAGTACTGACCAGGCCCATCCCTGCATGGCTTCAGAGTGGTGGTTCTCTGATTGTAATCAAACCCAGGTCGTAGCAGTGAAAGCACTGAATCCTAACCACTGGACCTCCAGAATAACGGTATATAAAAGTTGTAAATATAATGGTTCTGTTTATTTATGTATAAAAATTTTGCTCATCATTTTTAATTATTCAAAAACTATATAGAAGATGATGACTGTGTGTTTTTATGGTTCATTTGCATGAAATATAAATACAAAAACACGACTAATTTATTTTGTGTTAAATCACATTTATTTATAATTATAAATATGATAAATTATACATCTTGGCAAGTTCTTTAAATAAGTGGATTACTATAAAAAATATAACAAGAGGAACAGAAAACAGGTTTGTTCTGACACATTTATCAGATATATATATATATACACAGTAATATTGGTCTGCACAGGGGGCAGAAAACAACATGCACAGCTCTGCACTGCAGATGTACATAAAAAAGGTTAAAATGACTGGGTTAAAGTAGCTGCACAAACAGCATATCAATCATATATACAGTATCAATGACTAAAATATGTTTCAGCTTGTAATATATTACAGGGACATTGAAGTCACCAACACGGTTGTGTGCCATCATGCATAGGTTGTAAATCCACATAGGAAAGTTTCTTTAATGTCTTACATTGGTCAAAAAATTACTTTTATTGTTTATTTGTTTTAATTACTTATATAGCCTTTGAAGCCCTCATTATCTGCATAGATGATGAGGTTTATATGTAAATGTCACTCTGATTATATTTTAGCTTTATTCATTTTATACTCCCTGATTCTCACGCAGGGACATGGTGCAGTGGGTAAAAGCATCTGTTTTACAATTGTAGGTTGTGCGTTCATTTCCCTGATTATCCATACTATGACTGCACATCGGCTGATATCACATATATAGTTGTCGTAATTGCGAGTTTGTTGGTAACGCTATGTTTAATGTTACTGGCTTGCGCATGCCACAGGCATTCATTGCGAGGCCAGAAAGTTATGGGTTTGACGGGGCTGCAATGAGCGCCAAAGGCGCTCATCACGAGGCCCGTAAAGCAGAGAGAACATTTCGGGCTTGGGGAAACTGATCAATTTCCCAAGCCCACAAATGGTTTCACACCCATAAATGGAATAAGGAAGGGGAGGGAGAGGGTGGAAAGAGACACTGGGGGGAGAGAGGGGGGAAAGAGGCACAGGTAGATAAGAAAAGAAAAAAACAGGGCAGGGTGGGGGCAAAGATACACGGGAGGGAGTGGGGGGAAAGAGACACTGGGGAGGGAGTGTGGGGAAAAGAGACACGGGAGGGAGAGGGGGGCAAAGAGACACACGGCTCGCAAAGTTACGGACTTACTCATGCGCACAGAGTATGCTGCAGCCTGCAATGAGCAGTGAAGGCGCTCATTGTGAGGCCCGTAAAGTAGAGGGGGGAGAGGCTTGCAATGATCGCCAAAGGCGCTCATCGCGAGGCATGCAAAGTAGAGGGGGAGAAAGCCTTGCATTCTGTGACTAACAGCATTGCAGCCTTCAATTTTTTTTGCCGCCATTTTTGACGGGCAAGTCGCTAGTAACTAATAAAGAACTAAAATAGGAAATGTAGCATCTTGCACAGTTGGCTCTACTAAGTGCAGTGCAGCTCATTAGAGGGGGACAGATGCAGTCTAAAATCATTAACTGAATTTAGCAACAATTACAAAAAATGAAATCATTTTTCCCATGTGCTTTTCCACTCCTTGTATGATGATGCAGAACACATATTGTTATTTCAGTGTCTCTTTTATAGCAAGAAATAAACTTCATGTATTTAAAAAATAGATTTATTTAAAAAAAGAATACTTTTAAAATGTTGTGCATGGCAAATTATAAGGAGCATTTGATTCCATTGATCAAATTAGATTAGCTCAGGATCTTAAGTTCCAAGCATAAAACACATAGAACATTTGCCAGACTTGTTTGGTCAATAGAGTCAGCAGTCGTGGCTAATTACTTTAAAACTCTGTTGGAGAGAGAATTGTCTCTGATTTACATTTTAAAAGTAGATTTTAATAAATCATTTTTTTGATATTTCTACAGTTCACCTGTTGTCTATAAATGCCCTTGAAAGTATATTTTTCATATTTAAAGGGACACAGTAAAGATCCCAGTTATATGTGTGATTTGTGTATTTTCATTTTTGTAATAACTGGGACCTTTGTTGTGTCCCTTTAATATCCTCTGCTCCATAGTCAGAGCTAACAGCTCTGTGCCACAAAACACAAAGCTCGTAGCCCTGCCTATGGGCAGACATCATCTTGTTTAATAGAATACTTGGCCCAATACACCATCATTTTAAGTCATATGATCCTGGAAAGTAGTCTTTTGGATTTTGGAAACACTGGAACATTTTCTAGGCAAAGAAAAACTATGGTTTTATTACAAATAACAAGTATCCAGCCACTGTCCATTTAGTCAACTGAACAAATTATTATAATGCAATGTGCTATGTGAGGGGGGGGTGAAAAAGGACTACATGCTACATTCTGGAAACTGATTCATTTGTGACTTGTACAAAAGCTTGCTCCCTATTCTAGTTCTATTTATTGCAAAATCACATAAACTAGCTTTAACTTAGAAAAAAGGGGTTGCCTCTGTGGGTTCCTGGAGGCTGCCATGATGCTTTGGTGAAGGCTGTGCGGGTGAGTGGAGCTTTTACATTTCTGCAGGGACAGATTTGCAGTTTACTGTGCAAATGTCTGCTTCTGGGCATGTGCAGGTGGGAAGGAGTGGGTATCACAACGTCCAATGATAGAAATTTCTCTTCTCTCTGCCTCAACCCTCTCTCCACTGGTCACTAGCCAAAGACGCACCACTCATGCTCTGTGTTAGCAGGAAGCGCAGCGGACAGAAAAAAGGCAACAGCTTGGTAACATTTTCTCTTAAAAGCTTACAAACTCATGACGCAGACATAAGATGTTTTCCTTAATTTATCCTTTGCTTTTTATTTGTTGTCCCTCATTACTCCAATTGCTTAATATTTCCATCTATTTAATGTCTACTACTGCACAATATAACTCCTTCTATTACCTAACACAAACTCTCCTATAGTTTCATATGTTTCTTTGTCATTCCTTTTACTCCATATAATCTATAAATATAACTACGCATAGCACACTTCTATTAGATTTTCTATATATCCTTATCTATATCCCAATATCTTTATCTTGTGTCCATGTTGACTGATCCAGCCAGTGCATTTTGCCACCCAGAATCCTTTGTTGTGATACTTTTGGGCATTGAGTATTTTTTTGTCTTACACACAGATGTGTTTTATTGGTCCTATAGTTTATTCAGCATATAATATCGAATTATCTTTTCCCTTCATTTGTCACGTGGATGCAGATTCTTCATGGACAGATGCAGTCCCCATCCTTCACCTCCTCCTCTTCCTGCACTCGGAGCAGCCTGTTGGTCAGTTATTTCTCTCAAGCTGTGGACATTAAGGGAGAATGTTAGCGCTCTGGCCTAAGTAGAAGAAAATATAACTTGTAGATTGTCTAACAAATTGTCAACTCAGATTTCTCGTCATGAAAACACCAGTTGGTGTCTCGTCCTGTCATGATCATGTCCTCTACCTGCAGGAGAGATCCCATAGTCCCCTTTTGTCTGTCTTACTCTATGGGGGAGGGACATTGTCCATATCCCATAGCTCCCTTCTCTCTCTGTCACCCTGTGGGGAGAGGGACAACTCCATGTCCCATAGCACCCTGGACTGGTAATCCAGTTCCTGCTCTTACCTCCATCATTTTATAAACCCATGGAAGAAGTTCTGTAACACGAGCGTACACTCCAGGTTTATTTTGCTGTCCACAGCCTGTACCCCAACTTGTAACGCCAGCCAGGTAAAATATATTTTTCTGCTCACACACCAGTGGTCCCCCACTGTCACCCTGAAACACAAGAACATAAAACAATGCAGTTAGGTGTACTCAGTCTTCACTTAGTGCTGAGGAATGGGTGAAGTCTACAATTAGATTGTAAGAACATGGACATCCTTTTGCCCGGTACAAATGTTTTTTTTATGTTGATTTACATTTGCAGGCTTGCACTATATGCAAGTGATCCTCTGATACTGGCAGGCGCCTGGGGTTAAGGTGCTCAATTTAGTAGGAGGGTAGATGTTCATTTTATATCTTGACTTTTTTCCCATGGGCACCTAACACGTGTATGTATATCTATCTATCTATCTATCTATCTATCTATCTATCTATCTATCTAGAAAGTTATAGAGGTTGTGAGGGTGGTGGACACCAAATTATTTAATTACTTTGCATAGGGCACCTCCATTCACTATGTCTGCCACTGCCCCAGGTACTGATCCTCCACCTTATTCCATACCACTGCATCAATAAATTGAGACACTTTGCTGCCCCCTGAATATTTGCTGCAGTAGGTCTGGGTCTTGTTGATGGAAGCAAAAATCCACAGGACTCAATTTGTATATGTAGGAGAGGAGGCTTCAATCCCTTTTAGGTAAAGGGTCACCTCCTGCATTTTATTTGAAGGATCCCTTCAATACTCACCTGACAGGTGTCTCTACCTCCCCTGAGGTCTCCTGCACACATCATTCTGGGGGAGATGGCTCCATCATACACCTGCTGTCTGTTGCACAGAGCTGTGTCAATTATAGAAACGGATGTTTCCATAAGTGTAGGAGAGGTGTCATCTACCAAACAGAAGGTGCATGGTTATCTCAGGATGTGTATGAGATGGAACTATAGGTGTCAAGTTAATCCTTATGTGGACCCAAATAAGTGTCCTCAGTACCCAAAGAACTTACATGAATCCTTCTCCTCTCATACTCACATAAATCCCTCACAACAGCCATGCAAACCCTTACTGTTCATGTTGATGTCCCATTTCACCAACACTGTTGTACACCCACTCTTCACATAGATAACACATGGATTCTCACACTTATGGATGCCCTTGGCTACACCCCAAATGCATTCCCTTGACTCCACTCCACACCCTTCTCCACAGCCCAAATTCATCCCCTGTTCACACTCCTCATTTGACCCTTTCTCCACACCCCACATGGATTCCCTTTTCTGCATTCCTATCTAATCCACTTTTACACACCCTCCATGGATCCCACGGATCCCCTTCTTAATATCAACCTCTGATCCCCGTCTGCACACCCTACATGGGTCCTCCCTTGTCCATATGCCTTTTACCCCCTTCCATATTACACATCCCCTTCTGGATCACTACCTTGTTGTGGTGAAGGGGCTTGTGTACCTCAATGAAGCTGTAAGCTACACCATCTAAGGTCACCCAAGATGGGAAGGTCATAGCAGAAAGGTCAGACAAATCATGGTTTACTGGAGAAGGAACTGGCAACTCACTCCAGTATGTTTGCCAAGAAAACCATATGGATAGGCACAACCAGAAACACAGATAGATTTGCCTGTTGTGCTGCTGACCATATGATCAGAGTCGGATACGACTGAAGGACTGAACAATAGCAACATATTACACATAGATCCCTGCTAAAACCCCAAAGATCTGTGGACTTATGGACTTACCAGAATTAGGGTCAGTTTTACCAAAACCACTAGCCCAACAGATAGTCCCTGGTGTAAAGACTTGATTGGTCATTGGGAGGCAGGCTGGCTGAATAGCAGCTGTGGGATGAGACGTGGATTAGAAATGCACAAAAGAACCCACACTTCATACTTTATGAATCATAGGCCTTTCCCATGTCCCTTTAACCCCAAATCTGCTGGGCTGTTACCTGTGAAGGTGATTGGATTTGCCATTTTCATTAGAGCCACATCATAATCATCTGTGCCAGAGTTATAATCTTCATGTCTGACAATGGTTGTGACCGTGAACATGGAGCGGAGGTTATTCTGGGAGATGGTGCCAACATAAACTCTCCAATTTTGAGGATTTGCAGTCCTGCCAGAAATAAACATAAACGTGTGAGTGTGCATGTAGGTATGTATATGAGGTATGTGCCTATCCTCTTCTGAATGTTTGCATGTATTTTTTTATATTGATATAAATGCAAAAATATCAATGTAATACAAAAAAATAGAACATATACTTAAAGATCTGCTGTAGTTTGGTAAAAAAAAAACTTCACACGCTTGTAAATATGTAAAATAACAACATTAGCAGCTACATAAGACAGGAACCTGAGAGAAAACCTATATTTAGATAACTCTGGTGGTGTTATGGAGTGATTCAGTCATCTTAGACTGCTAGTCTGCATTTAGATTCTGAGGGAGGGTTATCCTATGGGGGCTTACTCTACCACTGAGTTCTATTATTAAGTATGCTATTTGGAGATCATTTTTCCAGGTTGCCAATCCTTTTAGGAACAAAAACAAAATGTCAGTCATCATTAAAACAAAACTGAACACAGTAAGAAATTAGTAGCCGATTTTATTAACTGTGAAAATATTTTTACATTATACGGGCAAGTTCTTCACAATTTGGAGTTGGAAAGTGGAAGATTTAATGGTAATGTGCACTGTTAAGAAATGTAAGCATGTCTGGGATAAATAGAAGGTTATCTTGAGGATTAAAGGAACATGAAAATACCTTTTTTTCTTAACTGCATTAGAAAGAGGGTATTTGATAATGTATCACATTGTGTTTTAATTTTTTGTAAATAAAGGTTTCAGAGCTCAAAAAAAAATTCAGACCTTTAACTTCTCTTGGGGTCTTGTCATCTGCCAGCCAATGAGATCTACAGACTAAAACAACACTTCTGCAATGTTTAAAACCTGATCTTTTAAATACATGAAAAAATGGTGTTCCTTGTCACTTTAATAAATCCAAACTTTTAGGTAGACATAATGGGCAGGTCAGATGGGCCTTTTTGGTTCAAGTCAAATCTATGCTTCTATAGCATGGTAATTAGAAAGCATCACTGGAAGAGGAAACAGACCTAATAGTTGTTATTATGTCATGATTTAAAAGTAAGCAAACAATGCAACAAATCTGCAGGAAAAGCCAGTGGGATGCTTGCTTGTTTGTGTCCATATTGATACATTGCTGTATTTTCCTGCATTTCTTTTTGTATTATGACCTGATTACAGGGGATTACATCCAGTTTGTTTACTTGTCTGCGATCTGCCTGTAACATCTTGTACATCTTGAGCTGTCACCGAGTACTTCGTGAGCTAGGGATATTTTTAAATCACTTTCTATGTTTAGATCCTCTTCAAAGAGGAGTATTTCTTGTGTCTTTGTCCTCACTAATATTCCCAGCATTTCTCAAGTCTTCACAATGCTGGGTTTCCAATTCACATATTCAATGTTCGCAGAGCTGGCTCTTCTCTATGGGTGAAGACAGCAGCCGCCCGGGGAAGCAACTTCAAGGGGCATCATAAATGGTGTCATTTTTGCACAGAACTCCTGTAATAACCATGCAAGCATTGGGATAGCTCCTATTTTACATACTATATGACCTAACAAAAAGTTGTGGGGCACTCTGATTTATGTGGACGCAGAAATAATGGGTAAACGTGATACCAAAGAGATGGGCATGATCTTCTAAAGAATTAGGCACAAAAGATGTAGGGTTCCCTGGTGGTCTAGTAGTTAGGATTCAGTGCTTTCACCACTGCAACCTGGGAGGTCGCACCCCCCTGAAGCCATGCAGGGTTGAGCCTGATCAGTACTTTGATGGGAGACCACTGGGAATACCAGGAGCTGTATGCTGTGGCCCACTGGAGAAGAAACTGGCAACCCACTCCAGTATCTCTGTCATAAAAACCAAGTGGATCAGCATGAAGCATAAAGATGTGCCTGGTGTGTTACGGTACATGAGGTCATGGAGAGTCAGACATGACTGAACAACAAAGGCACAAAAGAAACATCTTAGCATACTGATAATACTCTTGTTCGAACGGATCAACATAGTTATATAGGAATGGTTTATCGATGAGGATGAAAAAAAGACTTTAAAACCATCAAGCCTGACCCTTTCAGATGTCCTCCCATCCTTGTATTATGTGAATTATTAAATGATCCAGAGAAAGGCAAACAAAAATCCAATTGAAACATTGACAAGTCTCATAA
Organism: Discoglossus pictus; assembly: GCA_027410445.1. Classification (NCBI taxonomy): domain Eukaryota; kingdom Metazoa; phylum Chordata; class Amphibia; order Anura; family Alytidae; genus Discoglossus; species Discoglossus pictus. The sequence continues at coordinate 129,658,317 of CM050169.1, read as the reverse complement.
GGGAAAAAATATTTCCTGATCCCAAATACTGGTAATCAGAGCAATACCCATCCTACTCTCAAAATACAACATAACCTTGTATGTCCTCTTTATTCAAAAATATATCAAACTCATTTTTAAAGATATCTATTGAATCTGCCGTTCCACAATCCAACTACATTTGTTGTGAAGAATCTCTTGATCTTTAAGATTAAATCTTTTTCTTCTAACCTCAAGGGATGTCTTCTTGTCAACTGAAATCTTTTGGCAAACACATTTCACCTGACAAAGCCTTATATTGACCCTGGACTCATTTATATTTATGCCCTTTTGTAGTTTCTAGTTTACCTTCACATCTTTGCTATCTTATGATTATAGTATCTCCATACTTTGACTTGTAAATATAAAACTTGACCTTAATCCCACCTAATTCTAGATTTCTCAGCAACCCAATCAGGTGCTGCATTATATGATGTAAAATATCTAAGCCCATGCCTATGGCGCTGAATCAACGTGAACCATCCTTGGGTGGTAGCTTTGAGATCGGTAGATTGTGCCAAGCCAATATTTTTAGTTTGGACATGGAAATACATACAAACATAGACCTAATTCCACATGTGAGATTATTATACTGAACTAACTTCAACCTCAGAAAGTTGCACTTGTTGAGTGATATAGAGCACAACTATTCTAGTAAGTGGAGCATATTTAAGCTATCATCCCAAGACCAGTGGCTTCTTTGAGAGGTTCATAGGCACGGATAGCTATGGTTAGAGCCTTTGTAGACCAGGAGAAGCTGTAGGGAAAACTGTATCCTACCTCCTCTTTACTGATAGAGACACTTCTCGAGAGTCCAGTGGGTTCTTCCACTTTGTACTCTTGTACAGGCAATGAGTGAGGGGGCCATTGGACCAGTTATTGGAGTTTTGGGAAGGAAATTAAAAAGGAGGAGGAAATCTAGGGTTGGCCATTCACCCTGACAAGTGCCAGTTTGCTAGAGGAAAGGTGCAGTACCAAGAACACAATAGGAATTGGGAGAGTCTGTCCAGAGTTGGCCAAGGTAGTCTTGATAGAGCAGTGCCCACCAAGCATTTCTGGGTCCGCAGAGTTTTACAGACAGTTTGTGCCCCATTACAGTACCCTAGAAAAGTCACTGACAACCTCACCAGGAAGAAGATGTCCAGGCTGGTACAATGAACCCCGGAATGTAAGAAAACCTTCCAGGACTTGAAGGGTGTTTTACCATCCCACCCCATCTTAGTTTTCCCAGATTACTCTTGCCTCTTCTTTATCCTGGCAGATGCCTGTACCTATTGCATCACAGAGATGTCAAGTGAATGCCCAGGGAAAGAAACACCCCATTGATACCTGCGCTGCAACCAGTGGGATCCATTAATTGGTCAGTCCAGCTAATATGTGAAATTATGCATGCAAGGGCAACATTTTTTTTTTGTTTGTAGATGGAGATTAGGAGAACTTGAGAGCAAAAAAGCAGAGGAGTACAAACCGGAGGCATGCATCAGTGTCAGTAACCTACACATTTGGCACTTACTCTGTGAAGCAGTGGCACGCTGTCATCACCCAAACACTATTGATAATTGTGCCTCCACAAACATGGACAAATCTGTTTCCGGCCCTCTGGTGCAGACTGGCTTGCCAGGGATATTCCCCCGGGTTGGCCTGAGTGCCTCCAATGATCCTGCTCGTCTTCCTCTGGCCACAGTCTGCAGGAAAAGCACAAGGGAGAATGTGAAGGAGAGGCTGGCACTGCCAATGTCTGCATGGTTTATATATTGAATGGTTTATCAATGCGAGTGAGGAGAATACTGGCAGTGACAGTGCCCACATGTGTTACATGAATGGTTCATCAGTGGTGTACATGTGAGAGATGGTGACTGGCACTGCCAAAACTAAACTTATGCTGGGTATACATGTCATGGTGTGCAAGTGTACCTCATGTAGCAGGATGTGAGGGGGCTTCTACTGCCTGCTCTGATCACTCACCTGAGCATTTCACTGACAGGTACTGCCCACTAGCGCAGGTTCCTCTGAAAAAAAATAAACTCACACATTATACATTTATATCACATAAAGTGTAGTTCTTCAAAAATGCATATTCTAAATAAGAAGGCCACATTTTTACTTTCAACTGGAAAGGTTTAGATTTTTTTTTTATTTATTTAAGATGAAACATTCATAGCGCTACCAAGTCAAAATAATCTCTTGATGTCCACTTGAAATATAAATTAAATATTTGCCTTAAAGGGCCACTGTTCATACTAAAATGTATAATTTATTTAGTAAAAGATTATAACTCAGATAGGTGTTTCAATGTCTAGCAGAGAGTCTACTTCATTGGCCTACTAGGTTCCAGGATTGGGAGAGGATCTGGCCAGGAAGCTGTCCTGTTGTCTTTTCTTATATGACAAAAACCCCATCGTTGGACACTGCTCTAAAGTGGGTAGATAAGGACTCCTATGAGGACAGCCTACTAGGCAGATTCTCACAGACACCCATGACTCCTAATAGTTGGATGGATTGAAGCATATCTAAAGTTAAAATGTAAGTTATGAAAGTTACACAGTTTTTCCCCCCATCAAATACTGGTTATATTGCTAATCCCTAACTTAATAAAGAAATGAGACCATATTGTGCTACTTTGATTGACACATGGTACTTATCACTTACCTGTCCAGCCCACCCTGTATAGTGTCTGATGCAGCCCCACGCAACAGTCCAACCATCTGTGGATTGTCACTCATACTCACCTGTGACTTGGTGGGGGGTCTAAAGCCATACAAAGATAGGAAAAATATATTAATTGTGCCATTTACCCAAAACTGAATGAATAGGATTCTGCATAGACATCCTTAATTTCTTTACGACTTCTACTGGAAGGCATTTTCATATATATTTACAATCCTCTCTCTAAATGACTGCAAGTTACTTCTAAACATTTATTTATTGGTGATAACCATGGAGGTTAAATCAAGAGCATAACAATCTTCATTTTTGCAGATTGCTAGCATATGGAAGCTGACATGATATAGTCAGGGACAGGTACAAAGCCAGGGCTTGTCATTTTAATTGCAGCTGCCTTCTACTGAGCATGTGCAGGGGAGGGGGAAGTTGTCAGATCCTAAAAGCTCATATGATTTAGTTAATGAGTAAACAAACGCCTCACACTCCAAGCCAGTAGAATGTGGAATTCTGCAGCTGTAGGTAGTGTCTGCCAAAACAAAGCCTTAATGAATGCATCTGATAGAGGAGAATTAGTAGTGTATGAAAACATGTGTTATATAGAAAAGTTCAGTTTATTTGCAATGTTATTTGCACAAAAGTCAAATCCAGTGGTTCACACCCACAGGACGCTTTCATAAGCTGGATAAACACAGGAAATACAGCAGTGTACCCACAGGAAATACAGCAAGATAAAAATGTTGACCTTCCTGGTACAGAGCACAGGAAGTAGCTGTTGCAGTTCTTGTACTGAGCACATGCCAGAAGCCACTGAGGCGAAGAATGATACAATGTCTTAGCCTGATTCTGAATTTGAATGTTATGCTAATTGAGGTGGAGTTTTCTAGGGGTGTACATGATAAAATGCAAATGCCCAAAAACATAGGTAATTTTGCTAACCTTAAGGTAAACTAATTAATGTTTATTTTGGGATATTTTCATGTTTTCATACATTACTAATGATCCAATATGTAGCTCCGTGGCCTAATAACTAACCTTGTTTCAAACAGTGGGCCTTGGTGGGCCTTAAGGAGAGGGCTGGGAACCACTGCTCTAGATGAACCATGACCCCAATGTCCCTATGAGGGACATAGAGAGGGGTAGTAGGGCGATAGGAGGATTAGTGGATACTCACTCTAGGAACCCAAATCTTTGGCACACATAAGAGGGGAAGCTGTTGTCGACCTCATCGTAACAAACTGGCAGCCACTGGTTCTCTTTGGTGCGAGACATGACCTGGAGCAGAGAGTTATCCCACCGAAAACGCACTGCAAGAAAGGGGGACACAGTGAAAACCCCCTCCTAAAAGAGAGGCCATAGTGCAATCTCCCAAAATAAAGGAAACCACATGTATAAGAAAGGCCAATATTCCCCATTAGCAGAAGCCACAACACCCCTTCTCCATTGTCCCCAGATAACATACCACATCCCATCTCATCTCCTCCCCTGTTACATTCGGCCACGCCATTGCACAGGGTCATATTTTTAAAGCAGGATTCTTTAGGGATCGAGGAGCCTCCCGGGAACTTGTTGAATACGTTGAACTTATCTTAGATAGAAAGACAGTGTAAGGTTAGTATATCACAAATAGGAATGCACTTTAACTTAGAAACATAGAGTAGGTAGCAGATAAGAACATCTAGTCTGCCCATTTTGTCATAAACAGTTAAGCTTAATTAAGCAGTAGAATAGCTTTATGCTTATCCCAGATTTGCTTAAATTCCTTAACTGTGTTTGATCCTATCAATTCCACTGTAAGACTGTTTCATTTAGTGGAGGAACTAGAGGTTGGAGGGTCCCGGTTCCAAAAAAGTTGGCCCCCCCCCTATCTACTAGGTAGCTGTCCCTGGGTTCACTAAAAAAAGCTAAAATATATATTTGTAGGTGGTCATATTACCCCAGAGTTATCAGATAAACGTTCTATAAAAATAATTATCTGCCCCTTCGGCTAATAAATTTAGAGTCTCCCTTTTTCATCCCAGACAGCTGAAGGGACCCTGTAGTGGGCCCTAATGCTTCTCACCTGCTGCACTGGCAGTTGTTCTGGCACTGTTTTCATTTATTTACTTCTCTTTCTGTAAAGTTGTACTTTTACATACTATCATTATCAAAACTCAATTTATGACCTCTTGTTCTTACATTCCTCTTTTTTTTGTAAGACACACTTCCAGACTTCATTTTATTAAATCCTTTGCTATAGTTGAAGGTTTTGTATTGGATTTTCTCTCCTTTCTCTCCTGTTCTCTATACAGAATAAGGTCATGAAGAAGTTTCTTGTAAGTTTTGTCTTTTAGACCCTGGACCATTTTAGTCACCCCTTTGAATTGTTCCTAATTTATTAATATCGTTTTGGGGATAGGGTCTCCAGAACTGGCCACATTGTATTAGCTATTGGTTATATCCCCACCTGGAGGTAGAGAAAAACATGACAAACCGAATAAGGAAATATAAACGAAAAAATAGGAGGTTGAGCAGAAATGAATTCAGATGGTTGAATACTGAGCAGAGTACTTCATCTACAGCCCATTGGGGGTACACTCACACATACCCCTAGTGCACAAAGTCATGTGGTACTTTGTATTTCGAGAAATGGTAATAAACCCTAAACACGGAGATGGAGATGAAATTAATCCTGGGGGGGGGGGTTTGAGGGTGGTCGTGAAGTTCCTAAAAAGGGGTCTATTTAGCTACAGACCATATCTGCCTTTGGCCACAGGATCTTCATTTAAGGAATTGGCTGCTCAGTATCCGGCTTATGGATCAGGAACATGTACATGTGCTTTCGCTCAGGAAAATAATAAAAGCCTTCCCATTAAATGAAACACACCATCTATTATGCGTTCAAATTAACAACAACCTTTATTTCTTACAGCAGTCTATCACATTTTTCATGTGGCTGGAAGAACCTATTCAAAATTCTCTCCCCCATTAGGATCATTCAGTAAGAGAACGGCAGTTGGGGGGGTATGGGCAGACTTGGGTGATTAGAGCCAATCAGGGGCAGATGGATGGGGCTTAGCTTGTTCTCCCCAGGGTGGGTCTAGGGGAGGTACTTCCCAGTTGAGGGAACCAATTTGCAACCCTCACAAAGGAAAATCCGTACCCTGCCATGGCCACAAGATGTCACTACTGGGCATACGTGTAACTGTCCCCAACTCAGCAGTGATTAGATAAATTGCCGCAAAATTAGAGAGTCTCTTGGCCAGATAACAGACAATCCCAAGTGATCTTCACAGGGGGTTACAGAGCAGAGTACTCCATCTACAGCTCACTGGGAGTACCAGGAACAAGGTAGTGGGACCGCCTCTGCCAGACACTATTTCCTGGACAAATGAATAGCCAGTTTGGCTAATGCCAGGATCAGGTTAATGAGGAGGTCCCTAGACTTGTTGCCTTGGGACACTGCACCCAAAAATAAGAGGGTCTTCAGTCTGGTGCATCAAATATAAAATGGGATACACTGTCTCCCCCTTAACACAGAATGAAGAATTGGACACAGTATTTTTTACCGGTTTGTGGGGTGAAAAAATTTCAAGACCACAACCAGAGAAACAACTGTAAATAAACCAAAAATATAAAAGGAGAATGAGGGTAAAAGAAACCAGATGGGGGATACCAAGCAGAGCACACCATTCACAGCCCTTTGGGAGATAAACTCATCCTCCCAGTGGACAAGGCCAGGTGGTACTCTGACTCCCCCTTACCGTAGAATGGAGAATTGGACACATCGTATTATTTACAGTTACCCATAGATTGGCCCTTTTATAGAGCCAATCCATGGTTCCTCACATCCCCACCTAGTGGTGGGGAGGGATATGTCCAACCATTAAAATTTTAAATATTAAATTGTAAAACAAAACAAAATTATATAAGGATGGTTTGCTTAAAGGAAACCGGGTGGGGGGATACCGAGCAAAGTACACCATCCACAGCCCACTGGGAGACAAACTCATCCATTCCCCCAGTGGACAAAGCAAGGTGGTAATCTGCCCGGATACGGGAGTGCACCAGTGCCCGGAACGTGGCCTCAGGTGACAGTGGAAACCCTCTGTCACACACTGCTTCCTGGAATTATATATTGCCAGCTTGGCTAATGCCAGGAGCAGGTTGACAAGGAGGTCCTTGGCCCTATTGCCCGGCACACTGGGTTCCCAAAAATAAAAATATGCGGGGAGAACAGCAGGAGAAGCCCCCCCCCCCCCCCCAGAGGGGCTGTAGTCTGGTGCATCAAAAATAAATGGGGTAAACTGAGTCCCCCTTATCACAGAATAGAGAATTGGACACAGTATTCTAGGTGGGGTCTGACTGTAGGGATTGAATCTCTTTACCCAAGAAGCCACACTATGCCGACTCCTAGTCATTGGGTACTCACATGCTGTAATCAGGCTGAGTCCAACAGCAACAAGGATGAATAAAAGCAGTAAGATGACTCTGGCAGTCCGGCTGGACAACCAGGTGAAGATTGGTAGCTTGTTGGATCCTGGGGAAGACACCATGAGATCTTTACAATCATTTGAGATATTCTTTACTAATGCACATAGGAAGCCTTTAGTTTATGAACTATTATATAGAGTTATGTTGTAGTGGGGCAGCCACATATTTATTTACTTGGTTTGTCCTCTGGGAGAAGATCTTGGATACAGATAAGATTTCTGTTAACCGAAAGTTGTTCGATATAGTAAAATTTTATCTGAATTCAAGGGCCTTTCCTATGCAACAAAAACAGCAATGGCTTCCCCCAAAATAACATGAATAATTATAAAATAGTAAATATAAGGCTGGTTTACTTTTCCCATTTGTGTTAAATATTAAATATTTTAAACTTAAATATTAGAAATGTAGTATTTTATGTCTTCCAAATCAATGACCCAATCGTACACTTAATGTTATTATTGTCTAGTTCTATTAAGTCGGTGTAAATATGTGATATAACCAAATGGGTTAGGGAGTTTTTATGTCATTTTTAGGGTGCAGTTTTAATCCTTTTGTAACTTTGGGCCATGTTATGCTCTATTATATTCAGCCCTAGGTAGATGAGCCTTAAAGAGACCCTTCTAGTGTGTAAGATGTATGAAGTTCTCTATTTTTACCACTAGATGGGGCTCTCCATGCACATTTGGACCTGTGTACCTCTTATGTAGTACAACCATTCTTCATTTTTTTTTAACTGAAAAAATCCAGGCACAATAATGTGAATAATTACTAAAAGTTACACAGTGGCGGTTCTAAATATGCATTTTCCTACCATAAATTTACATTTAAGATTGCATTTTTTTCTCTTGCTAATGCTACATTCAGCCATGAGAAAATAATAAACTGGGCATGCTCATTCCATAGTGAGTAACATGCAATCAGCGTAGTTACTCTAAGCTTGCCCAGTCTTTTAGTCTTGTACACTGAAGACTAGATTCAGAGCTTCAGGTGATAAGCAGCCAATAGCAAGAGATATCAGGGTGTCCTTAGTGGGTGCATCAGAAAGGGTGACTGATGGGGGGGGGGGGGGGATCACACACTTCAGAACAGAAAAATACATTTTTTTAAATACATTTAAAATATTTATTATTACCAGTTGGTTTAAAATGATACAATATTTGGAACCTCCAATATGCCACTTTAAATATCCACTTTGTAATGGTAGTTAGATGTAAGTAAGGCTATTGGTCAGCTCTTGCTCTCTTCTCCCAGAATCCTCTCTTGTATTGCCCAAAAACTATATCAAAGATAGTTCCATCCACATAATGCTCTATGCCCACCCCCTGATATGTACTCACGGGGTCTTTCAATGACATAGCGTGGAGGGGACACTGGCTGGATGGTATACGGCTGATAGAAGGTCCCATTGTTTCCTGGTGGGTATGGAGAGCTCGCATTGGGTCCATACGGAGAGCTGGTGTAAGGCTGAGAAAACAGAAAAGAAGCACAGAAGACTCTCAGTTAACCAGAACTCAAGCAACCAGAAAAAAAAGATTGAAACCTGTACTTTAAATAAAAATAAGAATTTACAGGGCTCAACAAATGCCAGGAGCCAGGTTGTCATGCCACACCATGCTTACAGGCACCTAGATTTCACCCCCTGTGTGTCTCTGCATATCAGTGTTACCCGGAAGCACTCAGGCATGAGTGACTGAGCCAGTGCAGTGTTGGAGTTCCATTCCCAGGGTTCAGCACCGCACCCTCCAGCCTATTGTACCTGTGTGTAAGTGAGGAGTGAAAGCTGCTGCTGCTGCTAGATCAGCCCTCACTGACAAATATACATAGCAGAGCATCCTGCAGGCAGCTAATCTAGGCCTCTTTTATTAGTAACTCTCAAGCAACCAGAAACTACGTTTAACCGGCATCTACCATTTCCTGTGAGTGCCGCATAACTGATAGCCTACTGTTATAGGTGTTAACCCAATAGTATACAATTTTGAAACCATCTTTAATAATGTACTTCCAATTGTTTTTATGAACCGATACAGTCCGTTCACAAAGAGACAAAAACAAAAAAGGAACACCTTTTTGTAATTGTTGTTATATATATGCGAAGCAAGGGGCCGCATTTGTGGAGGTGGAGGCTCCCACGTCGGCTGCAATGAGCCGAAGTCGAGGGGCCACATTTGCGGAGGTGGAGGCTCCCACGTCGGCTGCAATGAGCCGAAGTCGAGGGGCCGCATGTGCGGAGGTGGAGGCTCCCACGTCGGCTGCAATGAGCCGAAGTCGAGGGGCCGCATTTGCGGAGGTGGAGGCTCCCACGTCGGCTGCAATGAGCCGAAGTCGAGGGGCCGCATTTGCGGAGGTGGAGGCTCCCACGTCGGCTGCAATGAGCCGAAGTCGAGGGGCCGCATTTGCGGAGGTGGAGGCTCCCACGTCGGCTGCAATGAGCCGAAGTCGAGGGGCCGCATTTGCGGAGGTGGAGGCTCCCACGTCGGCTGCAATGAGCCGAAGTCGAAAGGCCGCATTTGCGGAGGTGGAGGCTCCCACGTCGGCTGCAATGAGCCGAAGTCGAGGGGCCGCATTTGCGGAGGTGGAGGCTCCCACGTCGGCTGCAATGAGCTGAAGTCGAGGGGCCGCATTTGCGGAGGTGGAGGCTCCCACGTCGGCTGCAATGAGCCGAAGTCGAGAGGGCGCATTTGCGAAGGTGGAGGCTCTACGGTGCCTCACACGCGGTTACAAACATCCACACAAGCGGCACTTTAACAAAATAGATCTCACACGCAATCACTAAATACAAACAGCGGGACTTAGAAAAAAACCATTATGACCTCGCAAAAATACAGCTGAACCATGCGCACATGAAAACATTAAAAACACAATAAATACACACACAAAATACATAAAAACCTTACCCACAGCAAGTGGGGGGGGGGGGGGGGGGGCAACCAGATCCTCTGCAAGTGAAGTTACACCTCAATTTAAGTCCAAATTACCGAGTTTAGACACACAAAAATCCCCTAAGTGAGAGAAAAAATTTCCGCCCCAAAAAAACGAGAACGAGACTACAGGATCCTAAAGCCGCAAAACACCACCAAGCACATACAGCTTTTCAAAAAAGCCGTACGAGGTACAAGATACACTTTTAGCAAGGACGCGAAATCATACATAGCCGCGTACCACATACACATTCGCCGCAATTTTACAACACTAACTTACAGAATGCGGAAGTACACAGCTACCCTAACGGCTTCCCCTCGCGCACGCAACCTATTTACACTACACACTGCACACATTGCTGACACTTACACCTCAGCTCCACAACAGTGCAAACCTGTAACGGAACCCATCACTGTTTTACCCTGTTTTATGATTATTATGGTTAAAATATGATCCTACTATTATACTGCATGTATGTTGGTTTATGCTCTGCAGAATATTGTCCCAGACATTTGCAGCTACTTGGCATGGGAGATAATCCTGTTACAGAGACTCCGCATAAGATAAAGGAAGTCTATTGTATAAAGTGTTTTCATTCTCAGATAAGAACAAAGAAGTGTAATTGAATCAATGTCTGATTGTATCAAAGTTGCCAGGGAGCCTCGGGGAGGTGTGACCCACCTATTGTTCTCTTTATGTGTATTGTGTGGCCAAATATGGGCATGTGTATTGCCTGTGGGAAGAGATGGGTATAAATATTTCTGCAGAACAAAATAAAGTCAGTATTCATTTGACTCCCAAATTGTGTGTCGTCCAATATGGGAGGTCGGGAATGGTGAAACTGTAGTGCCTCTTGGGTATTTGACCGTATACCAGCGGAGATATTGGACTGCGTGTTCCAGCTCCGTTACATTTGGAGGCAAGTGGCGGATTTGTTCCCACGGTCAGAAGGACAGCTACAGGAGACACCATTCCGTGGAGTACAAATTGAGGGCAACGCTAGTATCCGTACAGCGCCCCTGGCTACAGCAGGATGGAACCGGCTAGTTTTCAGACAGCGTTCCATCATGAGGAGGAGGAGGCGGCCGCGGACTACAGGGATGCAGACAGAAAGGAACTCATGGTTACAGTACCTCTTATTACCCCACAGACTGAGTTTGAAAGAGAACTCCAATGCAGACTGGCCTTTTTCCCAGGTACGCTTCCCATAAAAACCTTGGAATGGTTAATGACAGATGTCCACAAATACATAATGGAAAAGCAGCGGGCACGGGAGCGGTCCATCTTGGGAGCTGCTAACCCACCTCCCACCATTAACCCCCCCTAGCACTGCGTCCGGGTGGTGGGAACTACCAAACCCCTCCACGGTACATCAGGTGCCACACGTGTAACCAGCAGGGCCACATGCAGAGAGACTGTCCCAGAAACAGAAACCGATCCACGTGGAATACTCCAACTAATTCTCCTCCCCAGCGACAGTGTGAACCCCAGGGGGCCGAAGGTGTCGTCCTTCCCCCCCAGCGGCAGTGTGAACCACAGGGGGCAGAAGGTGTCGTCCTTCCCCCCCAGCGGCAGTGTGAACCCCAGGGGGCAGAAGGTGTCGTCCTTCCCCCCCAGTGGCAGTGTGAACCCCAGGGGGCAGAAGGTGTCGTCCTTTCCCCCCAGCGGCAGTGTGAACCCCAGGGGGCAGAAGGTGTCGTCCTTCCTCCCCAGCGGCAGTGTGAACCCCAGGGGGCAGAAGGTGTCGTCCTTCCCCCCCAGCGGCAGTGTGAACCCCAGGGGGCAGAAGGTGTCGTCCTTCACCCCCAGCGGCAGTGTGAACCCCAGGGGGCAGAAAGTGTCGTCCTTCCCCCCCCCCCAGCGGCAGTGTGAACCACAGGGGGCAGAAGGTGTCGTCCTTCCTCCCCAACAACAGTTTACCCTAACCAGGGGAGACTCCAATCTCCCAGACGGCGCAGATGGGACCGTGGTCTCTGTGCCTGACCTACCGGGATGCTGGACAGCCTGTCCAGATCCCCAACTACCCTCACTGGGACAACCGGAGGAGGGGGTAAGTACAAATTCCCCTCCCCAGCTAACTCCTAATGTGGCCCCAGGGTTAACAGAAGAAATGTTAACCCCTACTGACCCCCACCTTTCCCTGGCTACTGAGCCGGAATATGTCCCAAGTGCCCCAGCAGAAGAGCTGACAGTGGGGCAGAGTGCAGTCGGCCTCTGCCCTCCCTTTGTCCCTTGTACAGAGCAGGATGTCCTGCAGGTTATACCAGCGGAAGAGCTGGCATCAGGGCAGAGTGCGGCTGGCCTCTGCCCCTCAAGTCCCCTCAGCGTGTTGCCCCATCACCCCAGCGAAATATCCAGGTGCCTGGTTAGACTTCCCCCCAAAGGGGAGATGTGTGACGAAGTGCCCTTCGCCACTTTGGCTTGGAGAGGACTGTTTGCCAGCCTCCTGCCCTGCGACTATGGCCCTGGTACATATTGCCCTTTGGAACCAGTGTTTGGCCATACCAGAGTGTATGTCACTCATTCTGGCCCTTTACATACAGGGGAGTCATTCTGTACTTGCCCTGTGGGAGCGGTGATACCACAGATAGCTATGCCATGAAGCCCATTCATATAATGAAAGACTATGGTAAAGACTTTAGCTACTTGGCAATTGAACTGTGTGAATAGGATCTGAGCGCTATTCGGTAGTTTTGTGCGCTCAGATCCCAGCTATCTGGGGATATGGGAAATGTGAGTAAATGTGAATTGCAGTAATGCTGATGGGTTGTCAAACTAGAGAATTGACCAACAAATACTTTTGTCCGGACATCCCCAGGCCGATCCGTTGGGATCAGACCGTGTATGCCGGCTTATGGTCACGGGGGAGGTGTGTAACGGAACCCATCACTGTTTTACCCTGTTTTATGATTATTATGGTTTAAATATGATCCTACTATTATACTGCATGTATGTTGGTTTATGCTCTGCAGAATATTGTCCCAGACATTTGCAGCTACTTGGCATGGGAGATAATCCTGTTACAGAGACTCCGCATAAGATAAAGGAAGTCTATTGTATACAGTGTTTTCATTCTCAGATAAGAACAAAGAAGTGTAATTGAATCAATGTCTGATTGTATCAAAGTTGCCAGGGAGCCTCGGGGAGGTGTGACCAGACCTATTGTTCTCTTTATGTGTATTGTGTGGCCAAATATGGGCATGTGTATTGCCTGTGGGAAGAGATGGGTATAAATATTTCTGCAGAACAAAATAAAGTCAGTATTCATTTGACTCCCAAATTGTGTGTCGTCCAATATGGGAGGTCGGGAATGGTGAAACTGTAGTGCCTCTTGGGTATTTGACCGTATACCAGCGGAGATATTGGACTGCGTGTTCCAGCTCCGTTACAAAACCTACATTGTATGCTGCAGGAACATCAAAACAGATTGTCAGCTCTTCAGCACATTGCTTCCTGCATATATTACTTACAAATAGGTAAAGTATATTAATTTATTCATTATTTAATTAGCATACAAAAATACATATACACAAAAAAAAAACACTATCGCAATACACACAAAAGCCATTCACTGCGCGCCTCACAATGAGCGCCAACGCTGCTCATAGCACACAAACTACACCAGGGGACAGCCTTGCAATAAGCGCAAAAAGCAGATCAGCTCCGACCTTACAATGACAGCAAAAGCGCCTCTGATAAAAAAATACAACAACCAAGAGGCTCCAATGAGCACCGAAGGATCTCAGACCACCATAAAAACTCATGTCTGTGGCAAACAGCATTACCTGCCTTACAATTTTATTGCCCCGTCATCATTTTTGACGGGCAAGTCGCTAGTTTTTAGATATTCTTAAATTTGGTTACAGATTAAAATACAAATGGTTAAAAATACTGACTGTTTCCAGCCCAGTAAAAGCAATATTTAATACTAAACTTACTTTCAAACATTAGATTCCCAGGCTCAAAACAAGCTGCTTATCTCAGCTCCTTATTAGAACATCAAGGCAGGGAAGGTGGCTCTGGCTTGGAGGCAGGTATAAAAAGGACTGTATAGCTAAAGGCCAACTTTTGTCTAGACAGTGAGGGAGGATGACTGAAATACAGGGTTTTAAGAATAACCATAAGAGGCCACATTGTTGGTATGGGTTGTCTCCACACTAAAAACTTGTTGCCAAGGAAAGCCACTTAAACACAGCACGTGGAGGTCATCATGTTATTATAATCTTGTGGCTGAAAATACAGCACTGCATCGTCCACAATGACCTTATGGTGGGCGGAGACAAGCAGTAGCAGAGTCTGAGGTTTTAAAGTTTAATATTCAGTACTGCTGTTTCATCATTGAATATTAAAATTATTAATGGCCAATGTCTATTTAAAACATCTAGCTCCTGTTATACGGCCATTACAATGATGCTTTATCTACATTACAGCAATTATAGTGATTCAAGAATGTCTGAGATAACATTATCCTGAAGATGTATTTTGTTGTTGTTGTGTCCGACTCTCCATGACCCTGTGGACCTCAGCATGCCAGGCACAATAGTTGTGACTTTGGTTATGCTTATCCATCTTGGCAAATTTACTGGAGTCGGTTGGCAGTTCCTTCTCCAGTGACCTGCTCATCTTGGGTGACCCTACATGGTATAGCTCACAGCTTCATTGAAGTACACAAGCCCCTTCACCACAAGAAGGTAGCAATGCAGAAGGGTGGAAGATGTATTTAGCCCAAGCTTAAACCAAAATAAGAGAATGGACAGTGCGAGTCAAAACAAGTAGGTCTGAGCATGCCCAGTCTTTTGTGCAGTTGACTTGCACTGAAGAAGTAATTATCTTTAATTAACGAGAGAGATAGGAATCTTTGCTTGTGGGTGGATAAGAAAGGCTGACTGTCAGCTAAAGACTGCAAATTCAAATGTAGGAAAATACGATTGCTTGTTATTACCTATAATATTAAATGACGAATTTCCATAAAAAATGACAACAGTAAAATTTGAAGCCTGACAATGCGATGTTCTGCCCCCTCTAAGCACCTTTGGCGCTCATAGCGAGCCCCGTTTTTTCGACCACCATTATTTTCCCCACTTTGGCAATTTTCGATTGTTAAAAAAGACAAGATATGCCTCAAATTAACTTGCAACCTCACTCACAGGCTCCCTGGCTCTCCCCCTGTGCTGTTTGGGAGCGTGTAAGTGAATTTGAGATATATTTGTGCGTTTTCTCAGTCTTTTCCAGTTCGGTGGTTCTGCCGTTAAAGTCATATTTTTTGAGAGCACCGCAGTTTATCATACGGGCCGTAATTTTGCGTCCGTCACAAAGTCCAGGGGCCTCATTGCAGCTAAGTCCCGCGTGTCTCGGGATGAGCACCAGCTGTTTCGCATGTCCACCCCTACAAAGACCGCCTTCGACGCTCATTGCAGCCTAAGTCTGCGTGCCTCAACGTCTTGCCTCGCCTACGTGCCACAAACGCAAAGCATGACAGCAACTCGCAGTACGACAACTATATAGGTGATACCATATTTGGCAGCTTAATACAAGGTAACCCCTGTCTCACCCACAGGGAGTGTGAGACAGAGGGTACAGCCTGAGGATTAATACAGGCTTAATCAACACTTAGTCTGGGGAACACTTTATGATATCACTATCAGGAGTGAGGCCAAAGAAAGAGCTGGCGATATTAGGGAATTACCTAACTTGACAACTGGCAAATCATTATGAGATTACAGGGATCCTTTTTCTTTTCTGAGCTGGTTCTCTCTGCTGCTTGTTCAGTGGAGTGTGACCGTGGTAACTAATAAGATTTCCATTAGTCCAACTCAAAGCACTGACAGTTTTAGCTTCAAATTCCCACTATGCAGATAGAAGGTTCATCTGTTCCCACCACAGGAAGTTATCGGCAAACATAAAAATAGCAGACTTAGTTTTGGACCTGGATATTTAGTTTAAGTGAGCAGTGGACAAGAGGCTAACTTGTTACTTAAAACAAAACAAAAAACAGCTGTGTTCCCTGTCCCTTTAAGATAATTTTTTTAAACATTACAATTTTTTGCATTAAAAATATTAAGTAAAAACGGTTGAAACTTCATTGAAAATAACAGGAAGAGCAAATAGCATACTTTAGTCCGTCGATCTCATTGGCTGATAGGGGGCAAGCCCCCAAGATCTATTACATTTCTGAATACATTCATCAGCATAGTGTGTCTTTGCAGGCTGATGCTGGGTCCTAATGATACAGAACAAGTTTGAAGCAATTTAGATAACTTACAATTTTGTTAGGTACATTCATCCTGCCTGTGACACATAAAAGGTAGCCCTCTACTATTTGAATACCTTGTCTCTGTATAGAGCTTCAAGTGATATATAATGTAACAGTGATCTAGCAACTGCTTCTGATTGGATGACAACTTTTTGAATGTGGACATTTCAGGCTGACTGAATTGGCTATTTTTTTTAAATATTGTAATTCATGTTGAAAAAAGATGTTACAGCCCACTTTTTGGGGCCAGGGTGAGACTCCCATGACCCCACAACCAATGGCCCTTCAGGGCCCAAAAGTGTATATGAAGATCAGAGGACCTTTCTTCAGCCACAGACTATTTGTTTCCCACTGTTGCTCTAACAATATCTAAGCTGTCCTTGTCACAAAGCCCGGGAGACGTGGGGGTCTGGCCACTGGACATTAGACAACTGAATGAAAGGCGTATTATAGTGACCAGAAGGACCCTCTGAAAGTCTTTACCACATGTTGATGTGTTATGTTGTGTGATTTGGTCTGGTTGTATGCATTGGGCCCCCAAGGCCCCTTTCCACCATGTCCTTTGAGTCTAGAGGGCTGTGGGTCCATTTTTCATGTTTAGGCTCACCGTATCTTATCACCCCCTGCTGTGCTCAGATCCTAACAGGTTGCGATCAGCCCCCGAGCTGAGGAAACAGACAGGCTGGCGCTGGGTCCTTGGAACCAATCCTATCCCACGTGGAGTAATTTGAGGGGCAGAAGGTGTGAAACTTGATAATTTTGCCCCCAATTACCTTTGAACAAGAATGAACAACACCTAAGTAGGTTTGCTCTATAGGTCTGGTTAACTACTAGAGAGCAGCCTATTTAAGCACACATTTCAAAAATATATCCAACACCTTTTTAAAGTTATCTGTTGAATAATGACCCTCTTTGGTAGTGGGTTCCACAATCTGCCCTATGTGACATCTTCCTGAATATATTTAAAAAGTGGACTATGTAGGCCAGCTAGTTTGTTGCTGAAAATGCCTAAAGTGTTATAAAATTATTTTTCATCAATTATACACTATGGGCCATATTTAATTCCAAGCCCGTAGCACCGGTACACCCTCAAAGCCTGCAGGCTTGAAATTCAGCAGAGAAACAGAGCTATTACATTAGCCAAGCCCGCAACAGAAGTGTCCGACATCCGAACCCGTAAACTGTTCTTGTGCACGTTACATGTGCGGCCGTGAACATGATCAATTAGTCAAACCCGTAGTTAGAGGTTTGCAGCCTTATTAAATTGCGATTCGGCCAATTGAATAGGGCTCTATTTAAGCACAGAGCATATTTTTGTACAGAAGTTTTTAGTTAATAAAAACCTTGCTTTTGGATAGAAGTTCACTTCTGTAAAAATAAATATGCTATGTTCTTAAATAGAGCCCAATTCAATTGGCCGAATCGCAATCTAATAAGGCTGTTAGACGGAGCCAATAGCAAATGAGATCGTCATCATTACGTCACTGAAAAATGGAAGTTAGATTTCAATCCCTTACGGGTTTGAATTACGAGTTTCGATTGGATCCGCATTCCAGAAATAATGCAATATTAATAAATCAGTAAATATGATATTCTAGTCCATGCAAGTTCCATTATATGTATTAACACATTGATTGCCGGGATCAATGTAACACGGAAATTAAACATTAAAAAAAAAAGTATTTTATATTGCAGATTTGCGAGCTTGAGAATGTGTTGCTATTAATATTAATACCTAACATCACTTTCTATTTAGTATTAAATACAGTATGTGTATTGATATTTGCATTTACAGTGCTACGGATAGGACTTTACCCCCCTTACGGATCCTCTCTAGTACCCGTAGGCTTTTTGGCTCCATTTGCGAGTTACGGGTTTGAACACCAGTGGATTTGTAGCAATTTAATAGCGATTTGAGAACGGAACATTTACGAGCTTGGCAGATAAAAGGATTTGCTACAACGGAGTTCAAATTTCGACAGCCCGTAAGGTTTTTTGTAAACCACAGATCGTTTGCGGGTAGCTGTACGAGGTCAATTTAAAAGCATTAAGTCTAGTGGGCTCCGTTACGGGCTATAGGTTTTCACGAATTTAATATGGCTGTATTATCTATTTGTAAACCTTTCTCCACTTGTGTGTAATTAATACGGAGCTGATGAACCCATTGTGGTCACATTGTATTATAATTTATTAGAGAAGAGATTAAGTACAAACCTTGTGCAACCGAGATAATAAAAGAACGCTTTATAACTGTTATTAAGAAAAACACAATTCTGAAATAATAGTCTCACCACAAATGATTACATGAGTAATTCCTATGTAATGGGTCAGTGACACGACTAAAGGAAACCAATGTGATGTTGTATGGGTGCCAAATATAGTATTATGAGATGATGACGCACACGAATAGAAAAAAATACATTCAATTATTGTATGATGAAATAAAATATAATACTCGAAAATGTAGGTCTAAGAACGTAACGTTGCAGAGAAATATCATAAAGATCATTTCTAAATAGAAAACCTATATATTTTAAGCTTCTGCCGCCCCCTTGTGGCATCCATGATACTCTGGTAAAAGGTATGTGGGGCATTTACATTTCAATTGTAGTTAACTGACCAGTGACACATTTACATTTCAGCAGGGCTTGAAGTTATTGTTTGATTGCTTCCAATTGTGCATTGGAAGTAAGAAGGTGTCAAATTCGAGGAGCTCCAACTATATAGCAATTCCCATTGCAAGCTATCAGGCAGTGCTGAAGCCTGACAAAATGGAACCTTCCATCAGCCATAATCTGCATAATTATATTTTTGTTGGTTACGTTCTGCACATAATTAATGTGTGTTCCTAAAAATCACTCTCAAAATAAGTTTATTGTGATGCACCAAAACACAAGTGTAGTATGTAGATACCACCTTCTGAAATGGCATTAAGGATTACTTGTCCCCCCCCCCTAAATGTCCTGGTCATACCACTCAACATCAGGCAATGTCACCTAACCTTAAAGAGACTTGGGCCATTTCTAGGTTTCACTAGTAATATAATCGATCTATCTACTTACTTTTGTGTAGTTTATTTCATTAAGAAGTGCTTATATGCTCCATTTTTTACGGTGTAAAATCTTACAAATAGTTCCTAACTGGAATCTGTACCCAATAATCCTCCGGCCCCTCCTAGACATCTAATATTATTCTTGTTAAAAAAGAAAATACACATTTCTGCAGCCAATAAAGGAAATTTGTATAGAATAGTGAAACCTAATATATTTATTTTAAACTTTGTATAAACAGTAAGCCCAAGTCATGTTCTTCATAAGAACATGCTATAAGTATGACCCTTTCTTGTTCCTTTAAATATGATATATGTAGATTTTTATTTCAAATATAAACTGTATAAATTATGTAGAAGTCTATTAAATATGATCATTTTGTATAAGAAATTTCAATGGAGATGTGTGCAAATAGCAATTGGAGATATTACAAATCTTATCAGAAGCTTTGTTTGATCTTTATGGAGTTTGTTGAATGATTGAAGTAGTCCACAGATACCTGGCATCAGAGGTAGTTTCTGTAACATTTTCTTTTATAACACCGATATGTAACACTGAACTTGTTCAGTAGCCACAGGACACTTTATTTTTATCAATTATTTAGTTTGGAACTCACGGTCTCGTAATAATTACTGTTTTATTTATTTGTGGTAAGACGTTTTCTTTAGAACAATGTCTCTATACATACCTCGCAAGCACCAACCCAATTTTGTGTAATTGTCTCATTGCGTGGTGGTGGCATGAGTGTCATTGCCAAATGTTTTTGATACATTAATGGACTCAATAAGGAGTTCTGAAAAGGGTGTGAGTCCATGGCATGGCCAACCTTGCGGAATTTGCAAGAAAGGTGCCCATTTGTCTTTGGTTGCTGCCCTATAGTCTGTACCCAATGTCTGGAACTTGTATTATTTATGGCACAACAGTTTAATGTTAGACGTGTTGTGATATGTTCTGGAATGGACTTGTTAATAAATAGTTTGACTGATTTATACAAGTTAGAGAGTCTGTGTTGTATTTGGACTACGCTTGCATGAATAGTAAGTTGGTAAATGAATCATATTGTGGTCATTAGGTAGTCATGGAAGAGTTGCTTCTCGGACAAATTAAAAAGAATGTTCCACTTAAGCTTGGCTTCATTTACCCTCTGCTTAATTAAATCCCTTAACCGTGTTTGACCCAGCTACTGGAAGGTTCTTTCACCTATCCATTACTCTGGTACCTTCTCACATTAGGTATGAGGGTAGGCACAGGCCATTAAATCATGCAGTACAGTCGGATTTATGGACTCCAGCGCAAATAAACAAATAGAAATTCACTCACATTTAGTACCCTCACTGCAATGAGGTATATACATTGTGTAGTATATACAGTGTGTAGAGTCCCAATCCAGTGCTGTCGATCCTGTGTAAGTGCTGGCTTGGTCAATGGTTAGATGGTGCAAGAAATTATCATTGATGGAATGTCTTAAGAACAGTATCAAGAGTCCCAAGTATCAACTACTCAATGGATTATTATTTTCATAAAGTAGGAAAAAGCACAAACTGCAAAAATAATAAGTCTCCTAAGCCCAGTAGAGCCATTTAATATTCTTAAGAACTGAATCCTGGGGGACTGAGAAATGTGTTAAACCCTATATAGCCATAAGTTATATGGCAAGGGTACAATACTGGAGTGTAACATAATCAAAAATACTATGAAACCACCATAACAATAGAATGGCAAGTAGTGGCACTCATGTAATAAAAATAAAAAAAATGTAAAAAAGACCAAACGCATTTCATCACCTAAAATGGGCTTTCTCAATGGCGTAATAATATTGGAGTATATCAATGTGTAGTGGGCTCAACAACGAATCCTATAACCTAAAATTACCCTAAATGTTGCATCTTCTAACCTCAAATGATGACCTCTTATTCTTGTATTCCTCTTCCTGTTTTGCTGAAAGATCCATCCGCCCTGAACTTTAGTAAGTCCTTCCGATATATTTGATAATTTATATTTGAACACCCCCTCTCCTTTTGTTTTCTAAGCTATACATGTAATGGCCATAAAGTCTTCCTTATACGTTTTGACTTTTTAGACCATGCACAATTTTAATCCTCCTTTAAATTGTTTCTAACTTGTTAATATCTTTTTGAAGATACTGGCTCCAGAACTGGATGCAGGGTATTAGACCAAGGTGGACAAGAATTGTCCTTATATAGGGCCAATAAGAAAGGACTGGTCATCACCCCACCTGCTGGTAGGGGACAAAAATAACAATAACTGTAGAATAAATAAAAAATCAAATGAGGAGAATGAGAAGAAATTAATTCTGGTCGGGGGAGTACTCCATCTACAGCCCACTGAGACATAAACTCAATCATCCGCCCAGTAGGCAAAGCCAGAGCACACCCTTTCTGGACACGAGAGCACAGAACATGGCCTCACATGGCAATGTAATCTCCTCAACCAAACAAATATCATCATTATTATTATTTCATTTTATTTGTTACATAGTTAAATAGTAAATGAGGTTAAAAAAAGACTTTTAGCCCATCAAGTTCAACCTTTTAAGATCCCTGATCTGCAATTTGCGGATTAATTGTTAATTAATCAAGAGGAAGACAAACAAAAAAAACAAGTGAAATTTTGCCATTTGTCTCAAAAGGGGAAAACAAATAATTCCTTCCTGACCCCAGATACTGGCAATCGGATCCCTCTCTGGATCAATACTCCCTCTCTAATGTAACTCGCTAACATATTCCGTAGTGCCATACAGGGGTAAGTTGAAGTCAAAACAATGTTCACACATTGAAGAAAAAAGACAGAGCCCTGTCTTTCAGCTTAACATCATGTACACAGTGCTTTCACTAAAGCACATAGCAAGATTGAAAACTCACAGACTTACAATCTAAAGGGTGTGGGAGGTGTAATAGATAACGTGTATATTAAGGCTGAAGGTGATAAGCTTCTTTAAAAACAGATGCGTTTTTAGTGAGTGTTTGAAGGATTTGAGGCAGGAGGGTAGTTGAGTGGAGCGAGACAAGAAGTTCCAAAGAATTGGGGCAGCACAAGAAAAGTCCTGAAGGCGTGAATGAGAGGAGATGATAAGGGAGGAGGAAAGAAGAAGGTTGTTAGCAGAACGAAAAGGATGAGAGCAGAGATATGAGGGTGCATTTTTGCTGAAAGCGTTATATGTTAGGGTCATAATCTTTCAATTGTATTCTGGAGGCAAGTGGAGTGACTGACAGAGAGAAGCTGCAGACACTGAGCATTGAGTTTGGTAGAGGAGTCTAGCAGATGCGTTCATTATGGATTGGAGAGAGATGGGTAATGGCAAGGCCAGCAAGGAGACAGTTGGAGTAGTCAAGGCGAGATATTTGGAGATAGTGGATTAGGATTTTAGTTGTGTCTTGTGTAAGAAAGTTATGTATTTTGGCAATGTTTTTTAGGTGAAAAAGACAAGATTTTGTTATGGATTGTATGTGAAGAGTGAAATAGAGGGCAGGGTCCAACAGAAACCCAAGACAACGGGCCTGTGAGTTGGGAGTAATGATGGCTTTTTCAACACTAAGAGATATATGTGGGGTGGAAGCTGTGTTAGAAGGTGGGGAGATTAGAAGCTCTGTCTTTGACAAGCAGAGTTTGAGTTGACTGGAGGACATCCAAGAGGATATACTAGAGAGGGGGATAGTTCAGGTGCCAATAGGTAGATTTGAGTGTCATCTGCATATAGATGATATTGAAATCCAAAAGATTTTATTAGGATATCAAGGGAGGAAGTATAAATGGAGAAAGAGAGGGGGCAGAGGACTGAACCCTGGGGTACACCAACAGTCAGAGGGTTAGGAAGAGGTGCCAGAGAAGGAGACATTAAATGCTTGATCTCCAAGGTAGGATAAGAACCACGAGAGTGCTGTGTCACGGATGCCAAGAGAGCGGAGAATTTGGGTAAGAAGAGGGTGGTCAACAGTGTCAAAGGCAGCAGAGAGATCAAGAGGTTAGGTTAAAATAGTGGCCCTTTGACTTGGTGGTGAGCAAGTCATTAGTGACTTTAATGAGAGCTGTTTCTCTTGGCTGTTGGGGTCGGAAGACAGACTGGAAGTGGTCAAGGAGGGAGTTGAAGGAAATAAATTGTGTAAGTTAGTTGTAAACTTATAAATAAACAACTTGGTTATCTATAAACCCTGGGACACTGGGCGCCCAAACAAAAAGATGTTAGGGTATAACTGCAGGAAGAGGCCCCTCAAAAGTATAAGAGAGGTTGCAGTCTGCCACAACTAAAGTAAACTCTCTCTTGCAGCAGAATGAACAAGCGGCTGCAGAGGTACTCTCTCATGCTCATTGCACCATAGATCACTATACAACTCCAGTCCAAATTGGTTGTTCAGCGAAGGGACCTATTTACAAGCTCCTATACTACTGCCTCTCCCTCAGGGAAAGATCTCTTTGCTGAACAGCCAAGTACCTTATTTACATGCTCAAAGAATGTACACACAGATGCATTGTTTTATATATATATATATATATATATATATATATTGTAGCGGAACCCATCACTGTTTTACCCTGTTTTATGATTATTCTTGGTTAAAATATGATCCTACAATATGTATGCTGGTTGATGCTCTGCAGAATATTAGCCAGACTTTTGCAGACCTAGGCTAATAGATAATCCTATTACAGAGATTCAAGAGATAAGAAAGTTGTAAAGGATCCTTGCATTTTCCAAAGTGTTTTAATTCTCTGATAAGAACAAAGAGGTGTAATTGAATCAGTGTCTGATTGTATCAAAGTTGCCAGGGAGGTGTGACCCCCCTATTGTTCTCTTTGTGTGTATTGTGTGTAGCCAAATATGGGCATGTGTATTGCCTGTGGCCAAAGAGATGTATATATAGTTCTGCAATAACAAAATAAAGTCAGTATTCATTTGACTCCCAAATTGTGTGTCGTCCAATATGGGAGGTCGGGAATGGTGAAACTGTAGTGCCTCGTGGGTATTTTATCGTATACCAGCGGAGATTTTGGACTGCGTGTCCCAGCTCCGTTACATATATATATACCTTTTTAATAATACTACACTATTTATGTTATTGTTATTCTTTATTCCATGACCTGTAACTTGCCAGTCTGTGTCCTCTCTCTCTGTGCCCCTGCTCTCTGTGCCCCCTGCTCTCTCTCTTTTAAAAATGAAGAAAATGCGCATGCTAATATTCTCTTTAACAGCAACATGTGATGCCTGTGCAGTAAGCGCTGAGCAGCCATTAGACATACGTTGCTTATTATTGTAGTGGATTACTCAACTGGTGAAAGTTATTGATCTACAGTAGAAGGCCAAAGAGAAGAAACGTAAAGATATAAGAACTTTTCTATTTTTTATCTCTCCCCCAGGAGTTTGCTGCCAGTTAGTTCAAATTAGCGATGTTGGTCAATAACTGGGTAGACAATTGTGATTATTTTTTGTGATGTCCTTTAGAATTGGCCAAATCGCAATTTAATAAGGCTGTTGATATTTTATAAATGTACATTGAATCAGACAAGTTATCAATTACCAGCAAAAGTATACATATAAATAACTAAATATATACTGTTGCAATTGGTTGTTGTTAAATATTTTGAGTGAAAGTGCTAAAAAATTGAGCTTGAAAGTTCTGTATTTTAAGCGAACATTATCCAACTCTCAAACTATCTTTACTAGGGCCATTAGTTAACTCTCACAGTTTAGGTGGTGAAAAAAAAGAGAATACCTAGTTGGTAATTTATGTCCCTAGATAAATAGAGAGGACATTCCTTTAAAGATAATTCATACATAAAATATCCAACTTTCAACCACAATTTAACATTTCCATTTATGTGTATGTATACTTTAAATTTCCGCTGGGGAACTTTGCTATGTCACTTAAAGGAACCACTGAAGGGTCATATTTATAGTTTGCTCTTTTGTTTTTACACATTTTAAAATAAGTATTTACATCCTTTAATGATTAACTATTCTATTCAGTTATGCTTTAATGATGACAGAGATTTTGACTTTGTTTCTAAAATTATTAGAAACCTGCGATGAATGGGAGTAATAGTGGATTCAGATAAGATATGTATTCATTTCTGTTGAAAATGTCCTCTCCAAACAGCACACTTGACAATAAAACTCAACAGAAGAGTAAAGCCTCATTGGATAACCCTCTCCCTCAAGCTACAGACTAACTAGCAATCTCAAGATGGAATACCCCATGACATAATCAATCATCTAATTATATGTTCCTATCTTGCATACTTGCTATTTTTTTATTGTTCCATTTAAATGGCAGTTTGTTGGCCAACAGATTCAACTGTTTCTCTATTGTAGTACTCTAAGACACATGGGGGTGAGTGGAAATGAAGAACGGGTACAGGGTGTGTGCGCAATAAACTGTTATTTAACCATTGAGAACAGCGTGTCCTTGTTTGTGGCTAAATATACTGCCTGATACTTGGCATGTAGGAGAAACAATTATAAATTACAGATGCTCACCCAAAGCATTAATGTGCCACTGCAGTTCAAGAAAAATATATTTGCCAACTATGTACTCGACTAACAATATGACAATCAGAACTTTTTGAGTACAAAATTCATTTGTAAAACTTAATCAGCTCAACTATGCATAATTAAATGATACAGGACATGTTCCTTGGTATGTGCACAAGTATCTCATTAATAGACAGGGCGGAGCTACCAGTGATGCAGGTGGTACAATGCATCAGGGCCCTCCTCTGGGGGGCCCCTCTGAAAGAGAATCGGTTCTATGTGAAGATGTTTGTGTATATATATATATATATATTTTTTTTATATATATATATATATATATATATATATATATATATATATATATATTGTAGTGTAGAGCCCCTGGAGGATGTCCCAGAAAGTGGAGCGCTTGTGTCCTAGAGCTATTCTGCAGGCAGAGGAGCTTCATGCAGGCAGGGGGTATGCAAGGGGAGCAGCTATGAGAAGAGGAGTAGCTATAGGAAGGGGTCTTGGAGCAGGATGCTGTTATGGGAAGGGGTCTTAGGGAGGAGAGCTGTTATGGGAAGGGGCACTGAGTGAGTTAATACCGTGGGGAAGGGGAGCATTTTTTATTTTACACTCGGGTCCTCAGCCACTGTAGATACATAGCGTACCAGTGAACAGAAAATATTCATTGAGATTTTAGTTTTAGGAAGTGTGGCCTATCAGCCTAGCAACATGCAGCTCATCAGGTTGCAAGTGTGGTTATAACAGAGGGGGGTATTGGTAAATGAAGCTCTTCTGGGTCTTAAACATATTTCTAAAAATAGATAGGAGCCAAAAGGCTTATCTATTCTATATACTTAAAAACTGACTTAATAAATCCTAAAGTACAGTCTTATCCCAGCTACACCTCTTATTGCTATGTTTATCCCTACTGTTCCACTTAACAACTACCTTTTCTGTCAGTAAGGTAGAATCTTAAAGAACCACTACAGATTTTTATAAACCTCATGTTTGCGAAGTATGCAACAAACTAACAACATTAGCAGCTAGGCAAGTCATCAACATGAAAATAATGTCATTTTTGAAACCTCTGTGTATATACATTTTCTATTGTGTCTGGTCTACAAGCTTCCTTCTAGGTTGGAGCTTGAGGGGCTGTAGTTACGTTATCTATCATTGAAGGGAGAGGCAGGGGAGGAGAGAGGGAGAAGGTGATTGGTTAAATCATTGGTGTGCTTGATAATTCACATAAGCTCAGAAACAGCCAACTTGTAACCATAACGGCAAGCCCTGCTAAAAGCAACATTCAAAATGGCAGCCCCTATGCTCAGTACAGGGGCTGCCGTTTAACTCACATGCTGATACTCTCCTCCATCTTGTTTAATTAACTGTTTATAAACATTTGATGTCACTGGTGGTGACACCCATGGATTCTTTTCTTGCTACAGGGATGAATCATACTAACTATAGAGAGGCTTTTCCTGCCATGTTGTAAGTGGAGTCTGCCCTTCTGGATTGCTCTGCCCAGTAACACCATATTGGCATATTCAGTTGCAAGCAGCAGCTAAACCAGATGGAGGTGACTATTTTTTATTTAAAAACGTGATCCTTTAATTTAATATATATCTATTACTAGGCATGAATGGTCCAAATTTCAATATATACACCGTAGTTATTGGGTTGCAAAATGAAACAGATAAGGACACATAAGGAAAAGCAAAGCACATTAATTCCATTAGTTTCCAAGAAGATTGGAGCCAGGAAACTGTACACTGAATACTTTAATGACTTGACATGGAATTTGTTCAGATTAAAAGTTGTTGAGACGTAGTGTAATAAGATTATAAGTAATGGTACTTAGGATAGAGTTGAGAAAAGTAAATAGCTTCATGTGTTTGGAACAATGAAGAAGATCAGCCGGACAATGTGCTTCTCAACAAGGTGAAACTGGATTCCTGAGCATATAACCTTCAATAGAAAGGTACAGTTTGTTTTACAGAATAATAGTCTGCAGGAGAACAGTGGGAATGAGAGACCATTGAGTCAAGTGTCATTCACATGGCAAGGTGCTAAGGAACGCTAATGTTCAAGGTACACTGTAGTGGTAAAACAAATCATGTCCCTGTAACAGTATGTTGCAACTAGTATTAGTTCAATTATTTAAGCGTATTCATCATTATGATTTTGTTTAATTTCTCTCTGCTTGTCTAGGGGTTTGCCATGTTGTCCTCACTCATGCAATCTCAATATCACATCTTCTAATGTAGGGTCAGCAACTTCCAATTGGTCTACATAGTCATGTGATACTGGCTCCGGGAATTGGAAGCTGTGGTTCTGGCCCATGAGAACTTATCTGCTGGTCCTCAGGGAAGAAGAGAACCTATTAATGTATACATAGCATCATCATTGGTCGTAGATATAGACAGATAATAGATTAATTAGAGAGGCCAGGGGTGTAGGAGCCAAAATAATTATGGTGGGGGGGATATAGCTCATTGTCTACACAAGTCGTAAAAATAGCTTATTTATATATACATACATCCCCCCAGTTCCTACACCCTTGGACCCTGCTGCTGAGAACTTACATTGTAAATGAGATGGTCAGGTACGTGTTGGAAAGGGAGTGGGGGAGATCCATAACCAGATATGAGCGTCATGGTGAAGACTGAACTAGCAGATCGATTTATATCAGTAAGTAGGAGGTATAAGGTCTATAAATAATCGGGTTCCTTGAAAAGAAGGGGGCAGTTTGGAGTATACTTGGAGATAAGAGAAGAAATGTATTGAAGAGTTTGTATGTAAGCACCAAGATTTGGGATTTTATTCTGTTGGGTATGAGGAACAAACTGAGAGAGTGACAGACAGGTGCAGTGGAGAAAGAGTGGTGAGCAAGGTAAGGGAGTCTTGGGGAAGAATTCATGATGAACTAAAGTGGGGAAGGACAGTGGATGTGACGGCTAGTGAAGATCGAGATACAGTAGTCAAGGCAGGACACCATCAGAGAGTGTATTAGATCTTTTGGAGTGTCTTATGCAAAAAGTGTCTTTGAAAAAAGACAGATGCAAGATCAAGAGGTCAGGACTTGAAGATGTAAGATTTAGGGGTAATATGAGAAAATACTACTTTACAGTAAGAGTGGTAGATAAGTGCCTTCTAGTTGAAGTGGTCGGGTCAAACACAGTTAATGAATTTAAGCATACATGAGATAAGTATAAGGCTGTCCTGAGGCTTAATTAGAACAAACTTTTAGATAGATAGAATGGGTAGATCAGATGGACCTTTTCAATTCTTATCTGCCCTCAAGTTTCTATGTGAGGTCTGAAGGAAAGTGCAGGAGTCCAGTATCACTTGAAAATAGGGGGGCTGAGTTATGACTGAGTCCCAGAAGGATAACAGTCTAGAAGACTCCATGGGAATTAGCTATCCAAGATGGAAGGAACTCATGACACAAGCCGTGTCTGCTAAACTCAAGTAGAGTGAAGATATCCAGCAAGAGATTTCAAGTAGACAGATTGTGACTAGTAGAGAGGGGGATACGTCTGGTGAGGAGAGGTCAGCTTGGGTGTCCTCTGTATATAAGCGATAATGAAACCCCAACTAGTTAATAAGACTGTTTAGGGTGTGTAAGAAGGAGAGCCAGAGCTGAGCCTTGTGGTATCCCAACTGTCATAGGACTGGAAGACGGGCCAGAAAGGGAAATGATTAAGGTGTTTGGGTTCCCTGGTGGTTCAGTGGTTAGGATTCAGTGCTTTTGCCAATGCGACCTGGGTTTGATTCCAATCAGGGAACCAAGAGGTCGCATCACCCTGAAGCCAAGCAAAGTTGGGCCTGGATTACCAGGAGCTGTATGCTGTGGCCCACTGGAGAAGGAACTGGCAACCCACTCCAGTATCTTTGCCATGAATACCAAGTGGATCAGCATGGTGTGCTGTGGTCCATAAGGTCACAAAGAGTCTGACACGACTGAGCAACACAAACACAGGATGTCTTCCTGCCTAGGTCCTCATAGCCCAGGCCTAGGGCAACAAGTTTTCAGAGGGCAACAGACTACCTGAAATGCAGTGCAGTACATTGAATAAGTTTGTAAATGCAGAGGAATGTCTATACGCAGTGATATTTCTTTAAGAGTACCGGACACACCATATGCATGCATTATTATTATTGTTTATTTATAACGCGCCAACATATTCCATAGCGCATAAATACACATGCACTTGGGGGGGTGGGGGGGCATAGATCCGAATGGCCTATGGCAGCAGGAAAACTAAGTACACCCATGGCTTAGCTTATTAATTATTGCATCATTGTCCATCATATTCCATAACATGCCCAACTGTAGCAAATATGTTTAATCATATTTTTATATAATTGTTATTTAATATTGTAATTATAATAAAAAAGGGACACAACAAAGGTCTACTTTATTGCAGATAAATATACTTGCAATTGGTTGTTATTAAAAGAAATGGGTGAAAGTGTTAAATTCCTGAAAAGATCCTCCCTCTTTGTTAATGGCTTCATCTCATGATTATTATCTCTTGCATTGGTGGGGGATGAGAGAGCATGCCCAGATGGTTAAATCAAAATGGCCAGACACAATTAAGGCACACAGTGGAGGTTCCAAATATAGTATAATTTAAAATGATAGGCAATTACAAGAACTGACCAATTGAATCATATTATTATTATTTTTTGCATTTTCCAACAGTAAGCTAACATTGAATTTTGATATTTCGAGCCGTCATGCATGCACAAGATAAGATTCCTATTTTTGTTAGTGAGAGATCATTGGTATTAATTACTAATAAGGCCCCTATGTATTGGTTCCCTTTGATTTGACTGCACAGAAAGAGACAGTATACTCAATGTGCAGGTGACTACTCTCAAACATTAGACTCAGGGGTCTATTTTTAATTAATGTCAATTATCTATTAGTCTTGTTTTGTGGGTGGGTCAGAAAGGTTGTCTGACAGTTCATAATGGCAGACTTCAATGTTACTTTACTGTAGGAAAATGGAAATGTTTTAATGACATTCAATTGATAACGTTTATTGTAGAAAAATACATTTTTTATACACATATCCCATCAATTAAGTGTTTGTGAGTAACTATAGTTTTACATTATACCATTAATTGGAAAGTCTGTTATTTTTGACCCAAGGCATGCTTATCATCTGCAACACTCCAATGGCAATCTTCATTTCTGTGGATACAGATGGTCAATTATTCATGTGATTAATACATGAAATAACTCTAAATTCAATATCAGTTTTATGGAACTTCCACTTAGGACTTTTAATTACATCCAAATATATTTATTTATTTTATTTTTAGGTGTACTTTTCTTTTCATCAATAAATGGAACCTTTTCTGTGTCACTTTAAAAGGGCTAAAGTTTTCTGTATAGACATTTGAATATATTAACATGATAATTGGCAACATTTACATTATGCAACTTTTATATTTAATTATTCTATACTGCCATTGTGTTTATTACTTTCTCACGAGTGTGTTTTTTTGTAAACTAATGAGCTTCCCTTTAGTTCTACGGAGAATACTGGCAGTTGTAGATGCCACATTCCCATTGTGCAGACAGAAGCTTCCTCTACATATGTATATAGAGTAGGAATGTGCAGAATGTTTCTACAAAGTCTGAGACACATAAATACAGATGTATTTTTTGTAACTATTGCAGTGGATTTTGGTTTAATGGCTACAGACATTTTGTTTTTGTTCCTAGCAGTATTAGAACCCTGGATTTGGATTCAGCAGCTAGTTCCGATTGCCAGGGTCTCTTTACCTGGCGGTTGTATATTTACGAAGAAATGTAATTAAATGAAAATAAACAAAGGATGGGTGAGGCACAGGGAGTGTTCGGAGCATGCAGAGCCAAATGACACACAGGATGGATCAGTGATGGTATGAGGTGTGTATGTTATTAATAGGTACAGAGCATGTTCATATGTCTTTAAATACATGTACTTGAGATGGCAGAGGTTCCAAATATGGTATCATTTAAATCTACAGGTTACAAGTGGTATTTACTTCATCATTTGAATATTGTTATAAAAATTGTATCTTCCTGCAGTAAACGTACATAGAAGTTTTCAATTATTACCTGTCACTCAACCTGATACAATAAGGATAGTCAGATATCTCTTGCTAATTGAAGTTAATTGCTCTCTGGAGATCACTTCATCTTCAGTTGCCCTTATACCAGCAGTGGTCAGTTTGGTCCTACAGGGACTGCTAACAGTCCAGGGTTTCAGTCTCTCTCTGCATGAGACCAGGTGGAATAATCAGAATGAAACTGAGTATCAGTAACTCAGGTCTGAAGCAGAGATAACCTGAATATAGAGAGATATTTAAATCCTGGACTGTTGGTGGCCATTGTAGGACCAAGTTACCCACCACAGCTTTATATTAAGAGCCTCAGGGGACAATTAGCAATTATTGGCAATGATCTCCCCTTAGAAAGAGATATCAGTCTGTCCTTACTGGAAAGGTAAAAATAATATATATATATATATATATATATATATATATATATATATATATATATATATATATATATATATATATATATATATATATATATATATCACATATTATAATTGTCTAACTGCGATTCGTCGTCACGCTTCAGACGAATCGCAGTTAGACAATTATAAAGTGCTGCGCATTGCGCAGAGCACGGCACGAGCCGCGCATGCGCAGAGCGCGGCGCAAGCCGCGCTCTGTGCCCGAGCCGCGCTTGCGCAGAGCGCTTGCGCTCAGCACGGCCCGAGAGCAGGTAAAAGAGTGGGGAAGAGGGGGGGGGGGGGGGGGGGTAGAGGCACAGAGGGAGAGTGGGGAAGAGGGGAGGGAGAGTGGGGAAGAGGGGGGGGAGAGTCACAGAGGGAGAGTGGGGAAGAGGGAGAGTGGGGAAGAGGGGGGGGGAGAGTCACAGAGGGAGAGTGGGGAAGAGGGAGAGTGGGGAAGAGGGGGGGGAGAGGCACGGCACAGAGGGAGAGTGGGGAAGAGGCACAGAGGGAGAGTGGGGAAGAGACACAGAGGGAGGGGGGAGAGACACAGAGGGATAGGTGGGAAAGAGACACAGGGGATATATATATCACATATTATAATTGTCTAACTGCGATTCGTCGTCACGCTTCAGACGAATCGCAGTTAGACAATTATAAAGTGCTGCGCATTGCGCAGAGCACGGCACGAGCCGCGCATGCGCAGAGCGCGGCGCAAGCCGCGCTCTGTGCCCGAGCCGCGCTTGCGCAGAGCGCTTGCGCTCAGCACGGCCCGAGAGCAGGTAAAAGAGTGGGGAAGAGGGGGGGGGGGGGAAGAGGGGGGGGGGGGGGGTAGAGGCACAGAGGGAGAGTGGGGAAGAGGGGAGGGAGAGTGGGGAAGAGGGGGGGGGAGAGTCACAGAGGGAGAGTGGGGTAGAGGGAGAGTGGGGAAGAGGGGGGGGAGAGTCACAGAGGGAGAGTGGGGAAGAGGGAGAGTGGGGAAGAGGGGGGGAGAGTCACAGAGGGAGAGTGGGGAAGAGGGAGAGTGGGGAAGAGGGGGGGGAGA
Source organism: Discoglossus pictus (assembly GCA_027410445.1). Taxonomy (NCBI): domain Eukaryota; kingdom Metazoa; phylum Chordata; class Amphibia; order Anura; family Alytidae; genus Discoglossus; species Discoglossus pictus. Next base: position 129,624,905 of record CM050169.1, on the reverse strand, counting down.
GTCACAGAGGGAGAGTGGGGAAGAGGGAGAGTGGGGAAGAGGCACAGAGGGAGAGTGGGGAAGAGACACAGAGGGAGGGGGGAGAGACACAGAGGGATAGGTGGGAAAGAGACACAGGGGAGGTAGAGGAGGGGGAAAAGACACACGGGAGGGAGAACATGGGGAAGATACACATGGGAGGGAAATGGGGGGGGGAGAGGGGAACAGACACAGGGGGAAGGGGGAAAGAGACACAGGCCAGGGGGGAACAGGCACAGAAGGAGAGGGGGGAAGAGGCACAGAGGGAGAGGGGGGAAGAGGCACAGAGGGAGAGGGGGGGAAGAGACACAGGGGGGAGAGATACAGAGGGTGAGGGAGGAAGAGACACAGAGGGAAGGGGGGGAAGAGGCACAGAGGGGGGGGGAACAGAGGAAGGGGTGAAGAGACACAGTGGCGAGACACACAGAGAGAGGCGGGGGAAGAGGCACAGAGGGAGAGGGTGGAAGAGACAGGGAGGAAGAGGCACAGAAAGAGGAGGGGGAAGAGACACAGGGGAGTGAGAGGAGGGGGAAGAGACACAGGGGAGAGAGTGCAGGGGGGAAGATACACAAGGGAGGGAAATGGAGACACGAGGAAGGCCGTAACAGACACAGGGCTGAGGGGGAAAGAGACACAGGCCAGGGGGGAACAGACACAGGGGAGGGTTGGGGGAGACACAGGGGAGGGTTGGGGGAGACACAGGGGAGGGTTGGGGGAGACACAGGGGGGGGGAGATGCATAGGAGGGAGAAGGGGGAAAGAGACACAGGGGAGGGGTTTAGAGACACGGGAGGGAGAGGGAGGTAAAAACACAGGGGGGCAGGAGATACAAAGGAGGTAGACGAGGTGGAAGGAGACACAAGGGAGGGAGAGGAGGGGGGAAATAAGACACGAGGGAGGAAGTAGACAGAGGGAGAGACTCGCAATGAGCTCCAAAGGGGCTCATTGCAAGGCCTGTGATGAGCGCCAAAGGCGCTCATCACAAGGCCAGTAAAGTAGAGGGGGAGAGGCTTACATTGTGTGGCAAACAGCATTGCCAGGCTTCAGTTTTTATTGCCGTCATTTTTGACGGGCAAGTCGCTAGTATATATATATATATATAACATTCACTGGATGAAGCATTTGTTTTCACCCATAGTTTTATATTATACAATATGTAGAACATAAATCCTGTCCCCAAAGTATAGGGGAAGAAGAGACCTGTGAGCTGGTGAGCATGTTGAGAGAAAGAGTTGAGGAGGGCGGAGAAGAGAGCAAAGGGGGGAAAGAGGAAAGAGAGCAAATGGGGGAAAGAGAGCAAAGGGGGGAAAGAGAGCAAAGGGGGGAAAGAGGAAAGAGAGCAAAGGGGTAAAAGAGAGCAAAGGGGAAAAAGAGGAAAGAGAGCAAAGGGGAAAAAGAGGAAAGAGAGCAAAGGGGGGAAAAGAGAAAAGAGAGCAAAGGGGGGAAAGAGTAAAGAGAGCAAAGGGGGGAAAGAGTAAAGAGAGCAAAGGGGGAAAGAGGAAAGAGAGCAAAGGGGAAAAAGAGGAAAGAGCGCAAAGGGGGGAAAAGAGAGCAAAGGGGGAAAAGAGGAAAGAGAGCAAAGGGGGGAAAGAGGAAAGAGAGCAAAGGGGAAAAAGAGGAAAGAGCGCAAAGGGGGGAAAAGAGAGCAAAGGGGGAAAAGAGGAAAGAGAGCAAAGGGGGGAAAGAGAGCAAAGGGGGAAAAGAGGAAAGAGAGCAAAGGGGGGAAAGAGGAAAGAGAGCAAAGGGGGAAAAGAGGAAAGAGAGCAAATGGGGAAAAGAGGAAAGAGAGCAAATGGGGAAAAGAGCAAAGGGGGGAAAGAGAAAAGAGAGCAAAGGGGGGGAAGAGAAAAGAGAGCAAAGGGGGGAATGGGAAAAGAGAAAAGAGAGCAAAGGGGGAAAAGATGAAAGAGAGCAAAGGGGGAAAAGAGGAAAGAGAGCAAAGGGGGGAAAGAGGAAAGAGAGCAAAGGGGGAAAAGAGAAAACAGAGCAAAGGGGGGAAAGAGGAAAGAGAGCAAAGGGGGAAAAGAGAGCAAAGGGGGAAAAGAGAGCAAAGGGGGAAAAGAGAGCAAAGGGGGAAAAGAGAGCAAAGGGGGAAAAGTGGAAAGAGAGCAAAGGGGAAAAGAGAGCAAAGGAGGAAAGAGAAGAGAGCAAAGGGGAAAAGAGAGCAAAGGGGAAAAAAGAAAAGAAAGGGGAGGGGAAAAGAGGAAAGAAAGGGGGGGTAAAGAGAAAAGAAAGCGGTGGGGGAAAGAGAAAAGAGAGTTGAATGAGAAGGGAGTGGAGATATAATAAGGGATCACTTGGCTGTGAAAGCTTAGTACACATCCCTCTATCTGTGCTGCAATATATGAGGCCCAGGCCTAGGGCAGCACATTTTCAGGAACCAGCAGGTTGCCTGAAGAGGTTAGTGAAATGCCATGGAATAATGTGCTCATATGCACAGAAATCATATATATGGCGCCCATCGCGATGACCGTAAAGTAGAGGGGGGAGAGAGGCTCGCAATGAGCGTCAAAGGCGCTCATTGCGAGGCCCGTGATGAGCGGCAAAGATGCTCATTGTGAGGCCCGCATGAGCGTTGAAGATGGGGGAGTGACTGAACGACTTCTGAGTTACGGGCTTAAAAAAAATGGCCATCAATTTTTTTTAGAGGCCCATAACTCAGAAGCCGTTGGGAGGTTGCCAAAAGATGCCAATTGAATAGGAAATTAGCTTGCAATGTTTTCACACCCATAAATGGCAAAAGGAGCGCAGGAAAGGGAGAGGGGGAGAAAGACACAGGGGAGGGAGAGGGGGGAAAGAGACAGAGGGGAGGGAGTAAGGGAGAAATAGACATAGGGGAGGGAGAGCAAGACAAAGAGACACAGGGGAGGGAGAGCAAGGCAAAGAGACTCAGGGGAGGGATAGCAAGGCAAAGAGACACATGGGAGGGAGAGCAAGGCAAAGAGACACAGGGGAGGGAGTGGAGGGGAAGAGACACAGGGGAGGGGGGAAGAGACACGGGGAGGGAGAGCAGGGCAAAACAGAGCAGAGATTCTCAGTGTGCCAGGCTATACATAAGGTTTGAGATAAGAGGAAATATCTCTGCGTATTAATGAATTGAAAAACACAATAAAAAATTAAATATAGTGGATATTTTGAAATTCCCTCTGATTATTTAGATCTTCAGGTATTGGATGGAGTGATCATTCTGGGTAAAAGGGTGTCCAACTGGGGTACAATAACTGTCTTCATTATGCTTTTTGATATAATGTACTTATAGGTAATGTTTGTCCGGTTTCCCCAATGTAACAGCTTATTCCCCATACAGTGCATACATAACTATGTGATTATAACATAGGGCGAGAACGCACCTCACCCTTCCTGTACTGAGAACAAAATGGTTTCTAAGAATAAGTTTGTATATACTGTATATAGATATGTACATATCTGAGAAAACAAAGTACAGTAAAGTGCTCAATTATAAACGTCAAAACAAGACATGGTGGTTACACTGAATAACCTTAACTTACCCATTCCATCACTGAAGAATGCTATGATGTCATCATGACACTACATGAGGAATGATTAATCCAATTGGCTGACACCATGGCTGACATCACCTTAGATCTCATATGACATGGTTCAGCTCATATTTATACCTTCTTTTAAATATTTTGTCTTTTTAATGTTTTGCAATCAATGATTTCCATCACGTCAGATGATGTTCAGTAAAGGGATGTATTTAGGTTTTATGCTGGCCTAGGACCATTTACATTTGTACCCACCCCTCCATGCAGCTGCTACTTAGCCGCTACTTCTCCACCTTTCCCCTGCTATGTCCCATCCTCAGACTCCCTTACACATATATATATATATATATATATATATATATATATATATACACACACACACACAGTAAAACCCCTGTTATCCAGCACCCACGGGGACTCCCTATTGCCGGATAACTGTAGTTGCCGGTTAATCGAGAGTCCCCGAATTTAAGGGTCTAAACAACCCTTAAACACCCCAAACCCCCTAAAAAGGCATTATCACCTAAACTGGGCCATTTAGGCCCAGAAAAAAATAATTCGAAAAAAAGTTAGTATTGCAGTCTAGAACTCCGGATAGTGCCGGTTATACGGTTTAGCTGGAGTTTTTTAAAAATTGAGAATTGGTGCCGGTTGCTTGAGAGTCCCAGTTAGTTGAGTGTCAGATAACCGGGATTCTACTATATGTATGTATGTATGTGTGTATATATATATATATATATATATATATATATGTATATATATATATATATGTATATATATATATATATATGTATATATATATATATATATATATATATATATATATATATATATATATACACACACACACATTTGTGTGCTGATTGTGTGCATGTATATTTATATATAAATTCTGTCATAATGTATCCTAATATATACTGACATTTGTCAGACGTATGCCCACATTATCTGTGGCACTGTACCAACAGAAATAAATCACTCCCACTTCACTTCCAAAAAATTTCTGACGTCATCATTCATGACATCACAGATGACATCAGTGATGACATTACTAGACCTTTTAGGTCATCACAGACCTTATCTTTATGTATTTATTAATCTTATTTTGTATTGCTCAATTTTATGCTGTATTGTGCAATCAAGTGGATTTGTAGCCCTACAAGGAAAGGACGCTGGGGTATACATGGGTCTAGTGCATAATACCCCTTCTGGGTCGCTACCTTGTCATGGTGAACAACCTTGTGTCCATCAATGAAGCTGTGAGGTATACCATGTAGGGTCACCCAAGATGTACAGGTGAGGTCACACAAATCCTGACCCACTGGAGAAGGAACTGGCAACCAACTCCAGTACCTTTGCCAAGATAACTTATGGATCAGCACAACCAGACACAAGATGGGTCTGGTGTGCTGTGGTCCAAAGGGTCACGGAGAGGCTGGCACGACTGAACAATAAGTGCATAATAATGCTGCAGTTCCAGTAAAATAATATATAGTCTATTAATATTGTCTTATGGAGGTTCCGGACCTAAAAGACTTTGGTTTGAACGTTCACACAGGGCAGTGATCACCGAGGATGATGAGAGATCAGCCTGGAATTTCCAGAGGTATCATGGGTGATGGCATCAGAAAACTATTTGAGGCGGAAGGGTTATATTTATATGCACTTGTTCCTGTTGTTTTTAAATTACAGCGTAAAGCAACCATGAACTCATGAATCCTGATCTGTGCCAATTTAAATGCGATTAGATGTTATAGGATTCAGACTTGAGGGCTATCTGCAGGTTAGTTGCACTAGCTGTTAATATTGAGTTTATTGGGACCGGCTCTCAGGTCCTGAAGGGGTCATGAATGGATGACTAGGCTATGGGCGGCTTATCTGCAGAAGTGTCTGCCAGTAAAGCTCGGTCCACAGACCACATTATCAGTACTGTATGCTGTATATAAATATGTGGATTCCCTGTATGTTGCTCATATTTCTGTTTATGGGCGTATTAAGGTTTTATACTGCCATAGGCCATTCGGATTTGTGGCCCACCTCCCCACTTAGAGATAATCCGAATATTACAGGATATAGTGATACCTTTTTCATTGGATAAGCATATTCATAATAATAATGACGAGCATTTCGAGAAATTAACCTCTCTTTATCAAGTCACAAGCAATACTCAAGTATTAACTCACAAGCAGTGTATATATATATATATATATATATATATATATATATATATATATATATATATATATATAATCATATATATATAATCATTTTTTTGTTATGTTTTTTTTTTTGTTTAGTCATTCAGTCGTGTCCGACTTTCTGTGATCCTTTGGATAGGTGTTCCATCTTGGCTGGCCCAGCTATAGCTCATAGCTTCATTAAAGTACACAAGCCCCTTCACCATGACAAGGTAGCGAACCAGAAGGGGTAAATAAATATGTATCACATATAATAGTTGTCAAACTGCGAGACGTCGTCACGCTTTGTGAGGTGCGTATGAATTAGCCGATGAGCGCCAAAGGTGCTCATTGCTGCGAGCCTTTAAACCATAGCACTTAGCCGCTGCGAGCCACACGAAGGGAGGCTTGCCGCTAAAATACGAGAAGAGAATAGGAAAAAAAAGATACGAGACGCAAAAATTTACGAGATTAGCGGCAGAACCAAAACCCCCAAAAACACACTCAATACACCCCAAAAAATCATAGACAGCATGGGGCAACAGCCAGGACGTCTGTTGAGGTGGAACGCGAACTTAACTCGATTTAGACAATTTTCGCCACACGAACATCGCCTAAGCGAGAAAAAAAATGGTCGGCGAAAAAAAATGAAAACGAGGCTACACGACTCCGGACTGCACAAAACACTGCAAACCGTGTAGCACTTTAGACATCACAATACGACCTACAATACAACATACACTATTACAAAAGCCAGAAAATGCTCACGAGACGCGTAGCACATTAATAACATTACGACTATACAATGCTGCGTCACACAATAAACCAACAGCTTTACCTCGCGCAGCCTATTTAGAATGCACTGTTCAAACATTCATTACACTTTATCAGCAGGACACCAACACTCAAACTGTACATTGTGTGCTGACGGAAAATACAAACAGATTGTTAGCTCTTCAGCCTATTGCTCGCTGCATATATCCATTATAAATAAAGTACAGTATATTAATTTATTGAATAAATAATTAATTCTTAATTAATTAATTGAATATATTATTAATTATTACTTATTATTAAATATATATCTCTCTGAGGACCAAAAGTACACAACAGGAGAGGCTCGCAATGAGCGCCGAAGGTCCTGAGGCTCGCAATGAGCGCCGAAGGTCCTCACAGTACAAAACGGTTTGAATTATGTCTCAAACAGCATTCCCATGGCTTCAAATTTTATTGCCCCGTTATTTGTGAAGGGCAAGTCACTAAAATATATATATATATATATATATATATATATATATGTATTTATTTAGTCAGAGTGTGTCAAGTGCACTTACAGACAGAAATGTCATTGCCTATTTACATTTGTGCAGATACAAACATATTTCAATATACAGCACTACATCTTCAGGAGGTCTGCTGCCTCCTTAAAAATGTGCTGCCCTAGGCCTAAGCCTTATCAATACACCCCTGTTTCTGATACTACTCTTTTATAAAGCAGATATTTCCAAAATACCCTTTGACAGGTGGTGTTGGGGTGGCAATTCCCTCATCAGTGGGAAAGTATTTGAGTCCTGCTCTAAAAAATAATAGCCTATCAGAGTTTTGTATTGGTGGTTGGTACCACTCGCTCCCATTCAGAGGCAGAGCTACAGCTGGTGCAAATCACTGGTGCCCACTACAGACTGGGGTAAAGGGGAAGAAAACAAGTTTTCTCTGTTAGCTTCTCTAGTGACAGCAATGGGCACCTGCCATGCAATTGTATCTATATAAAGGTTGAAATGGGCCCTCAAACTATTCTGCACCAGGTCCCTCTACTGACCAGCTCCATCTCTACTCCAGTTATGCTGGATACTAGGAGCCAGCAGGATCAAGGTATTTACACCAAGGAAGTTGGTGAGAAAGGGACAGAAATAATATAATATGGAATGAGAGAAAAGAATGGAAACAGCACAGGCATCTGAGAGAGGAAAATAAGGAATATAAAATAATATAATATTGTGTGAATGAGAAATATATAATATATAACACAGCTTCCTAAAATGTAGTCCAAGGACCACCAGTGGTATTGCAAAACCTAACAAAAAAGGTGAAAAAATATAAATGCACAGAAAACGTAGTAGAGAAATTCTGTAATACTAGAAGTTATGGTTTATAAGTGTTCTGCTATGTTCAAGAATAGCACAGTTAATTATAATGATTAAAAAAAGAAGCCATAGAAATCCTTAGGTGGTCCATGAAAACCATCAGTGGCCAAGACCCTGATTAACTGTTAAGTGGTTAGCAAAGGTTGTGGACCACTGCTTTCCTTATTTATGTTTTCCTTTCCATGTTGTGTGTGGGCCAGGACACTAGAATATGTGCATTTATGCTAAATGTAAGGATTTTTTATTAATAAACTTCCTTGCGTCAGCCTTCTAAAACATTATATTAAAGAATATTTCTGTTTATATAAATGTTTTTTCTCAGTGGATAATTGTATCCTCCTCAACATAATTGCCATATACAATGTGTACATTACTTCTAAGGTGCCCTTAGAGTATTTTATTCATTATGTTTCACAGCTGTGACCTAAAGTCACACCCATTGGATGGGTCTTCACATTACCATACCACTAACATGCAGACAGTGACATGCTATGTCTCTATGCATCACAAGATACTGATAGTGTGTAACCCCTCCTTGTTGGCACCATAAATAAGAGACAAATGGAAGACAGACGAGACTCCAGAAACGATTGTATTGTTTCTTTTTCTGCTGTATTCTTATGAAAAATACATGGATCCAGAATACTAATTATCTGATTGGATTTGGTCATTAGGATTACAGTCTGGTCTGCTTGTCTGTCAATATGGTGGCCAACACCCCATGTTTATAAAGCACTCCAAAATTAATATACAGAAGCCACATAATCAATTAGGTTTATCTCAGGAATTGTTTACTGTATGTAAAAATGACTAGTACAATGTATAGACAGTTTTTAATGTTCTTTAAGATGAAATCAGTTTCTTGTCCGGTGGACAGTGTTCCTTTAAGAGGCACTTCATACTGTGTGTCTTCCTGATTACAAAAGGACCACTGTAGCAAACTAACTATATTAACACCTTGTTGTGGTGAAGGGTCTTGTGTACTTCAATGAAGCTGTGAGCAATACTATGTACCATCACCGAAGATGGGCAGGTCATAGCCGAGAAGTCAGACAAATCTGCAGTACACTGGAGAAGGAACTGGCAACCCACTCCAGTATTTTTGCCATGGAAATCTTATGATTAAGCAGAACCAGACATAAGATGTGCCTTGCGTGATACAGTCCACAGAGTTGGACACCAACGACTGACTGAACTGCAACAAGCCATGAACAAAAAATACATTTCTAGAGAAAAATATAGGAGAAAAGAAATAGGAGAGCGGAGGTGTTTTTTACTATATAATTGGATATTTTAGAATTGGACACCTTCTCCCTTCCTTCAAACATGCGCAGAAGCAGAGAACTTGCAGAAATGTAATGACCCAACTCACACGCCAACCTTCAGAAAGGTATCAACCTTTTCATAACTTAATTAAGTTGTAATCGCATTCACAATTCTCAAAAAAAAATAAAAAAAAAAAAAAAAAAATATATATATATATATATATATATATATATATTACTGTACAGTGTGGTCCTTTAAATACAACATTTTTAATTACATTTCTACAACAGGGTCAAAGCTATGAGCCCTATATTACATTTTACACTATAAAGTATAAGCACCAAACCACACATCCTACATATTTAAACCATCCAAATCCAGTCATCTAAATACTATCCTCAAGACGTCTGACAAATACTCCACTGACCCAGATGTTGTATATACTCACACTTTATATATCTAGAATATGTGTGCAATGCGCAGCACGTGTGGTATATGAGTTATACTGAACAGTCAGAGAGGTGCCATATAACAGATATACTAAATAGGAAAGTGACAGCAAGGAAGGAAAAGAGAAAGAGACAGTCAGGGGACAAGAGAGACATAGCAAGAATAACATGCAGAAAAAGAGACAGTCAGGGGACAAGATAGACATAGCAAGAATAACATGCAGAAAAAGAGACAGTCAGCGGACAAGATAGACATAGCAAGAATAACATGTAGAAAAAGAGACAGTCAGGGGACAAGAGAGACATAGCAAGAATAACATGCAGAAAAAGAGACAGTCAGGGGACAAGATAGACATAGCAAGAATAACATGCAGAAAAAGAGACAGTCAGGGGACAAGATAGACATAGCAAGAATAACATGCAGAAAAAGAGACAGTCAGGGGACAAGATAAAAATAGCAAGAATAGACTAGAGGAGCAGGAGTAAGACATAGAGAAACACCACGGTCACCCGAGAGAGCAAGAAGGGGGTGTCTGAGACTGTAACTACTGCTTTCTACAGCAGAATAAATAGAGCACAGTATAGAGACCTTGTACAGTCTTGGGGAATCTGGTCCATTGACAGGAGATAGAGGAACATAAATAAGAGAGACAGACACCCCAATATATCAACCACCTTTATACACTCTAGAGCCTATAATCATTAACTCATTCCCTTCCAATGAGTGGAGTAATCCTGAGACTTCTGATTAACCAATTCACTTTTATATGATGTGTGTAAATATATATATATATATATATATATATATATATATATATATATATATATATAAATAATCAGAGTATTGTAGTAAATAGTGATACCTTTTTTATTGTACAAATGTATTCATAATATAGCGACAAACTTTTGGGAGAAGATCCTCTAAATCAAGTCAAAAAGCAAAACTGATACAAATATCATGATTGGTATCTTCTCTCGAAAGCTTGTCGCTATATTATGAACAAGTTTGTCCAATAAAAAAGGTATCACTATTTACTGCAATACTCCGATTTTTCATTACTGGACACTCACGGCTACCTCAATCTTATATATATATTCATGATAATTATTTGAGGTTGGCAGACCTTTCCTGTTATCTGCCCTCCACTTATGTTTCCAGTTAGCTGCCTGCCACTTTGTTGTTAAGGTTAGGTTTATGGATTAGGGTTAGGGTTAGAGTAGTGGGGGATAGTTATAGGAAAGATCTGATTGGTTTATGAATGTTTTATGTAAACACATTGTCAAATAAGGAAACGGCCTAATAAAATATCTTCTATTTAATAAGAGCAATTGCTTCATTGTAGCAGATTGTTTCGTAATAAGAGACAGCTTTATGATTATAGACGGCTTATATAAAGGGACTGTCTCTTTTTTTATATAAACAGACAGCTTTGTAACAAAGACTATTTTGTTTTGCTATTTGGTTACATCATAATGAGAGGGTATAATGCAGATTCATGGTTAGTCAAACAGGATTAAAGCAGCAAAGAGAGAGAGCACTTCTACTAATAGAGACCGTTTAACAATTCGAGGGATGAGACTGCAGTTGCCTGAGAGTGACGGACACATTTGTGCAGTGAGTGGGGCTCATTACTGGGGCCTGGCATCATTATTTAGCTGACATAGGTAGACAAGCTATGGAGATAGAGCTTAGAGCAACAGAGAGACAGCAATGATGTCCATCCATGGGTGTAGGAACTGGGGTGAGGGGACATTACCCCCCAGATTTGTCTATGTTTGTGTGAATAAACTATTTTACAGCCTGTGACTACAATGAGCTGTATCCCCCCCAGAATTATTCTGGCTCCTACACCCCTGTGTCTATCTGTAGGTTAGTGAGCAGATCCCACCTAAGTGACATTGGGAGAGATCTACTAAGCATTGCAGGAGTGTCATGTGCTTCCACTGCACCTGCTGTCATAGCTTAATAGCACAGCACAGAAGGGCTACTAAAATAATAAATGGGATTCTTCCAGTCAAGGTTACCCTCAGATTAAGGGACTAAGAGGCATACTACTCTATAGAAAGAGAGGTAGACAGGTGGATCAGAGGTGAATACTGGAAGGGAATGTGATGCTTGGGATAGAAATCACACAAACAGCTTACTGAACTTCAGAGAGGGGCTGGGATGATTACTTTAAGAGACCTCTTTCAGATAAGAGACTGCCATAAAATGAAAACAGGAAGTTCAGGAGAGCAACACATTTAGGTTCACCAAAGTGACAACCTTCTCACTCTTTTTCATAAGACAGATGTCCTCAGAGTTTAGTGCAGCTTCTCCAGAGGATAACATTGCAGTTGTAGAGGTCTCACCCCAGGCTTTTACAATGAGATATTCTGAGTGTTCCTGTGTGAGACAGCTTCCTAAGCTAAACAAGAATGACGCCTGAGTATACACAGATCATCTCCTCCCTGGACACTACAACCACACTACCTCACAAAAAAGTTGTAGTTTGTACAGTAATGTACTCACCGGAGGAAGAGCCATGAGGAAATGAGGGGTCAGCAGCCCAGAGATAAAGTCATTGTGTTAAGAGGAGAGATGTATTAAAGAGCGAGATTTGTCCTTCTATCAGGTAGCACTCCTCCTCCCTCAGAATACATCTCCTCCCATTCAGGTATTACCTCTCCTCCTCTCAGGTAAAAAAAACACCTCCTCCCACAAGATACATCTCTTCGTTACCAAGTAAAATACAACACTTTCATCTAAGATCTCTCCTTAGACACCTCTCATCCATCTCCAATAGCATCTTTCTTCTCAGGTAACATCTATTTACAAGTAATAGCTCTCCTCTCTTTCAAGTAATCTCTCTCCAGTCTCTTTCTTACATCTCAGGTAGCATATTTGTACTCTCCAGGGTAACATATTTCCAATTTCTTAACTCTACCCTCTAGGGTAACATCCCACCACTCTTATAGGTAACATCTCTACAGTCTTCTTGGTAACTTTTTTCCATTCTAATGGTGATATCTACTCTGTCTTTCAGGTTACATTTCTCAGCCCTCTCAGGTAACATAGATACTGCCTTTCAGGTAATATCAACACTGCCATTCAGGTAACATTTCTCCTCTTTCCCAGGTAACATAGACACTGCCAGTCAGGTAACATTTCTCCTCCTTCCCAGGTAACATAGACACTGCCATTCAGGTAACATTTCTCCTCTTTCCCAGGTAACATAGACACTGCCTTTCAGGTAACATTTCTCCTCCTTCCCAGGTAACATTGACACTGCCTTTCAGGTAACATTTCTCCCCCTTCCCAGGTAACATAGGCACTGCCTTTCAGGTAACATTTCTCCTCTTTCCCAGGTAACATAGGCACTGCCTTTCAGGTAACATTTCTCCCCCTTCCCAGGTAACATAGACACTGCCTGTCAGGTAACATTTCTCCTCTTTCCCAGGTAATATAGACACTGCCATTCAGGTAACATTTCTCCTCCTTCCCAGGTAATATAGACACTGCCAGTCAGGTAACATTTCTCCTCCTTCCCAGGTAACATAGACACTGCCATTCAGGTAACATTTCTCCTCTTTCCCAGGTAACATAGACACTGCCTTTCAGGTAATATTTCTCCTCTTTCCCAGGTAACATAGGCACTGCCTTTCAGGTAACATTTCTCCCCCTTCCCAGGTAACATAGGCACTGCCTTTCAGGTAACATTTCTCCTCTTTCCCAGGTAACATAGGCACTGCCTTTCAGGTAACATTTCTCCTCTTTCCCAGGTAACATAGGCACTGCCTTTCAGGTAACATTTCTCCTCTTTCCCAGGTAACATAGACACTGCCTTTCAGGTAATATTTCTCCTCTTTCCCAGGTAACATAGACACTGCCATTCAGGTAACATTTCTCCTCCTTCCCAGGTAACATAGACACTGCCATTCAGGTAACATTTCTCCTCTTTCCCAGGTAACATAGACACTGCCTTTCAGGTAACATTTCTCCTCCTTCCCAGGTAACATAGACACTGCCAGTCAGGTAACATTTCTCCTCTTTCCCAGGTAACATAGACACTGCCTTTCAGGTAACATTTCTCCTCTTTCCCAGGTAACATAGACACTGCCTGTCAGGTAACATTTCTCCTCCTTCCCAGGTAACATAGACACTGCCTGCCAGGTAACATTTCTCCTCCTTCCCAGGTAACATAGACACTGCCTGTCAGGTAACATTTCTCCTCTTTCCCAGGTAACATAGACACTGCCTGTCAGGTAACATTTCTCCTCCTTCCCAGGTAACATAGACACTGCCTGTCAGGTAACATTTCTCCTCTTTCCCAGGTAACATAGACACTGCCTGTCAGGTAACATTTCTCCTCCTTCCCAGGTAACATAGACACTGCCTGTCAGGTAACATTTCTCCTCTTTCCCAGGTAACATAGGCACTGCCTGTCAGGTAACATTTCTCCTCCTTCCCAGGTAACATAGACACTGCCAGTCAGGTAACATTTCTCCTCTTTCCCAGGTAACATAGACACTGCCTTTCAGGTAACATTTCTCCTCCTTCCCAGGTAACATAGACACTGCCTTTCAGGTAACATTTCTCCTCTTTCCCAGGTAACATTGACACTGCCTTTCAGGTAACATTTCTCCTCCTTCCCAGGTAACATGGACACTGCCTTTCAGGTAACATTTCTCCTCCTTCCCAGGTGATAACTACACTGCCTTTCAGGTAACATTTCTCCTCCTTCCCAGGTAACATAAACACTTCCTTTCAGGTAATATTTCTCCTCCTTTCCAAGTAACATTTCTCCTCCTTCCCAGGTGATAACTACACTGCCTTTCAGGTAACATTTCTCTTCCTTCCCAGGTAACATAGACACTGCCTTTCAGGTAACATTTCTCCTCTTCCCCAGGTGACATAGACACTGCCTGTCAGGTAACATTTCTCCTCCTTCCCAGGTAACATAGACACTGCCTGTCAGGTAACATTTCTCCTCTTTCCCAGGTAACATAGGCACTGCCTGTCAGGTAACATTTCTCCTCCTTCCCAGGTAACATAGACACTGCCTTTCAGGTAACATTTCTCCTCTTCCCCAGGTGACATAGACACTGCCTGTCAGGTAACATTTCTCCTCCTTCCCAGGTAACATAGACACTGCCAGTCAGGTAACATTTCTCCTCTTTCCCAGGTAACATAGACACTGCCTTTCAGGTAACATTTCTCCTCTTTCCCAGGTAACATAGACACTGCCTTTCAGGTAACATTTCTCCTCCTTCCCAGGTGATAACTACACTGCCTTTCAGGTAACATTTCTCCTCCTTCCCAGGTAACATAAACACTTCCTTTCAGGTAATATTTCTCCTCCTTTCCAAGTAACATTTCTCCTCCTTCCCAGGTGATAACTACACTGCCTTTCAGGTAACATTTCTCCTCCTTCCCAGGTAACATTTCTCCCCCTTCCCAGGTAACATTTCTCCTCCTTCCCAGGTGATAACTACACTGCCTTTCAGGTAACATTTATCCTCCTTCCCAGGTAACATAGACACTGCCTTTCAGGTAATATTTCTCCTCCTTCCCAAGTAACATTTCTCCTCCTTCCCAGGTGATAACTACACTGCCTTTCAGGTAACATTTCTCCTCCTTCCCAGGTAACATAGACACTGCCTTTCAGGTAACATTTCTCCTCTTTCCCAGGTAACATAGACACTGCCTTTCAGGTAACATTTCTCCTCCTTCCCAGGTAACATAGACACTGCCTGTCAGGTAACATTTCTCCTCCTTCCCAGGTAACATAGACACTGCCTGTCAGGTAACATTTCTCCTCCTTCCCAGGTAACATTGACACTGCCTTTCAGGTAACATTTCTCCTCTTTCCCAGGTAACATAGACACTGCCTTTCAGGTAACATTTCTCCTCCTTCCCAGGTAACATTGACACTGCCTTTCAGGTAACATTTCTCCTCTTTCCCAGGTAACATAGACACTGCCTTTCAGGTAATATTTCTCCTCCCTCCCAGGTGATAACTACACTGCCTTTCAGGTAATATCCCTCAGCCCTCTGTCAGGTGACATTTCTCCACTTTATCATTTCTCCTAACATGTCTCTTTCAGCTCTTAAGTTATATCAGTAATATCTATAATATATATTGTCTCTTTAAGCAACACCTTACTTCTTACTTTGGTAACACCTCTCCGCCCTTTCAAATAACACCTTTCCCTTTCTCCTCCCCTTCCCAGACAATCCCTCTCCTTCCTCTCAGATATCAACTCTATTCCCTCCTGGACTCATCCAACCCGTTCCCCAGCTTCTCTCCCAAACCACCTCCTATAATAACTTCCTCTCAGAAGATTTTGGAATACAATGTCACTTTCAGGAACTCAGTAAACAACAGGGGAGAAGCATATGTGTCAGGTTATACCTTACAAAAGAGTTATACATACATGGACTTGCCTCCTAGCAGATGCACTAAAACACTGAAGGAACTAAATGCTTTAAAGACAACATATTTCTCTGGAAGGGTCATGTTTATGAGGATATAATGAGGATATGTGCAAAAAATGAAAACAACAGTTTCTCCCATTCAGTGATCCTTTAATAATCATCCATCTGTATCAATGTGTAAAGGAACAAGGAAGTGTCTTTTTTCCCCTTTATTTCCCCTTCTCGAAACACGTCTGCCTATCTGTATGTCTGTCTTATTATCTTTATACATGCTGTGCTCTTCCTCTACAAATATGTCTCTATATAACATATAATTTATATATTATACACACTAATTACAGGAATATTCTTAGCTTATATCTGCACACTTTGAGATTGATCTGGTTCTAGTGTTCCTGGTCTTGAGGTTATCATGACTGTTAATATACGGTAAATCATGTGGAAATCCTGTGTGACACTGACTCACAGCCTCACCCAACCTGACCCAGAAAGAGAGGACACTGATCATAGTAAGTGGTCTAACTGGAGGAACATAGGACACTAATCACATTAGGGGTCTAACTGGAGGAACATAGGACACTAATCACACCAGGGGTCTAACTGAGGGAACATAGGACACTAATCACACCAGGGGTCTAACTGGAGGAACATAGGACACTAATCACACCAGGGGTCTAACTGGAGAAACAAAGGACACTAATCACATTAGGCGTCTAACTGGAGGAACATAGGACACTAATCACACAAGGGGGTCTAACTGGAGGAACAGAGGACATTAATCACATCAGGGGTCTAACTGGAGGAACAGAGGACACTAATCACACCAGGATGTCTAACTGGAGGAACATAGGACACTAATCACACCAGGGATCTAACTGGAGGAACAGAGGACACTAATCACACCAGGATGTCTAACTGGAGGAACAGAGGACACTAATCACACCAGGGATCTAACTGGAGGAACAGAGGACACTAATCACACCAGGATGTCTAACTGGAGGAAGAGAGGGCACTAATCACACCAGGGATCTAACTGGAGGAACAGAGGACACTAATCACACCAGGGGTCTAACTTGAGCAACATAGGACACTAATCACACCAGGGATCTAACTGGAGGAACAGAGGACACTAATCACACCAGGATGTCTAACTGGAGGAACATAGGACACTAATAACACCAGGGGTCTAACTGGAGGAACAGAGGACACTAATCACACCAGAGGTCTAACTGGAGAAACAGAGGACACTAATCACATTAGGCGTCTAACTGGAGGAACATAGGACACTAATCACACAAGGGGGTCTAACTGGAGGAACAGAGGACACTAATCACATCAGGATGTCTAACTGGAGGAACAGAGGACACTAATCACACCAGGGGTCTAACTGGAGGAACAGAGGACACTAATCACATCAGGATGTCTAACTGGAGGAACAGAGGACACTAATCACACCAGGATGTCTAACTGGAGGAACAGAGGGCACTGATCACACCAGGGATCTAACTGGAGGAACAGAGGGCACTAATCACACCAGGGGTCTAACTGGAGGAACAGAGGACACTAATCACACCCTGGGTGTCTAACTGGAGGAACAGAGGACACTAATCACACCAGGGTGTCTAACTGGAAGAACATAGGACACTGATCACACCAGGGGTCTAACTGGAGGAACATAGGACACTAATCACACCAGGGTGTCTAACTGGAAGAACATAGGACACTGATCACACCAGGGTGTCTAACTGGAAGAACATAGGACACTGATCACACCAGGGGTCTAACTGGAGGAACATAGGACACTAATCACACCAGGGATCTAACTGGAGGAACAGAGGACACTAATCACACCAGGATGTCTAACTGGAGGAACAGAGGGCACTAATCACACCAGGGATCTAACTGGAGGAACAGAGGACACTAATCACACCAGGATGTCTAACTGGAGGAACATAGGACACTAATAACACCAGGGGTCTAACTGGAGGAACAGAGGACACTAATCACACCAGAGGTCTAACTGGAGAAACAGAGGACACTAATCACATTAGGCGTCTAACTGGAGGAACATAGGACACTAATCACACCAGGGGTCTAACTTGAGCAACATAGGACACTAATCACACCAGGGATCTAACTGGAGGAACAGAGGACACTAATCACACCAGGATGTCTAACTGGAGGAACATAGGACACTAATAACACCAGGGGTCTAACTGGAGGAACAGAGGACACTAATCACACCAGAGGTCTAACTGGAGAAACAGAGGACACTAATCACATTAGGCGTCTAACTGGAGGAACATAGGACACTAATCACACAAGGGGGTCTAACTGGAGGAACAGAGGACACTAATCACATCAGGATGTCTAACTGGAGGAACAGAGGACACTAATCACACCAGGGGTCTAACTGGAGGAACAGAGGACACTAATCACATCAGGATGTCTAACTGGAGTACAGAGGACACTAATCACACCAGGATGTCTAACTGGAGGAACAGAGGGCACTAATCACACCAGGGGTCTAACTGGAGGAACATAGGACACTAATCACATCAGGATGTCTAACTGGAGGAACATAGGACACTAATCACATAAAGCATCTAACTGGAGGAACATAGGACAATAATACACACCAGAGGTCTAACTGGAGGAACAGAGGACACTGATCACACCAGGGGTCTAACTGGAGCAACATAGGACACTAATCCCACCAGGGGTCTAACTGGAGGAACGGAGGACACTAATCACACCAGGGGTCTAACTGGAGGAACATTGGACACTAATCACACCAGGGGTCTAACTGGAGGAACAGGGGACACTAATCACATCAGGGTGTCTAACTGGAGGCACAGAGGACACTAATCACACCAGGGGTCTAACTGGAGGAACACAGGACACTAATCACACCAAGGGTCTAACTGGAGGAACAGAGGACACTAATCACACCAGGGGTCTAACTGGAGGAAAATAGGACACTAATCACATCAGGATGTCTAGCTGGAGGAACAGAGGACACTAATCACACCAGGGGTCTAACTGGAAGGAACATAGGACACTAATCACACCAGGGTGTCTAACTGGAGGAACATAGGACACTAATCACACCAGGGTGTCTAACTGGAGGAACATAGGACACTAATCACATCAGGGTGTCTAACTGGAGGAACATAGGACACTAATCACACCAGGGGTCTAACTGGAGGAACAGAGGACACTAATCACACCAGGGGTCTAACTGGAGGAACATTGGACACTAATCACACCAGGGGTCTAACTGGAGGAACAGAGGACACTAATCACATCAGGGTGTCTAACTGGCGGCACAGAGGACACTAATCACACCAGGGGTCTAACTGGAGGAACACAGGACACTAATCACACCAGAGGTCTAACTGGAGGAACATAGGACACTAATCACACCAGAGGTCTAACTGGAGGAACATAGGACACTAATCACACCAGAGGGTCTAACTGGAGGAACATAGGACACTAATCACACAAGGGTGTCTAACTGGAGGAACATAGGACACTAATCACACCAGGGGTCTAACTGGAGGAACAGAGGACACTAATCACACCAGGGGTCTAACTGGAGGAACATAGGACACTAATCACATCAGGATGTCTAACTGGAGGAAGATAGGACACTAATCACACCAGGGTGTCTAACTGGAGGAACATAGGACACTAATCACATCAGGGTATCTAACTGGAGGAACATAGGAAACTAATCACACCAGGGGTCTAACTGGAGGAACAGAGGACACTAATCACACTAGGGGTCTAACTGGATGAACATAGGACACTAATCACACCAGGGTGTCTAACTGGAGGAACATAGGACACTAATCACACCAGAGGGTCTAACTGGAGGAACAGAGGACACTAATCACACCAGGGATCTAACTGGAGGAACAGAGGACACTAATCACACCAGGGTGTCTAACTGGAGGAACAGAGGACACTAATCACACCAGGGTGTCTAACGGGAGGAACATAGGACACTAATCACACCAGGGTGTCTAACTGGAGGAACATAGGACACTAATCACACCAGGGATCTAACTGGAGAAACAGAGGACACTAATCACACCAGGGATCTAACTGGAGAAACAGAGGACACTAATCACACCAGGGTGTCTAACTGGAGGAACATAGGACACTAATCACACCAGGGATCTAACTGGAGAAACACAGGACACTAATCACACCAGGGGGTCTGACTGGAGGAACCGAAGATACTAATCACACCAGGGGTCTAACTGGAGGAACAGAGGACACTAATCACACCAGGGGTCTAACTGGAGGAATAGAGGACACTAATCACACCAGGGGTCTCACTGGAGGAACATAGGACACTAATCACACCAGGGGTCTCACTGGAGGAACATAGGACACTAATCACACCAGGGGGTCTAACTGGAGGAACGTAGAACACTAATCACACCAGGGGTCTAACTGGAGGAACAGAGGACACTAATCACACCAGGGGGTCTAACTGGAGGAACAGAGGACACTAATCACACCAGGGGTCTAACTGGAGGAACATAGGACACTAATCACACCAGAGGGTCTAACTGGAGGAACATAGGACACTAATCACACAAGGGTGTCTAACTGGAGGAACATAGGACACTAATCACACAAGGGGGTCTAACTGGAGGAACATAGGACACTAATCACACCAGGGGTCTAACTGGAGGAACAGAGGACACTAATCACACCAGGGGTCTAACTGGAGGAACATAGGACACTAATCACATCAGGATGTCTAACTGGAGGAACATAGGACACTAATCACACCAGGGTGTCTAACTGGAGGAACATAGGACACTAATCACATCAGGGTATCTAACTGGAGGAACATAGGAAACTAATCACACCAGGGGTCTAACTGGAGGAACAGAGGACACTAATCACACCAGGGGTCTAACTGGAGGAACATAGGACACTAATCACACCAGGGTGTCTAACTGGAGGAACATAGGACACTAATCACACCAGAGGGTCTAACTGGAGGAACAGAGGACACTAATCACACCAGGGTGTCTAACTGGAGGAACATAGGACACTAATCACACCAGGGTGTCTAACTGGAGGAACATAGGACACTAATCACACCAGGGATCTAACTGGAGAAACAGAGGACACTAATCACACCAGGGGGTCTGACTGGAGGAACCGAAGATACTAATCACACCAGGGGTCTAACTGGAGGAACAGAGGACACTAATCACACCAGGGGTCTAACTGGAGGAATAGAGGACACTAATCACACCAGGGGTCTCACTGGAGGAACATAGGACACTAATCACACCAGGGGGTCTAACTGGAGGAATAGAGGACACTAATAACAGCAGGGGTCTTACTGGAGGAACATAGGACACTAATCACATCAGGATGTCTAACTGGAGGAACACAGGACACTAATCACACCAGGGGTCTAACTGGAGGAACGTAGAACACTAATCACACCAGGGGTCTAACTGGAGGAACAGAGGACACTAATCACACCAGGGGGTCTAACTGGAGGAACAGAGGACACTAATCACACCAGGGGTCTCACTGGAGGAACATATGACACTAATCACACCAGGGTGTCTAACTGGAGGAACAGAGGACACTAATCACACCAGGGGTCTAACTGGAGGAACAGAGGACACTAATCACACCAGGGGGGCTAACTGGAGGAACAGAGGACACTAATCACACCAGGGGGTCTAACTGGAAGAACATAGGACACTAATCACACCAGGGGTCTCACTGGAGGAACATATGACACTAATCACACCAGGGGTCTAACTGGAGGAACATATGACACTAATCACACCAGGGTGTCTAACTGGCGGCACAGAGGACACTAATCACACCAGGGGTCTAACTGGAGGAACACAGGACACTAATCACACCAAGGGTCTAACTGGAGGAACAGAGGACACTAATCACACCAGGGGTCTAACTGGAGGAACATAGGACACTAATCACATCAGGATGTCTAACTGGAGGAACATAGGACACTAATCACACCAGGGTGTCTAACTGGAGGAACATAGGACACTAATCACATCAGGGTATCTAACTGGAGGAACATAGGAAACTAATCACACCAGGGGTCTAACTGGAGGAACAGAGGACACTAATCACACCAGGGGTCTAACTGGAGGAACATAGGACACTAATCACACCAGGGTGTCTAACTGGAGGAACATAGGACACTAATCACACCAGAGGGTCTAACTGGAGGAACATAGGACACTAATCACACCAGGGATCTAACTAGAGGAACAGAGGACACTAATCACACCAGGGTGTCTAACTGGAGGAACAGAGGACACTAATCACACCAGGGTGTCTAACGGGAGGAACATAGGACACTAATCACACCAGGGTGTCTAACTGGAGGAACATAGGACACTAATCACACCAGGGATCTAACTGGAGGAATAGAGGACACTAATCACACCAGGGGTCTCACTGGAGGAACATAGGACACTAATCACACCAGGGGGTCTAACTGGAGGAATAGAGGACACTAATAACAGCAGGGGTCTTACTGGAGGAACATAGGACACTAATCACATCAGGATGTCTAACTGGAGGAACACAGGACACTAATCACACCAGGGGTCTAACTGGAGGAACGTAGAACACTAATCACACCAGGGGTCTAACTGGAGGAACAGAGGACACTAATCACACCAGGGGTCTAACTGGAGGAACAGAGGACACTAATCACACCAGGGGGTCTAACTGGAGGAACAGAGGACACTAATCACACCAGGGGTCTCACTGGAGGAACATATGACACTAATCACACCAGGGTGTCTAACTGGAGGAACAGAGGACACTAATCACACCAGGGGTCTAACTGGAGGAACAGAGGACACTAATCACACCAGGGGGTCTAACTGGAGGAACATAGGACACTAATCACACCAGGGGTTTCACTGGAGGAACATATGACACTAATCACACCAGGGGTCTAACTGGAGGAACATATGACACTAATCACACCAGGGTGTCTAACTGGAGAAACAGAGGACACTAATCACACCTGGGGTCTAACTGTAGGAATAGAGGACACTAATCACATCAGGGTGTCTAACTGGAGGAACATATGACACTAATCACATCAGGGTGTCTAACTGGAGGAACATATGACACTAATCACACCAGGGGTCTAACTGAAGGAACAGAGGACACCAATAACACCAGGGGTCTAACTGGAGGAACTGAGGACACTGATCACACCAGAGGGTCTAACGGAAGGAATTGAGGACACTGATCACACCAAGGGTCTAACTGGAGGAACATAGGACACTAATCACATCAGGGTGTCTAACTGGAGGAACATATGAAACTAATCACACCAGGGATCTAACTGAAGGAACAGAGGACACCAATAACACCAGGGGTCTAACTGGAGGAACTGAGGACACTGATCACACCAGAGGGTCTAACTGGAGGAACAGAGGACACTGATCACACCAGGGGTCTAACTGAAGGAACTGAGGACACTGATCACACCAGAGGGTCTAACTGGAGGAACAGAGGACACTGATCACACCAGGGGTCTAACTGAAGGAACTGAGGACACTGATCACACCAGAGGGTTTAACTGGAGGAACATAGGACACTAATCACATCAGGGTGTCTAACTGGAGGAACATATGAAACTAATCACACCAGGGGTCTAACTGGAGGAACAGAGGACACTGATCACACCAGAGGGTCTAACTGGAGGAACATAGGACACCAATAACACCAGGGGTCTAACTGAAGGAACTGAGGACACTGATCACACCAGGGGGTCTAACTGGAGGAACTGAGGACACTGATCACACCAGGGGGTCTAACTGAAGGAACTGAGGACACTGATCACACCAGGGGGTCTAACTGGAGGAACTGAGGACACTGGTCACACCAGGGGGTCTAACTGGAAGAACTGAGGACACTGGTCACACCTGAGGATCTAACTGGAGGAACAGAGATCACTAAGCACACCAGGGGGTCTGACTGGAGGAACTGAGGGCACTGATCACACCAGGGGGTCTAACTGGAAGATAAGGGACACTGACCCTATAAGTGTCTAACTGAAAGAGTAGAGATTACTGACCACAGTAGGGGGATCTTGCTGGTGTGTGAGCATCATCAGCATAGGAGGGACTACGCCCGTATATATGGTACCACCAGTAGCGGACAGTATTCTACATATATCGAGTGGGATATATACACCAGGAACACACCTGTTGAGGAAGCTATTACCAACAAGTAAGCTTGTTCCATTGAGTCATGGAGCTGTAGAAGAATGCGGCCTGCAGGGTGCAGTATCATCTATTATTTTCTTTGACATTACTAGAGGTGTAGTGCAATATACATTGTTGTTTTTTATTTTAATAAACTATTTTATATACTACAATATCAAGTGCTTTTACACTTCTCTACCCCATACCCCCCCCCCCCCCCCCCTTTTATGAAAACTTGAACAGGAGGTCTCAACACAGCAGGGAAGGATACATTGCAGGGTGGTCTTCTGTAGAACATTAATCACAGTGAGATTCAGGGTAGGAGGAAACAGACATGGGGGGGGGGGGGGGGCACTGACAACAGTTAGGAAGATACTCACCAGTCAATGGGAAGTTATTGGTTTGAGAATGATGGATTTGATATCAAAGGATAGGGAAGAGTAGACAGTCGGTTTAGGGTGGAATTGAATGCTTGGGGAGTCTCTAGATATTATATATTATTTTGAATCCATTCCGTGATCATGGAGTAAAGAGAAGGGAACTGAGGGAATTTAATCTGATATTGGATAAAGGTAGTAGTACTTACTTATATACAGGTATGGAGATATAGCAGGACATTTTCTGATCCGGATTTTGGGTTGAAGGAAGGTATGCAGTTTGGGCTGGAGATTTGGGAGAGAGTGTCTGGACTAGGTACAGGAAAATAACCTGATCTGGACCAGTATGATACACATTGAATGAACACCTTAAAATTAAAATTAAAAACAAAATATCCACCTTTGCCTTAATTAGCTCCCCTACATTCTAGGCAGCTTACAGTAGCAAAGGGTCTCTACCCTGTTGTAGGCTCCGCCACTAGATATTATATATTCATATGATACTATGTTTCTTAATAAATTACAGTACACTAAAGTAATGATGGTATTATATCTTTCTGTTATAATTTCACTAGCTTATTATTAGATTTTATTATAGATTTGTGTGCTATTTTGTTACTATACATATCTTTTCTTGTTATTTTACCTGTGTACTTTTTATATATTTGCATTTATTATATCTCTGTATATTGTTATATGCCTATGTAATTATGTCTGTGTATGACATCTTTTAATGCAATTGTACCTGAGTGGTTTTATATCATCATAATAAATGTGTGTCTTACTCTCCATGACCCTATGAACTGCAGCATGTCGGACACATCTATCAATCATTGTGTCTCTGGTTGTGCTTATCAATAAGGTCATCTTGGCAAAGATAATGGGGTGGGTTGCTAGTTCCTTTCTCCAGTGGATCACAATTTGTTTGATCCCACTCCTATGATCTGCTCATCTTGGGTGACCCTACGTAGTATAACTTGCAGTGTCATTGAAGTACACAAGTCCCTTCACCACGACAAGATAGCAATCCAGAAGGGGTATATTAATATAGCTCTTCATATTATCATATGTCTCTGTGTCTTATTATTTCTTCACACCGATACTGTATTTTTCTAGTGTCAGTGGTATCAGTGTTTTTTACAAGCTGCTCCTTTGTGATGATATCAGACTTCTGAGGGCTCTTAGTCATCCCCAGTCTAGGGGTGAGGTAGGTGCAGGACCTGTTTCACCTGGTTTCCTCCTCATACTCTGAAACTCCTGGCAGAACACAGAGCACCTTCTCTAAAGTTCTTCCTTCAATAAAGTTCTTCCTACCTCTGATTCCACAGAAAGAGCTATCATAGTACTATCAAAACTATCTTTTGGAAACGTTACTGGGTAGCAGAACATGTGTAGAGCTAGAGCAACACCAACAAAGTAATGAAGTTGCTTCTCTCCAGTTATTTGTCCTCTGGTGCAACCACATTTCAAATTGGTGTTGCAGGCAGGTGCAGTATGGTAATTTGGAATTAAATCAGTTTATCTGGTAGGCATAATGAGAGGGAAGAGGATGGGCTATTGACCTCATTGTCTTTGCAGTATAGAGGTTAAATTCAGGAAAGGGATGAGAGTCATCTTGACATAGAACGGTGTTCTCCAACCCCTTACATGTGCAGGGAGGAGAGAATATTACATAGTAATTGAGGTTGAAAAAATACTTTTATCCCATCAAGTTCAACCTTTTAAGATCTCCTTTGATCTGCAATCTGCGGATTAGTTGTTTATTGATCCAAAGGAAGGCAAACAAAAAAAAACAGTGAAACTTTGCCAATTGTCTCAAAAGGGAAAAAAATGAATTCCTTCCTGACCCCAGATACTGGCGATCGAATTTCTTCCTGGATCAATACACCCTCTCTAATTAACCAGGATAACTCTGAATGCCCTTTTAATTAAAAATATATTGTGACGAGATCAGTCTCGTCACTGCGAATTGGAGGAGGCTGGTTGCCCGAATTCTACCTTTTGATTATGGCCCATGTTGATACGCTTGATTTTCCCCCTACAAAGACATGGAAGCCATGTTTCATTTGGTCAGAAAGGACTATGATCTATCTTTTGAACCACTGGACCAATTTATATGATTTGGACATATGGACATATGGTTGTATTTGGAGGATGCTGATTCTGAAAATGTAAGTTATGTGAATGTGATGTGTGAGTGCCATGAGCGGTGAGTCACTGGTGCCAGATGGTTGGAGGGCAAAGGTTATCTACATGCACAACAGGGGAGATAGCAGAACAAAGAGAGTTTCCAGACATACAGGCTCCATAACCCCATGGGGTCTACAGGTTTGCCCCCACAGGTCCAGGCAGCCACACCTAGTGGGCGGACCTGGGAGGAGTCTCATGTTTCCCACGGTGTGACGCTATGTGATTGGCCAGAGGCCATTAGGGGCTGCCCCTCCCTCTACTGTGTATGTGAAATGGTTTAATATGTCTTGTAATTAATAAAGAAGGGAGTTGACTGCTTGACCCTCAAACACAGAGCTTATGTCTCGTTCTTGGGGGGATTCATGGTATGCTGTTACAGACTGACTGCCAGGAGTGTAAGTATCTTGGGGTGCTTTTCCTGTTCAGCTGCTAGCAGCTATTCATGAGGTTCCAGTTCCAGGCTTGGAGCATTTTCCCCTTGGATCCATTTTGGGGGAATGGGTGTCCTGCAGTAGCTGTTCCTATATCACTGGACGGGCAGAGCAACTAAAACGGCCTTGGCACCCCCTTATATGTGTGGGGGTACCGTTACATCTGGTGGCAGCGGTGGGATTGTGCCCACAGCCAGAAGGACAGCTACAGGAGACACCTTTCCGTGGATTTACAAGTTGGGGGCAACGCATGTCCCAGTACAGCGACCCTAAAAGCAGCAGAATGGAACCAGCAGTGCTATACGAGGATGAGGACCTGGATGGCTGGGATGCATTAAGGAAAGGCATCTGGTACCAGGCCCTGGATAATGTACAATACCAGCGGGGTGAGAGTCTCCCCAGTGAAGAGCAGCGGTTGCAGAAGCAAGTGGCCCTGAGCATGCCCTTCCTGGGAGAGCAGCCCCTGGAGGAATGGGTGGATGAACTCAAGCTCCGTGCATGGCAGGAGCTATGGCTGGAGGATGCCTACCAGGTGCTCTGGTGGTATATGGCACAATATATACCCTGGACAGCCGAGCATAATAAGCCAGAGGGAGAGGAGTTTGATGGTCCTGGGTTGTTATGGCAGACATTTGGAGATCATGACTTCGGGAGCCCTGCGCAGGCCAGACTTCAGGACATTTTCTATGAAAGGGAGGCTAGGCATGACTGGGATGACCCCCATGAGGTAGAGCAAGACCTGGGTCACCTAGCCACCCTCGAGTTAGGACTAGAGCAAGACTACCGAGACC
The DNA here is from genome assembly GCA_027410445.1 of Discoglossus pictus. Classification (NCBI taxonomy): domain Eukaryota; kingdom Metazoa; phylum Chordata; class Amphibia; order Anura; family Alytidae; genus Discoglossus; species Discoglossus pictus. The sequence continues at coordinate 129,596,884 of CM050169.1, read as the reverse complement.
TCTTCTACTCCATTGGGAAGGCTTAGCAGGACAACAAGGTGAGAGACCCAGATCCAGACCCCTTCAGCTGGGAAGATATTGTAGAGTTTTACTGGGAGGAACCCCAGGCGTCAGGTGGAGATAGGACTGAGGTCTCTCCACCGGCCCTGCAGGGATGCTGGGTAGTCAGCCCAGATCCCCAGCGGCAGGCTGAGTTACAGGGGGCATTGACAGCTGGTCCTGTCCCCCAGCGGCAGATTGATATGAAGGTAATTGGGAGATCAGACTCCCTTCTCCAGCAACAGGGCTGTTTAGCCAAAGGGGAGACAGCCGGTCTCCCCCTACAGCAACAGAGCTATGTAGCCAAAGGGGAGACAGCCGGTCTCCCCCTACAGCAACAGAGCTATGTATCCAAAGGGGAGACAGTCGATCTCCCCCTCCAGCAGCAGAGCTGTGTATTCAAAGCGGAGACAGCCGGTCTCCCCCTACAGCAACAGGGCTGTTTAGCCAAAGGGGAGACAGTCGATCTCCCCCTACAGCTGCAGAGCTATGTATCCAAAGTGGAGACAGTCGGTCTCCCCCTAAAGCAACCAGGGCAGAGTACCGCTGGTCTCTGCCCACTCAGCAACCCACCAAGGCAGCTTACCAGTACCCCGCCCAGCCGTGGTGAGGCACCTGGACCTGGACAAGTTTCTCCTCTACCCAGGTGTAGTAACCAGTTATTGTGGGTGGGCTGTACTGCTGATTGTGTTTTGTGGGTGGGCTGCTGGACTAACCAGAGCACTGACCGGCAGAAGGTCAGATACTCTGTTAGTCTGTTTGGAAAAGGGGAGAGATGTGACGAGATCAGTCTCGGCACTGCGAATTGGAGGAGCCTGGTTGCCCAAATTTTACCTTTTGATTACGGCCCATGTTGATACGCTTGATTTTCCCCCTACAAAGACATGGAAGCCATTTTTCATTTGGTCAGAAAGGACTATGATCTATCTTTTGAACCACTGGACCAATTTATATGATTTGGACATATGGTTGTATTTGGAGTATGCTGATTCTGAAAATTTAAGTTATGTGAATGTGATGTGTGAGTGGCATGAGCGGTGAGTCACTGGTGCCAGATGGTTGGAAGGCAAAGGTTATCTACATGCACAACAGGGGAGATAGCAGAACAAAGAGAGTTTCCAGACATACAGGCTCCATAACCCCATGGGGTCTACAGGTTTGCCCCCACAGGTCCAGGCAGCCACACCTAGTGGGCGGACCTGGGAGGAGTCTCATGTTTCCCACAGTGTGACGCTATGTGATTGGCCAGAGGCCATTAGGGGCTGACCTCAGGTAGCCCCTCCCTCTACTGTGTATGTGAAATAGTTTAATATGTCTTGTAATTAATAAAGAAGGGAGTTGACTGATTGACCCTCAAACACAGAGCTTATGTCTCGTTCTTGGGGGGATTCATGGTATGCTGTTACAGACTGACTGCCAGAAGTGTAAGCATCTTGGGGTGCTTTTCCTGTTCAGCTGCTAGCAGCTATTCGTGAGGTTCCAGTTCCAGGCTTGGAGCATTTTCCCCTTGGATCCAGTTTTGGGGAATGGGTGTCCTGCAGTAGCTGTCCCTATATCACTGGACGGGCAGATCAACTAAAACGGCCTTGGCACCCCCTTATATGTGTGGGGGTACCATTACATATATCCAATCCCTTTTTAAAGTTATCTATCAAATCCGCTGTCACCACCGCCCTTGGTAGAGAATTCCACAGATTAACCACCCTTACTGTGAAGAAACCTTTTATTTCCTTAAGGTGGAATGTTTTTACTTCTAACCTCAAAGGATGTCCCCTTGTCAGTTGAAAACCTCTTGGCACAAAAAGCTCCCTTAACAAATTTTTATATTGACCCTGGATGTATTTATATAGGGTAATCATATCCCCCCTTCTAGAGAAAATAACTTTAATTTGGATAGTCTTTCTTTATAATTTAGCCCCTTCATTCCCCTTATTACTTTTGTAGCCCTTCTCTGCACTTTTTCCAGTTCTAAAATGTCCTGTTTATGAATTGGTGCCCAAAACTTGAGAACTGTCACGTAGGTGGTCCCTTTCAATATCAGATACCCCTAGATTTGCTTTATTAATTTTATAGATTGCATGGTTATTTTTCCTTCCCAGATGCATAACCTTACATTTATTCATATTAAATCTCATCTGACATTTAATTGCCCAATTCCCTAATGTATGCAAATCCCTTTGGAGGGAAAGTACATAATTTTCTGATTTAATTACCTTGCACAACTTGCAAAAATGTAGACACTACTTTCTAGTCCTACTTCTAAGTCGTTAATAAATATGTTAAAAAGGAGAGGACCTAATACTGAGCCCTGAGGAACCCCACTTAGCACATTAGTCCAATCCGAGTATGTTCCATTTACAACAACCCTTTGTTTCCTGTCTTTTAGCCAGCACTCAATCCATGTGCATATATTTACTGTAATTCCTGTATCCCTTAGTTTGCACAATAGTCTCCCATGTGGCACTGTATCAAAAGCCTTTGCAAAATCTAAAAAGACTACATCCACTGAGTTGCCCTGATCCAGGTTCCTACTAACCTCCTCATAGAAACTAATTAGGTTTGTTTGACACGACCTATCCCTCATAAATCCATGTTGGCTCCAACTTATAATGCTGTTGAATAGACATACTCTTGTATATTAGCCCTTATTAACCCTTCTAAAAGCTTTCCCACTACAGAAGTGAGGCTTACAGGTCTATAATTTCCCGGGTTTGCTCTTGCTCCCTTCTTAAATATAGGTATTACCTCCGCTTTTCTTCAGTCATCTGGTAGTGACCCAGGGCCTCATTCAATTAACGGCCGTAAAATGGTCGTAAAATGGCCTCAATGCTGCGATTCCTTGCGGCCATCTTACGGCCCTGTGTAGCGCTACTGCTACTCTGCTATTCAAATGGACAACGCCGCAAGGATATCCCCCTTACGGCTGGCCGCAAATCATGCAATCGGCCGCAAGCATTTCTCCATCACCCGTAAATCTTGTTTTAAGGCCGCAAAGTCTGGAAAACTGTAAATGCAAATATAAATTCAAGATAGCACTGTAAAGCTCTGTAAATGCTAGGCATCATAATGGGGGACATGAGGATTAATAGCAACACCCTCTCAAGTTTGCACATCTCCCCAAATCTGATATTTCATTTCCGGTTTATTTTCCGTCCCAAGTCCCCCGGGCTCGTCCTTGTTAAAACCCGTACGGGTTCGGAGGTTGAAGGCCGCAAACTCAAAGCATTGTAGAAGCCAATATATAATCAATCCAGCACTGCAAAGCACTGTAAATGATGGGGAACACAATGGGGGGCATGAGGATTAATAGCAAAACATTCTCAAACTTGCACATCGCCAAATTATACTTTGATTTTAAAATCCGTCCAAGTCCCACGGACTTCAATGACCAAGCCCATAGCTCGTTATTCAAGCCCATAGGGGCTTGGAGGGTGATTGACCTCCAAGCCGTTAGCTCGTTATTCAAACCTGTGCGGGCTTGCATGATAGATAGAGCACGAAGATTGAACATGAAAATAAATGTCTTTATTTGCAGATTTGAGAGTAGGGGAATGTTGAGCTATTAATTCTAAGACCAAACATCACTTTCACTTTTAATAAAAGTACAGGATGGCTTTTCTATGCTATGATTTGGAAGTAAGCCCTTTACGACCTGTTGGTCTATTTTACCCATTTACGGACTTGACGGAGGCTAATCCCACAGCCTTTGCGGGTCTGATGTGCTCCAAGCCCGTGGGACTCTGGACACGGAAATCGGACATGAATTACAATAAAAATGATTTTCAGATTTGAGTGTAGGGGAATGTTGTGCTATGAATTCTAACACCTCCAATCACTTTATCGTCTCATCAAAGTACAGGATGGCTTTTTTATGTGCTTAATTGGTGCTTGCGGGACCTTTTTGGTGTAAGTAAGCTGCGGCTCGATTTTAGCCAATTACGGCCTTGACGAGAGGGTTTACGTAGCATTTTAATAGCAACTGGGGCTTTCTTGAGGCCGAAATTCTAGTAAGCCGTGTAAGATCAAAGGCTTTCCTGCTGCGCGGGAGGCCGCAAGGGATAACAGGGTGCCGGCTGCAAGCCTGCCAGAGCCCTCGGCCGCAAGGGAATAGAATACGCACGTAGCCTGCGGCCGGTCCTTGCGGCCGGTCCTTGCGGCCACGCATCTCCTACGGCTGTTAATTGAATGAGGCCCCCAGTGTTGAGTGAATCTTTAAAAATTAGTTATAATGGTTTGGATATTACAGAACCCAGTTCCCTCACTACCCGTGGATGTATTCCATCAGGACCCGGAGTTTTATTGACATTTATTTTTTCCATCCTCTTTTCGATTTCTTCCTGTGTTAACCAGTTATTTGGTAGTGTAGCCCCATGGTGCAGTGATATTATTGGTTAGCAAGGAAGTGAGCCATATTTAAAATAATACATTCTAAAAATGTGTATATAAGCATATAAATGAATACACACACATACACATATATACTATATACAAGGGGACTGCTTTATTATATATATATATATATATATATATATATATATATATATATATATATATATGTTAAAATATATAAAGATTGAGGTAGCCGTGAGTGTCCAGAAATCTAGAAGAATAAGCAGAGTATTGCAATGTATAGTGATACCTTTTTTATTGGACAAACATATTCATAATTATAGCGACAAGCATTTTAGAGATGAACCACAATTTACAATGCTTGTCTGTGTCCCTCTAATATCTGCCCAGTGAAAAAATGTTGTCATTTTGTTTTCTGTCCACCTTTTTACTTCTCTGTATATAAAAGAGGACTGCTTTATTATGTACACCTACTGTATTCCACAATGTATAAAGTTGCTATTTTTGGATTAAAAGAGTGAGGTACATTGTATTCTCAATTGCATGTCCCTGCCTTTTAGACATGCAAATGGGCTTATTAACGTATTATTTGTTTTATTTATATATATATATATATATATATATATATATATATATATATATATATATATATATATAAACATTTTATTCTTTCCTTATTATATACTTTTATCATTTTAGTGACTCTTCCGGGCATCCTTATAGCAATTTAAACAGAATGTGTATACACAGTATTAGTAAAGTCCACCTCTCTGATACAAATGGTTTCTCAATTATATATACTACCCCTAAAATGAGTAAGGCTGTTCTCTAAATAATAAGATTGCTCCTCAAAGAGAGAGTCTGCTCCACAAAAGTAAAACTGCTCTGAAATGTGTTAATCTGCCCTTGAGTGAGAATATTCTTAATGAGTGAGACTGCTCTTTATTGAGAGAGGTTATTATCCAATGAGTGAGACTGCCCCAGTAAGTGAGAATGCATCTGGTAATGAGTGACTGTCACAGTTAGTAAGAATATCTATGATAATGAGTGAGACTACTTCCTGATGCCAGTGATTCCCAATGAGTGAGACTGCCCCAGTAAGTGAGAATACATCTGGTAATGAGTGAGACTGTCACATTTAGCAACAATATCCATGATGATGAGTGAGACTACTTCCTGATGCCAGTGATCCCCAATAAGTGAGACGGCCCCAGTAAGTGAGATGGTAATGAGTGAGACTGTCCCAGTTAGCAAGAATATCTATGATAATGAGTGAGACTACTTCCTGGTGCCAGTGATTCCCAATGAGTGAGACTGCCCTAGTAAGTGAGAATACATCTGGTAATGAGTGAGACTGCCCCAGTTAGCAATACTATCCATGATAATGAGTGAGACTACTACCTGGTGACAGTGATCCCCAATGAGTGAGACTGCCCCAGTAAGTGAGAATACATCTGGTAATGAGTGAGACTGCCCCAGTAAGTGAGAATACATCTGGTAATGAGTGAGACTGCCCCAGTTAGCAATAATATCCATGATAATGAGTGAGACTACTTCCTGATGCCAGTGATCCCAAATGAGTGACACTGCCCCAGTAAGTGAGAATACATCTGGTAATGAGTGAGACTGCCCCAGTAAGTGAGAATACATCTGGTAATGAGTGAGACTGCCCCAGTTAGCAAGAATATCCATGATGATGAGTGAGACTACTTCCTGATGCCAGTGATCCCCCATGAGTGAGACTGCCCCAGTAAGTGAGACTACATCTGGTAATGAGTGAGACTGCCCCAGTAAGCGAGAATACATCTGGTAATGAGTGAGACTGCCCCAGTAAGTGAGAATACATCTGGTAATGAGTGAGACTACCCCAGTTAGCAAGAATATCCATGATAATGAGTGAGACTACTTCCTGGTGCCAGTGATTCCCAAGGAGTGAGACTGCCCCAGTAAGCGAGAATACATCTGGTAATGAGTGAGACTACCCCAGTTAGCAAGAATATCCATGATAATGAGTGAGACTACTTCCTGATGCCAGTGATCCCCAATGAGTGAGACTGCCCCAGTCACATAAAGCAAAATTAAAGCTTGAATATTGTTATACGTAAGTGACTGTTATTAGAATATTTATTATTTGTTATCCTTCACATCAAAAGTTTCTTATAAGAGTATTTGCCACAGTGCAGATATGTATTAGTGTGTTTTCCCTTTAAAAAGCCAATAAAAGATATCTTTATTATAGTTCTTATAAATTATGTATCCTCTGTAATTCCTGTATATCCTATATATCAGTGTGTTTCAATTCAAGAACCAATTATAGATATCCTTAAATAGTTATTATGTATTGTATATCCTCTAGAGGTAAACCAAGATTACCTTTATTGTTGTCACCAAATTAGTCTTTAACCATAATTATATGTATCACCAATTTTCCAATGGGAAAATATTTTTTTCCTCTAATCTATGTATAACTGATATAAACGTAATGTTTCTTGGAACTAGACAGCCAAAGTTATATAACAGAGATTACTACTGTTCTCTCATACAAACGTAGCAGATGATTGTATAATATAAATTAGGATTTATCAGCTCAGATATCTTCCTTAAACTTCAGCCATTTTCTAATACAAGCCTATCATATGACACAAATGCAACAAGTGTCTGAGGACTCAGACTTATACTAAAGATTACTTATGTTCTCTGATAGAGAAGTGACAAATAATTGTTTACTCTGATTTGATATTGTTTAGTCGTTTAGTTGAATCCGACTCTTTGTGACCCTATGGACCACAGTACATCAGTCACATAAGGTTTTCATGGCAAAGATTCTGGAGTGTGTTGCCAGTTCCTTCTCCAGTGGACTGCAATTTGTCCTTCCCTGGTTCTTTGCTGAGTCTGTTCTTCTGTACTATTTTCTTGCTGGTCTATATTTGACAGTCCTGTCTACGGACATATCTGACTGTTCTTCTGTGGCATAAACCTATGACCCCTTCATATCTTCCCTAAGATATATTACTATATCTGTATATCTGTCTGTATCCAAATTCTATCCTAGCTCTACAACTCTTTCTAACAATCCAATAACACAAAGATGAATTACTTCAGACTATCTTGAGAAGAGATCCTAAAAATTACAGAGGTTTTATCCTGAAATTCTATACATGGTATGTATAAACTGGTTTAACTTTCTAATTTGTAGTAAAGTTAAAATTAGCCCAATATATCACAATCCTTCTGTTACCTTTTTGGGAATGGTCACAGAACCAAGACTCATTAGCACCCGCATTCAGGACTGTAGTTGTTAATCAATATATTTCAATTTGTGCCCATATTACCTGCAACAGTCTCATTAACTTTATTCAATAATGTAACCATTTAACTCTGTTACAAAACCAATTATTAAAAACCCCTATACAGCAAACCGTACTTAGCAATACTCAACATATATAATCTTGTATCGCACAATCAATAAACCTGTTTTACATCATTATTGATTAAATTGACCGATCTGATAAATTAAATTAAAGGTAATCAATTTTGATGTAAGACCAGTAACCAAATAATAGCTTGCCAATACCTAAATACAATGGTTAATTAGCTTGCAATTTCACATACAATATAACCAACTTTGATACATATTGCTTCAATACATATTTCTATATTCTAACTGCCATATAAATTGTTATACCATATTTAGCTATTTACTGCTTTCATAGAGTAACAGGTTATATTGCTAATTATTAATATCATATATACTGTAATAAATAGCTGGTTGTTTATACAGTCTGCATATTATTTCTGTATTGCACTAACCAAATATATCGACTGTTCTAACCAAACTTTATAAGATTATATACACTGTTTATATACTCCTATATTGAAATAACCCAGTATAGATTGTATTGAAATACTGTAAATTGTTAATCCACATTTGGTACGTTTATATACACTGCTTATTGATCTCTGTATTAATCTAACCAAATAAAAAGTGTGTTAAGACTAATTGTTATCCAATCATCCAAAAGAGATTGTAATAGACATCAGGTAGATTGTATATTGGGATCTAACTAAATATCAAAGCTTACAAGTATAAACGCTAATAATTGTTTATCCTTGATATTTACTGCTATACCAATAAAAACTATTTCTGCACAGAGCGTATACTTGTCAATAAATTGATCCTTGAACTCAATTAATATATACACTGTAATACTTTAAGAAACTATATGAATCTATACATTGTAATATTTATGTCATATCAATTGCATGACAAGACTAAGTCTGCGAGTTTCATTCTTGCATGGCGTTTGGGGAAAAGCACTATGGACGCCGGATTCCAACTCAACGACAGGGCCCTCCATCTGTGCAATGTGTTAATTTTGAATTTGTCTTTGCCTAGAACTTAACTTATGTATAGCATTACGGAATATGTTGGCGCGTTACAAATAAACGATCATAATAATAATAGTGAACACATGAGGAAATTTGTACAAAAAGTAAGAGTTGCTTCTTGTTTCTTTGTTACAGTAATGTTTATTATGGCACTAGCGACTTGCCCGTCAAAAAATGACGGCAATAATAAGGCAGGTAATGTTGTTTGCATGCAAAATTAATTTTTGGGGTGTTTTAAGATCCTTCAGCGCTCATTGCGAGCCTCACGTTGAGCGCCTTCGGCGCTCACCGCGTGGCTCGCAATGAGCGCCTTCGACGCTCATTGTGAGGCTCTTGGTTGTTTGTGTGCTATGAGCAGCGTCTGTCTTTTTTTTCGGTATGGCAGTGAATAATTAATAAAATAAGAAATTCATATACTTTACCTCATGGGAAGTAATATATGCAGGAAGCATTGTGTTGAAGAGCTGTCAATCTGTTTTTCGGATTGTATAAGTTAGTGTTCTAAAATGGCGCCTAATGTGTGGTATGTGGCTGTGGCTGATTTAGCGTCCTTGTTTTCGGATGTCGTCCGACTTTTTCGGAAAATCCGTAGGTGTTTGGTGGTGTTTTGCGTGTTTCTGGTGGTGTTTTGCATGTTCAGGGTCCTTTAGTCTCGTTTTCGTTTTGTTCGGCGGTCATTTTTTCTCTTGCTTAGGTGATTTTCGGGTGTCTAAACTCCAAAATTTGGACTTAAATCGAGGTGTAACTTCACTTGCAGAGGTCCTGGGGGCCCTCCTTGCTGTGGGTAAGCTTTTTTATGTGTTTGTTGTGTGTATTGATTGTGTTTCTAATGTTTTGGGGGTTTCGCGAGTTGCGTCCTTGTTTTCGGATCTCGTACATCTTTTTCGGAAAATCCGTAGGTGTTTGGTGGTGTTTTGCGTCTTTAGAGTGCTGTAGCCTTGTTTTCGTTTTTTTCGGCGGCCATTTTTTTTCTCGCTTAGGGATGTCTAAACTCTTTTATTTGGAGTTAAATTGAGGTGTAACTTCAGTTTTCGAGGTCCTGGGTGCCCCCCCTTGCTGTAGGTAAGCTTTTTATGTATTTGTTGTGTATATTTATTGTGTTTTTAATGTTTTCAGGTGCGCGGGTTTCGGGCGGTTCTTGCGAGGTCGTAATGGGTTGTAATGCGTCTCGTATTTTTGTTTCGTAACTCCGTAAATTTTGCGAGGTTCGCAGTTGTCGGCGCTCCTTGCCAGCAACTGCGGCCCTCGCTTTGCCCGCAGCGTTGGCAACTGCCTGCATGCTCACAACTATATATGTGATTGTGCTTCCCCAGAGAGGATAATATATTAAAATGAGAGTATATTTGTCCGCTCAGTGGGGATTCCTCAATTTAGGTACAAACCTGATTCCAAAAAGTGTTTTTTGCACTGGTTCAGGATTTTCCCAATTTTCTATGAATTCTTTATAATAAAAGAGATCCCACTCCAGTATGTCAGACTTCAGACTACAGTAAGAAAGCCTTGTATTGAAATAGACAATCCTACATTGAATGAGACTGCTCAGCACTTGCTGATTCAGCCTTTCGCTCCCCATAGCACAGACATGACCCCATTATTGCACCCGTGTAACTGTAGCCACGCTTGGGGTCATGTGACAGAGATCTGGTGTCCCTCACACAATGCGTGCGCTGAGCCCGGCCCTAACACATTGTGAGCATGTCCCAGAGGGATGTCACCAGAGAATGAGTGGGGACATGAGGTGACAAAAGGTATATTGTGTTCAACATGGGAATGCAAGCATTGCAGAGACTGCAGGGTATTCTTAGAGAGAGAGCCCACGCTGTAATGTGTGCAAAGAGACAGAAAAAGAGAGCATCTGCAGGGAGGAAGTTCAAGGTGCAGTGTGAGGATAAAGGAGCAGGTCCATATTTACATCTGTGGCTCCAAAAGGCAGGTTCCTCAAGTGCCTATATTCATACAATTTATATGTACTTTATACAGTCGCTAAAGTCACCATATGTGAAAAAAAGTGCTTTCCTTTTTAAAATTACTGGTAAAATAACTGTGTTGTGACCTTTTAAAGTTAATGGTTTTAGGCCGCCACAAAATACATAATGAGTTGCACTGGGCAGTGACAATAATTAGAACAAATTACATAAAACTGTATATATTGAGTAAGGAAATGCTATAATCCCAATATCAGTTCTATACTAGATATTTTGCAATAATATAAATATATATATACACATTGCATCAGACTTGATAAAGCGATTTCAAACCTCTCAAAAGCTTGCCAATATAAATAAAGCTTTTGTCCAATACAAAAGGCATCACAGCATACTGCAATACTCATTATTAATGTTATATATATATTTATATATTTTTATATATATATATATATATATATATATATATATACATATTCCTTTTTTGTTTATTAATAATTTTTTATGTGATAAAATATGGATAAACTGTAGAGAGGTGTCATGAAACAGCTATGGGAATTGTCTTTTATTTGAAGCAATTATTTAAACTAAATAAGAAATGTTAGTGTTTAAAAAAAAAAAAACAGGAAAAAAATGTGTATTTGAGATAAAAAAAAATCTATATATTCTATAATTCAAGAAAAAAGACACTTGTTTGTCAAGTACATGGACATAAAGCTTTTTTAGGAAAATCTGAATTTTTGAAGGCTCTGTTTATAAGTATAGGAATCCATAGAAATCCCTCAGAACTATGAGAACTATGAGTGTGCCTTTCTTAAGATAATTGGATAGGGTTGGAATTGACACCACACTCCTTTACCCTCACTGGCCCAGTGGAGACTCCTTGCTTCAGAAAATGCAACCATATCTCTACAGAAATATATATTCACCTCCCACCTCAGCCTGTGCATCATGGATTCATCCAGGTTCCAGCAGGGGCCTCAACATTTATTTTTTATTCTGAAACTAGCTTTGTGACTTTTTCCTGCTAAATTATGCTATTAGTTAGTCTAAACGTTTTCAAACACACACATATATATATATATATATATATATATATATATATATATATATATATATTTTTTTTTTTTTTAATTGTGCAGAAGTCCTATAAATAACCACTTTATGAATTGTTTTTATAAAATGAGAAAGTTATTAAAAAATCTTATTTTTAAAACATTTTAGTTGTATTCTATGTGACTCCATTTCTAGCTCTGATCAAGCAGTAATGTCCTCCTTTGCTGCTGAGTCACTCTAGGAGGATTCTACATAAACAATGTGGGTGTGTGATAGTGCACACTGTTTCTCCAGGCTCTGTGAGTTATGCAGTCATACTACACCCCATGACATAGCGAGGCAGAAAGTTTTGTTAATTTAACCCTCTGTTTGCATAGGGCTTCATGTCACAGGTGACATATCAAAGGCCTACAGTAGCAGTTATGTTTACTGGATTTATTAAAAATGGGCTGTTTGTATCATTGATAATGTTATCTAAGTTATCTAAATGATTTTAAACTTGTTTGTATCAAAGCCACCTTATATTTCTGAGTTTAAGTTTTAGAGGACTGAAGAATCCTTCAATGGGACCTCAGAAATAGTCAGTTATCTGACATGGACATTTCTTAATAGATAATGCGTTTCCGAAAGCAGAGTGTAGTAGTGATCACTGACACAGGGTGCAAAACAAGTAATCTCAGGTCCACTTATATCAATATTTTTAAAATAAATATACATAAATGTCACTTTATACAGCACATTATTCCTGGTGATACTGTCCCTTTAATTAAAGTGACACAGCAGAGGCCCCCCATATTATATAATGTAAAGCTACAGGTACTAACAATCAATTGAATGTTAAAAAAAATCAATTTCCCTGCTGGAAACTCTCATTGCATTTTGCAGTTTTTATCTGTCAATATGTTATGTGTATTCACACACTAAGAACAGTCTGATATCTTTTGTTAATGAGAGGTCATTACCAATAATTGCTAATTACTTGATGGGGCTCTGAATCTCTTGTGTCTTCAAGGTAAAGCAATGACTGCAAGGACTATACCCCTGGGTGCAATTTATCTACTCAGCTTGGTTACTCCCTGGGGACTGAGCATGCCCAGGTTTTTCTTATTCACATAACTTTATTCTGAGGATCCAACACCCCATTAGCAAAAAATATCAGTCTGTCCTTAGTGGGTGGATCAGAAAGGCTGCTAGGTAAAGAATACAATCTTATATGTGAAGAATGCATTATTACATTCAATTGATAAATTAATTAAGCCACAGTTTTAAATTACATCATATTTGGAACTTCCACTTTGTCACTTTAACTATTAATATATGTATTTGTTTTTTCAATGTTTCATGCCTTGTTTTATAAAAAAATATATCATGTCAGCATTAGCTAATTTCATTTTGCATTATTTTCGGACCAAGAGATATTACAGTAGTGTCCCATATAGTCTACCATGTAACTAAAGAGAAGGATTTTTCTATTAAAATGACTAATCCATTGTTTAGAAAATGTAAATCAATTATATGATTAGTTTATTGATACAAAGTGGAAGGAAACTTTGGGGACCTTTCCTGTTTCGTCCCCAGCAGCAGTGGCGTGCAGTGACCACTGGGTGGCACAATGAGACTTTGTTCAATTTGCTCTAAGAGTGCTAGAGTTAGGATTTAGGGTTATGTTTAGGGTTAGGTGTTAGGGTTATGGGTTAGATTTCAGGTAGTGGTAGATGATAAGCTTTACACAACGCGCCACTACTTTACAATGTAAACGATTTGAACAAAGTCTCGGTGCGCCACAGTTGCTCCACCTAGTGTCTGTAACACACCACTGCTGAAGGGTACAAAACAGGAAAGGTCCAGCTTTGGAATGCTATTCTACATTCACACTGCTATGAAAGATTAGCACACATTTAAATGTACACCTATCTGAACAAACACAGATAACGCATGTATAATCACTTAACACGGCTTCATCCTTCTTTTACCAGATCAAGTTAGAGTAGGTACTAATACATTACCTTTTTTTAATCTTCACATGTCTAATGTATACAACATCCTCTTGTAATTGCTTGATAAAAAATATCAGTATCCCTTTAAGAGCCTCACACACAGAGTGTAATTAGTAACCTGAAATACAGGAAAAACTAGAGATGATCTCATTTGGGTTAACAAGAGACAGAGGAGCTGTGTGACAGGCCAGGATGGCCATGAACTGTCTCTAATATATTCAATATTATTATCCCACGCTCTACGCATCACTGCTCAAGAGGTCTGTGTTAAAGGATCACTGCACTTCTTTATTTAAGCTAAAACTGCCAGTGCTTTTATTATGTCAAATGGAAATCTAATTAGCTCACAAGGATACACCCACCTGAAATACCAGAACAAAGAAACAGCTAATGAAACGGTGTAAGAAAGAATAGCTGCACAGAAACATGCGATATGTATTTTGTTTTATCCATTTAAATATATAATTCGCTTACTAAAAATATTGACCATTATCAGTTATTCACACAATCACATATAGAAGCATGCATCATCATAAAGAAGGTTGAAACCTGTATGGAAAAAGTGTTTTCCTTTTTGAAGTTAATTGAACCCCCACAGTTTTGGCTGAATGCACTGCACTGGTTACAGCCACTGACTTTGAAGTTGTGAGTTCAAGTCCTATCAGTCTATATAGTCCTAATTTGAGATGTAAAAGTACAAGTTGGATCATCTTGTGTTACAGATATAAAGTTCCAGGACATCTTACAATCATTCAGTGATGCACCAGGATAACTAGGCAAATACACAAAAGAAAAAGACAACTGTAAAGAAGACACAAGCACTGCAAATAGACGATACATTACAATCATTAAACCAGTGGAGGCTGGAACTGTCAATATTTGGTCAAATGCCCTTCAGACTTCCTAATATATCATTATCCTCACTAAGGCCCTCATTCAATTGCGATTTGGCCAATTCAATAGTGCTCTAAATAAGCACATAACATTTTTTTTTTTTAAATAAGTTTTTAGTTAGTGAAAACCTTGCTTTTGGATAGATATTTACTAACTAAAAAATTCTTTAAAAAAATATGTTATGTGCTTATTTAGACCCCTATTCAATTGGCCAAATTGCAATTGAATGAGGGCCTAATAATGTGTGTTCACAAACAGAAGAAATTCTAAATATGGTATAATGTAAAATGATATGTGCTTTAAAGTACTAAAACATTGCATTATCCTACAGTAAGCTATCAATTACCATTTTCAACAGTCACTCAGCCTTTCAGACCCATTGAGTCCGATTCAATTGAGCAATTGTAATTTACAGTAACCCGTAATGGAGGCCGTAATTTATTTTGCTATTCAATTGGCGTCTCTTTTCAAGGCCATGTTACGGCCTTGAAATCCTTGCGGTAAACCCGGAACTCACAGCCCGAAAATGTTTTCACACTCGTAAATGTAGAAGAAAATCCTACGGGCACCAGATAGGACTAGCAAGGGGGTTTAACCCCTGTCTGTAGCACCGTAAAAGCAAATAAAAAATCAATACTGCACTGTAAATGACAGGGAGAGTGATGAAAGACGTTAAGAATTAATTGCACAATATACTCAATCGGCAATAACATTTTTTTGTATGTGTCATTTCGGAGTTATATTGATAGCAGAAATCAATGAGCTAATACATATCAGGCCACCCACATGGACTAGAACACTATTGCCATTCATTTTTATTACATTGTGTTTTGCGAGTCCAATCGCATATCGGACCGTTAAACGTTAATTGATTAACATATAACCTTCATGTTTTACGGACCTAATGATGACGGTCTCATTTTCTATTGGCTGTTTCTATATGGGTAGTTATGGCCTTGCTTAACTGATCATGATCACGCTCTGAAATGCTACATATGAGTGCATGGTTTACGGTTTCAGTTTGCGGCTACTAACTTGCGGGCTTGTTCAATTGAATAGCACCGGAATTGTAGCATAGTTCAAGACCGCAGCAGGCCCGCAGACATACAGCCTGTATACCACAAGATTCGAGCTTCGAATTTAATCAGGCTCAATGTTTGTTAATGAGAGATCAAAAGCATTAACTACTGATAAGCTCATGAGGCATTGGTTTCATTATATTCAGTGCAATTACCTCAAGAAAATGGGCCCAATACCTTAGAGGCTTATCTGTAATGTATTTCAATGATCTCTGATCTCTCCTCCCAGACATTGATCTCTGATCTCTCTCCCAGACAATGATCTTTGATCTATCTCTCAGACAATGATCTCTGATCTCTCTCCTCCCAGACAATTATCTTTGATCTCTCTCCCAGACAATGATTTTCTGATCTGTCTCCTCCCAGACAATGATCTCCGATCGCTCTCCCAGACAATGATCTCAGATCTCTCTCCCAGACAATGATCTCAGATCTCTCTCCCAGACAATGATCTCTGATCTCTCTCCTCCCAGACAATGATTTTCTGACCTCTCTACTCCCAGACAATGATCTCCGATCGCTCTCCCAGACAAGGATTTTTGATCTCTCTCCCAGACAATGATCTCTGATGTCTCTCCCAGACAATAGTCTCTGATCTCTCTCCCAGACAATGATCTCTGATCTCTCTCCTCCCAGACAATGATCTCTGCTCTCTCTCCCAATGATCTCTGATCTCTCTCCTTCCAGACAATGATCTTTGATCTCTCTCCCAAACAATGATCTCTGATCTCTCCCCTCCCAAACAATGATCTCTGTTCTCTCCCCTCCCAGACAATGATCTCTGATCTCTCTCCCAAACAATGATCTCTCTCCTCCCAGACAATGATCTCTGATCTCTCTCCCAATGATCTCTGATCTCTCTCCTTCCAGACAATGATCTTTGATCTCTCTCCCAAACAATGATCTCTGATCTCTCCCCTCCCAGACAATGATCTCTGATCTCTCTCCCAATGATCTCTGATCTCTCTCCTCCCAGACAATGATCTTGATCTCTCTCCCAGACAATGCTCCTTGATCTCTCTCAAGACAATGATCTCTGATCTCTCTCACAGACAATGATCTCTGATCTTTCTCCCCTCAGACAATAATCTCTGATCTCTCTCTCTTCCCAGACAATGATCTCTGATCTCTCTCCCTTCAGACAATGATCTCTGATCTCTCTCTTCCCAGACAATGATCTCTGATCTCTCTCTTCCCAGACAATGATTTCTGATCTCTCTCTCCTCCCCTAGATGACCTTATAAGGGTAGATACCGACTAACCAACAGTAGGATGATACTCTACTCCAGTAGTGGACAACTAAGTATCTACAAGGGTAACCAACAGTCCAGGATCCCTGCCTCTCTCTGCTTCGACACACCTGTGGGATTTGAGATTGTACGTTAAGACTGTAAGTTATACAGTACAGATGTAGCCCAAGAAAAGTACTGTATGTGGACTGTGAAGATGTTATGATAGATGTAAAAGGCAAGATGTGCTAAGCTCTTATGTTTTCCTATGAGTCATTTGTACTCAAATCTGACACTTCTATCTTGATGATGTCAACACCCTGTGAGTAATAAAAATGTAACATTCTATTTGAAAAAAAAGTATGAAGGGTATTATCTTATAGATCAAATCTTTGGAGTAATATAAACAGAGCAGTGCAAGTTTACACACCTCCTGTGCGTCTGGACCCAAGGCGCAAATGCAACTCTTGGTGGACAGAGCCAAAAAGTGTAATTCTTGGCAGATAAACACCTTCTGACGTAACTAATGTTTACTAATCCTTCACACCAAAACCGAGACAAGACTTAAAGGGCCACAGCTGACTTCCCAGTTATGGAACAATAGACGTGTACCAATAAAATATGGAAGGTATTTAAAAAATGCAATTTAGTAGTAGAAAAATAGCTTTGAATATTTTGGCATTTTGGCTGTCACTTAGCTAAAGAGATCCTCCCACCAGACTGGTCCTGTTATCCATACCTAATTACCCTTATGACAGATGAATGTCTCCCTGGATCAATGGCTTCCTTTTGCATGTGGCTTCTGACGTTCAGTCTGTGAATATGATTTACCTAATAAGACACGTTAGAGAAGTATTGGGGCTGAACCTGATGTTACTGCATAACAACCTAGACCAGAGTGTCCAAGTTCGGTCCTGCTGGGAATTGAGGATTTCCTTTCTGCGCACAGGCGAGTCAATCAGCAAATAAGTATCTTTTGAGGATTGTGATCCTCTGTAATATGTATAGTATTATAAATTATTCTCCCAAACTACCAATGAATAGTAATGAGGGTCTTGTGGCACCCCTTGAATATATCAGTGGGTCTGTTTTTTGTATTTCACAGTAAAAATGTACGTTTGTTGTTAAATTAAGAAAAGTGGATGAGGGGATATGCTGCAGACAACACTCCTGGAACTATAAGGATCATTTACCAAGTGTTTCAGTCCCCTCTACTTTATTCTCTTGGATCCTGAGGACATTGGGATCTGCTGACAGCTCCAGCTAGCTAGTGTAAATGTAAGATAGAGTTGTGTTGGGCGTTCATAGTGTCTGATTAGCAGCAACCCAGTCTGGCTGTTTCTGTTCTGTCACAATGACTTCTGTTTATGTGCTGATAAAGAACTGTAATGCAGTTGTAGTTGAGCACATCTGTAATGTGCTGTAGTTGAGCATATCATGTGCACTTATCATTAAACATAGTACCGATTCGGTACAGTATTTACTTTTATGTATTTTTATTTTTTGTATTTTTATTTTTATTTTATTAAAGTCTGTTTCACATTTTTTGTAATATTAGTTTTTCCGTGGACCATCAGCATGAAGCTTGTTGACCACTGGTGGACCACTGTCTACAGATTGGAAAAATCTGCTTTAAGTGATTTCACCTACTAGGAGGAATCTATGAGCTTTAATGTGTTCCTTCTTGATCCCCATGTAGTCAAAGTCCATCATTTTGATCTGCACTTTATTCCCAGTGACTGCCTCAGAACAAAGGGCAGTTTAATAAAAAGGTGACTGGTTTGATCACAATTGGCAGTCATTATCTCTTGTGAATTATATCCACCATCTCCCATAACCCTTATTCCTCTCATTAGTGGTATAAATCAGCGTTTCTCAATAGGCCATATTTTAGGAATTTCCCTGTGTGGGCATTGCTGAGTTATTTTGATTAAACACCTGGAGTTAAACACTGTTAATTCTCAAGATCTGGTCTGTTAATGATCCCTTAGGACTGAAGTTAAAAAATACCATTTAATACAATGTACCATGTACTGGAGATTGTTAACATCAGATAAAAGGGTCAATTGTGAGCTCACATGACTTAGAAGTGCACCAGGACCTAATGAAAACTAGCAGGTATATAATGGAAGAATTGATAAACAAATATTAAAAGATATATAATTACCTGCTAGATACTTAGGGCCTCATTCAATTGCGATTTGGCCAATTGAATAGGGCTCTATATAAGCGCAGAGCTTATTTTTTTACAGAAGTTTTTAGTTAGTTAAGACCTTGCTTTTGGATAGAAGTTCACTAACTAAAAACTTCTGTAAAAAAAATATGCTGTGTACTTATATAGAGCCCTATTCAATTGGCCGAATCGCAATTGAATGAGGCTCTTATTGTGTTAAAGTGCATTCTATTTGCGACAAATAACTCCTCAGCTCTGGCTGAGAGGCTGTAAATGTCTAGACACAAACTTTTCCCTATAGCACTGCATCCCAACCTGCTTCTTGCTACAGTTTGTTCTTGCCTAATGATCAGGGGACGTTAGCTTTTCAGTGAACATTAGCTGACAAAAGATGAACAATTTAATCACAATAAACTTAAGTTTGTTATTGTTATTACTTGGATCATTACAATTGCCTTTTCTGTTCCTCATTTAAATGTTATTCATGGAATGACAATGCAAGACTTGTCCACTAGAAGGCACTATTTCCTAAGATGTAAAATAACATATTGCATTAGTCAGTGACTATTTTGTGGGAAATTTAGGAAAAACTTGGACCCAGGCAAGGGAGTCAAAATTTAGGAGTAGCAATGAATAAATAAGTAAATAAATAATCAAAACATTTAAATTAGTTAAAGTTGTCAAACTCCGAATCGTCGTCGCGCTTCGCGAAGCGAGGGGCCGCATTTGCGGAGGTGGAGGCTCAAAGGTGCCTCACACGCGGTTACAAACACCCACACAAGCGGCACCATTACGACCTCCCAAACCACGGTGCACCTAAAAACAGTCAAAACACAATAAATTCCCACTAAAAATACATAAAAAGGGGGGGGGGGGGCACCCAGGACCTCTGCAAGTGAAGTTACACCTCCATTTAAGTCCAAATTCCCGAGTTCAGACACACGAAAATCCCCTAAGCGAGAGAAAAAATGGCCGCCGAAAAGACTATAAGGGTCGTACCGCGCGCACCTAAAAACAGTCAAAACACAATAAATACCCACAAAAGATACATAAAAAGCTTACCCACAGCAAGGGGGGGGGGGGCACCCAGGACCTCTGAAAGTGAAGTTACACCTCCATTTAAGTCCAAATTCCCGAGTTCAGACACCTGAAAAACCCCTAAGCGAAAGAAAAAATTGCCCGCCGAAAAAAACGAAAACGAGGCTCAAAGACCCAGGACCGCCCAGCCACGTACAACTTACCCAAGTAGGAATCCGAGATATGCTCGGAAACCCGCATTAACCCCACGGGATCCGAGATAAGCTTGGAGACCCGCTTAAACCCCACATTAACCATCGCAGTGGGGGTCCTGATCACACGGGATCAGGGACCCCCGCTGCAATGAAAATTAAAAATTCCTTCGTTACGGGTCCTTAAAGGACCGTAAAGGTCCTTAAAGGACCCGTTATAAAAAAAAATATAAACACTATCACGCATGGGGCTCTATACAGAGCCACATCAACCATTAATTAACCCTGTCACTCATGGGGGGTCAATATAGACCCCCATAAGCCCTTCATTAACCCTGTCACTCATGGGGGTCAATACAGACCCCCATAAGCACTTCATTAACCCCCTCACTCATGGGGGTCAATACAGACCCCCATAAGCCCTTCAGTAACCCCCTCACTCATGGGGGTCAATACAGACCCCCATAAGCCCTTCATTAACCCTGTCACTCATGGGGGTCAATACAGACCCCAATAAGCCCTTCATTAACTGTGTCACTCATGGGGGTAAATAAAGACCCCCATAAGCACTTCATTTACCCCATCACTCATGAGGGTCAATACAGACCCCCATAAGCCCTTCATTAACCCTGTCGCTCATGGGGGTCAATACAGACCCCCATAAGCCCTTCATTAACTGTGTCACTCATGGGGGTCAATACAGGCCCCCATAAGCCCCTAATTAACCCTGTCACTCATGGGGGTCAAAACAGACCCCCATAAGCCCTTCATTAACCCTGTCACTCATGGGGGTCAATACAGATCCCCATAAGCACTTAATTAACCCCCTCACTCACGGGGGTCAATACTTAGTACGCAGGCCATGATTGAGAAGACCTGGAGCCAATTGTCGAATGTACGCGGAAGCCGCCTAAAGGAATTCTTACGATCCTCGCCTTCCCTAGGAAAAACGATCCGGGGGATTTGCTAACCGGGATATGGGCAATAATGAGAACAGTTCGGCGAATTCCATGCACCAGATCTTTTCTTTAACATCCAGAGGCAAATGCGCTCCAAGGTTGTCTTGGGCCCACACAATGGTGGGCCTCCCGGCCGAATCTGCCGACCCGCCCGTCCCGACTAAGGGACTGTTTTGAATGGAGGGGGACGGCACCCCTTGGGGGCTTGCTGGAAGGTTAGAAATGTTGGTTGCCGTACCGGGGAGGGTGGTTAACCCAGAAGAGTGATCCAGGTGCGCCCGGGCGTTCCCACGCCCCGGCTATTTCTTCGCTGATTGGGAGATCGTGGGCACACATAAGAGATTTTAGGGATGCAAGCAACTGGGTGCCATGGAAGGAGGGGCCCCCCCTTCATATCGCTCCACCCCCAAAACCCTTGTACGCTCACCTGACACCCGTCGTGCAGGGGTAGCTGCCATCCTGGAACAATTTCGACACACGGGTCTGAACTGGGGTGTTAGCGGACTCTGGGGTCTGGTGCAGGCCTTGGGGCAAGACGCTAGGTGCTGACCGGACGGCTAGGCCCTCGTCCGCGCCTCCCTGTGGCTCTGATCTCACGGCAGTGGGTGGGATGAGCTCCTGGCTCTCTGGGACCTCATCTGTGGCCCCTGCCCTCTGGTTGCCCCTATTGCCGGAACTGCTGCTGTTGCGTGGCTCTGTGGACCTATGGTGCCCGTCTGGCCTAGTGACCTCCCCCACTTCAGACTGTGCCTGCGCCTCCGTTGAAAGGCCCTCACTCCCCAGATGCACTGAAACCAATCTATCCTGGACCCACCTAACCCCATGACACAAAGCTCGGAACCTAACCATTGCCAAAAGGGCCTCTAACTCCCCAGGATCCATGAGCAAGCTAACACCAGCCCCTACGGACGCATGCAAACCATACGCACCACGCACCCTCACACGGACAGCGCACAGACACCACACACGCAACACACCGCCATGCAGCCGCAGCCCCCGCCCACACAGCGCACAGACCACACAGCGGCAGACCACTCAGTGCGCAGCCTACATGGCCCACGCAATCCACACAGTCCATGCCACCCACGCAGCCAACACAAGCCACACAGACCTACAGCACACCCTAGACCCACAGCACCCACAGCCCACACAGCACATACAGCTCACACAGCACACACAGAGGGACCCCCACTGTCTTATAGATGACAGGGTTATTGGGTACTGCTACTTGCAGGCACTAAGGCGTGAGCAGACCACGCTGGCTTCTGATCCTGGCAATGGCAGGTGCAGAGTGAAGGAGGAAGCCAGCGAAATGGGTGGAAGTCCCTCATCCACTCTCCCAGCCAATCAGGAGCGCCCCAGGCTCCACTGGGTCACGCTGCGCTGGGTCAGACCCAGTGCCTGGGGCTGCCTCTGCGCCGGCCATTATGAAGTAAAGTTCTTGATTGGAACATACTATAAATATAACCCTTCTGTGTTCCTTTAATTAACTAAGTGTAATACATGTGATTGCTCAACTGATAGTAAGGCCATCCCTCAAACAGGGGTCCTGTCTTGTTAGTAGAGTGAACTTAAAAAAAAAACTAAATCAGATGTGCTCATCAGAGTATTTACTAACCTTAATAGGTTAGTTCTATGGCCATGATAAACCACTCTGAGAGCAACCTCTTTACGGTCACTTGTACGGTTCACAGGGAGAAATATCCTGTAGTATATTAGTCTGGCCTCACTCAAAAGAGTGACCCAGCCCCGAAATACCAGGCAATTCTACCCTGAACAGGAGAAATAGCAATCCCCAGATGTGTTTCGGCCTTTATGGGTCTCGTCAGTGAGGTGCAGCTGAACTCCCTAAGGCACAGTGAGCAAGGGGTCCACGTCTGGAGTCCCCTATCACCTTTAGGGAGACTAAACCCTAAGGGTAATTTGCATAAACAAAAAAAACTACCCTAAGGGTAATTTGCATAAACAAAAAACTAAGTCAGAGGTGCTCATTAGAGAAGGAACTAACCATAAAAGGTTAGTTCTATGGCCATGATAAACCACTCTGAGAGCAACCTCTTTTAGGTCACTTGTACCCTTCACAGGGAGAAATATCCTGTAGTATATTAGTCTGGCCTCACTCAAAAGAGTGGTCCAGCCCTGAAATACCAGGCATATTAAGGCTGAAGGTAATAAAATGTTTTTTAAACAGGTGTGTTTTTAGTAGTTTTTTAAAGGTTTTTAGGCAGGAAGATAGTCTAATGGAGTGGGGCAAGAAGTTCCAGATAGTAGGAGCAGCACGAGAAAAGTCTTGAAGGCAGGAGTGAGAGGAGGTGAAAAGAAGAAGGTCATTAGCAGAAAGAAGGGAGAGTATTTTGAAACAAGAGCAAAGGTATAATGGGGTGCACTGTTGTTGAGGGCTTTATATGTTAGGGTCATGATTTTAAATTTGATTCTGGAAACTATGGGAAGCCAGTGATTGACAGAGAGGACACTGATTGTTTGGTATGGAAGATGAGTCTAGCAGAGGCGTTCATTATGGATTGGAGGGGAGACAGATGAGAGATGGGTAGACCAGCAAGGAGTGAATTACAGTAGTTGAGTTGAGATATGATGAAAGAGTATGTTCAAGTTTTAGCTGTGTCTTCTGTAAGATAGTGACAAATTTTGGCGATTTCTTTTTAGGTGAAACTGACAAGATTTTGTAATTGTTTGTATGGGAGGAATAAAAGAGAGGGCAGGATCCAGGAGAAACCTTAAGACAACAGGCCGGGAGGAGGGAGTGATGATGGCATTGTCAACAGTGAGAGATATTTGAGGAGTGAAATCTGTAGTAGAGGGTGGAAAAATAAAGATTCAGTCTTAGACATGTTGAGTTTTGAGTTAACGGGCAGACATCCAGGAGGATATGCTAGAGTCAGTTGGATACTTGAGCTAAAAGAGAGGGGGTAGATCTGGTGCCTTGGACTAAACCTTGGGGTAAGCCAACAGACAGAGGGAAAGGTGAAGAAGAGGGAGACACTAAATGACGATCTTCTAGATAGGATGTGAACCATGAGAGAGCTGTGTCCTGGATGCCAAAAGAGCAAAGATTTAGGATTAGAAGAGGAAGGTCAACTGTATCGAAGGCAGCAGAGAAATCCAGGAGAATTAGAATAGAGAAGTGACCCTTTAATTTGGAAGTTAGCAAGTCATTGGTGACTTTTGTGAGGGCTACTTCTGTAGAGTGTTGGACCTGAAAGCTAGATTGGAAGGTGTCAAGAAGGAAATTTGAGGAAATAAATTGAGTGGAGCAATTGTAAACAAGCCACTCAAGCAGTTTAGAAGCCAGGGGAAGTAGAGAGATATGGTGATAGTTGGAGGCAGAAGCTGGGTCAGATGAGGGCTTCCTAAGAATAGGTGTAATTATGGTGTGTTTTAAAGAGGATGGGAACTTGCCAGAGTTTATGGAGAGGTTGAATGGATGTGTGAGAGCTGGGATAAGTGTGGTAGAGAGGGTAGGGATTAGCAATGATGGAATAGAATCATGTGGACATGTTGTAAGGTGAGAGGATAATAGTAGATACATCCTTAGTTACAGGGTCAAAGCAGTCCATAGTGGAGGAGGCATTGGGGAAAGGTAAGGGCTGGGTGTTGTTAGTTTGTTGAGAGGATAGTGGGATAGGGCCAAGCTGGGAGGAGAGCTCATTTCGGATAGCTTCAATTTTATTTTTTAAATGGCTGGCAAAGTCATCAGCAGTGAGACAGTGTTGTTTGGCAAGATTGAGGACAGAAAAGTAGGAACGCAAGGTAAATTTGTAGTGGAGAAAATCTGCGAGATTTCCTCTGTTTATAGCGTGTTTGTGTAGTGTGCCATGATTGTGGATGAGAGCGAGGGCGTTTGCTTTTGGTTATGGGGGCAAAAGTGTCAAGGGTGAAGGTTAGAGTCATGTTGTACTGTGAAGTGTCAATGTCAGGGCAGACAGGGGTAGTTAGGGGGCTGACAAGGGGTTTTGGCATATTGGAAAATTGTTGTAGATTAAGTGTTTGCAGATTTCTGCGGGTTCTGGTGGCAGGGATTGAAGAAGGGTGGCGAGTGAAAGGTTAGGTGAGGATGCAAGTTAGCAGGTGGTGGTCAGATAGAGCAAGTGGGCAGATGACAAGGTTGGAGATAGTGCAGAAATTGGTGAAAATAAGTGTCCACCACAGTGAGTTGCGGAATCTGTCCATTGTGAGAGGCCAAAGGAAGAGGTAAGTGCAAGTAATTTTGCAATTGTTTAGGGGGGAGGGGGGGGTGTCAGTAATTATGCTGAAATCACCAAGAATGAGTGAAGGTATATTGGCGGAGAGAAAGTGAGGGAGCCAGGCGGCAAAGTGATCCAGAAATTGAGAGGGTAATCCAGGCGGGCGATAGATCACAGCTACTCGCAGAGGGATGGGAGAGAAGATGTGGACAGGGTGAACTTCAAAAGATGAAAATTGGAGGGAGGGAACAGTGGGAATGCAGTGAAAAGTGCAGCGAGAGGATAGTAGTATGCCCACACCTCCATCTTGTTTGTTTCCAGGTCTAGGAGTGTGGCTTTAGTGTAGACCACCATAAGAGAGTGCAGCAGGGGAGGCAGAGTCAGATGGAGTGAGCCAGGTTTCCATGATAGCTGTAAATTGAGGGAGTTGGAAATAAAGAGGTCATGAATGAAGGTAAGTTTGCAAACAGACCTTGCATTCCAGAGGGCCCAGGAGAAGGGCAAAGTAGATGGTTTGTGACAAGTGATGGGTATTAGATTATGGGTGTTTTGGGCATTTGCTACCCTGGGGACTCTGCGTGGCTGACATCAGGTGGAAATGAGTGAGGGGCCTGGGTTAGGGGATATATACCCACAAGCCATCAGAAGGAGGAGAAAGAGTAAAAGTAGATAGGAATAGGACTTACATAAGCATTTCTGATTTTGAGCTTTGGGGAGGCATGCGATCGTGACTGAAGGACGGAGAGGAGCTCATGGGAGCAGAGAAGAGGAGAGGAAAGCAGGGAAGGTGAGAGTTATATTATTGGAGACATACAGCCTTATTAAATTGCAATTTTGCAAATCTAAATTGCAAATCTGGCAAATTTAAGCACATAGCATATTTTTTTTACAGACGCTTTTAGTTAGTGAACTTCTATCCAAAAGCAAGGTCTTCACTAACTAAAAACTTCTGTAAAAAAGATATGCTCTGTGCTTAAATAGAGCCCTTTAGAATTTGCCGAATTGAAATTTAATAAGGCTGTATGTTCCTAAATGGTTGTATAATTATTACCATTTATTTATAATCACCAGGATGTTCTGTGACAGTAAATACATGGCTAAAAGTGAATACAAGATACCCCACAAGTGTCCATGTAAGGTGGCTGTGTTTATTTAAGCTATCATAATGACAATAAAAAAAACCTTTAACATTCACCCACAACCAAAAATATATAATATAACACTGCCACAACCAATGCAATCACATATTATAAATGTCAAACTGTTAGACGTTATCACGCTTTGCGTTGTGCGTACGACTTAGACGATGAGCGCCAAAGGCGCTCATCGCCTGTGAGCCTTGCATAGCGAGGCGAGCAGTTGAGGCAGTAAAACTCTCAGCACTTAGGCGATGAGGCATTAAAACTTGCAGCACTTAGGATCGCAGTGAAGGCATTGAAACAGCACTTAGCCAGAAAGGAGTGCCAAAGGCGCTCCTGCGAGCCTCGCAAAGTGAGGCGAGCACTTCAGCCATTGAAAAACGCCTCCAACCACTTAGAAAACGCGGGATTGCCTTAGGCTGCAAGCAGTTGACGAACGAGAGACTTAGAAAAAAAAATTACAAGACGCGGGACTTAGAAAAAAAAAATATGAGGTAGGAAAAATATAAGGTTAACGACCAAACCTTGCAAATCGAAAAACACAACAAAAAAAAACATCACACAGCACCCCCCGGGAGTAAGGTTGCACACGAATTTAAGTCAAATCGAAAATCGGCTAAGTAAAAAAAAAAATGGTGGCCGAAAAAGTGTAAAACGAATCTACATGACCCCGAACTGCGCAAAACACAGCCAGCCACGTACCACTTTTACCCAGGAACATACGAGGTACAAAATACACTATTATAAAGGACGGAAAATGCTTGCGAACCGCGTAACACATAGACAACGCCATTTCACAACACTAACTTGCAACTAATAACATTAGGAATCTAAATTAGCGCTTTACACAAACAAACCAACCGTTTTCCCTCGCGCACGCAGTCTATTTCTAGTGCACAGTTGGGATATTCATAACA
The DNA here is from genome assembly GCA_027410445.1 of Discoglossus pictus. Classification (NCBI taxonomy): domain Eukaryota; kingdom Metazoa; phylum Chordata; class Amphibia; order Anura; family Alytidae; genus Discoglossus; species Discoglossus pictus. The sequence goes on along the minus strand of CM050169.1, from coordinate 129,569,307 downwards.
CTATCTCTTCAGGCCAGCAACAGTCCAACTGTACACTGTATGCGGCAGGAAAGTAAAAAGAGATTGTTCGCTCTTCAGGCTATTGATTGCTGGATACATTAATTAGAAATGGGTAAAGTATATTAATTTATTATTTAATGAATTCATTAATTATTATTTTAAAAAATATAGATACATATATCTGTCTTTGTGATGAGCACCGAAGGTGCTCAGAGTAGCCAAAGGACATGAGAGGAGAGGCTCACAATGAGCGCCAAAGGTCCTTATAGTAGCAAAGGCTTTACATTGTGTGGCAAACAGCATTGCCATGGCTGCACATTTTATTGCTCCGTCATTTTGACGGGCAAGTCACTAGTTTAACATATAAAAGTCTATGGGAGCTTTATTTTGCTCGGCTATAAAAAATTATTAAAACAAAAACTAATTTGGTCACAAGAAAAGCAAAGCACACAGACAGAATAAAAAAAAATGCTACTTTTAAAATGTTGACCACCAAAAAACGAAAACGGCCTGGTGAAATGGACCATTCTAACAGAGGCATTTAGTATGGATTGAATTGAGATTAATAATGTGAAGACCAATTAGGAGTGAGCTGTTGGACATCAAAATGGGCTGAGTTAGGCTAGCAGTTTTTAGCCCTGGGCAAGCACATTCTATTGATTCATTGGTGACATAGTCAAAGGAAAATGGAGTCTTACCCATCCCAGGACCCAGTGTCATTATTAATATTAATGTTTGCCTGTTATTATTTTTTAGGACATAGAAAATATGTATTGTTATATTGCAATCCCTTACAGTTTGTTGTAACATCTGCCTACCCCCTGTTGTATCTAGCTTTCCTTGCCCAAACTCCTCCTTTCACCATGTATTCATTGCTGTCTCACTCTCACTCTCTCTTTTCTCTCCCTTTCCCCATGTCTCTCTCACACCATTTCTCATTCCTGTTTTAGTCCCTTTTGCAATCTACATCCTGGCCTCTCTGCTCTGGGACATTACTGAGAGCACTTCCCTCCCTCCCTTTCCTCACCCACCCACCGCTATTCAGATTCAATTTATAGAACCATGAAATCACCTGACCTCCTTACTTTCAGATTATATTATCTCACCACTAGGGGTCAGACAATTTATTGCATACAAGAGCCTCTCACCTAAGATCACTCACCTCTTCCACTACATACAAATCTAACTTACATTTTTCCTGGCCCTTGTTTTCCTTATATGTTACTCTTCCACGGGTCTCTGCCTCTCCCACTCCCTTTAGATCGTTAGAAGCGAGATTCATGTCTTGTAGGGCGCTTTGGAGAAAAGCACTTTCTACAAAGATATTAAAGCTCAAAACAGGGCCCTCCATTTTCTGAATTTGTTGTTATTGTATTTTTCTTGTTCTTATCCCTTGTACAGCACTACGGAATATGTTGGCGCAATACAAATAAAAGTGAATAAAAAATACTTCAAACTACAATAAGATGTCAATGTTCTTATATAAAACTCAGTGTTGGTTCTCAGCTGTCTTCTTTTCTCTCTCTTGTCTGCTAAATTCCTTATCTATCTAATTTATTTCCCATTCCTTTGTTATATCTGCTCTTGCACTTCTTTATATCATACTAGCTACTTGCCCGTCAAAAGTGACGGGGATAACATTTTAAGGCTGGCAATGCTGTTTGCCACCCAATGTGAGCACCTTCAGCGCTCATTGCAACCCCTATCTCTCCCCCTGTCTACTTCCTCCCCTGTGTCTCCCCCTCCTCTACTTCCCTTGTGGCTCCTATTCCCCCTCTTCTCCCTCCATGGTGTCTCCTTTACCCTCCACTGTGTCTCTTCCACCCCTCCCATGTGTCTTTCCCCCCTCCCCACCTGTGTCTCTTCCCCCCCTCCCATGTGTCTTTCCCCCCTCCCCCCTGTGTCTCTTCCCCCACCCATGTGTCTCTTTCCCCCTCACCCTACCCTGTGTCTCTTTCCCACTCCCCTGTATCTCTTCCCCCCCCCCCCTCCCTCCCCTGGCTCTCTTTTCCCCCTTTCCCCTGTGTCTATTTCCCCCCTCTCTCCCCTTTGTCTCTTTTTAACCCCTCCCTATTTCATTTCCCCCTCTCTCTTCCCCTGTGACTCACCCCCCCCCTCCCTTGCCTGTGTCTCCTTCCCCCTTCCTCCCCTGTGCCTCTTTTCAGCCCTCTCCCTCCCATATCTCTCCCCTCTGTGTCTCTTCCCCCTCCCCACCTGTGTCTCTATACCCCTCTCTCCCCCTGTGTCTCTTTCCCCCCTCGCCCCATGTGCCTATTTTCCTCTTCTTTCCCCCTGTGTCTCGCCCCCCCCCCCCATGTCTCTTTCCCCCTCTCTCCCCCCCTCTCCCCCCCTGGCAATGCTGTTTGCCAACCAATGTGAGCAGCTGCCGCGCTCATCGCAAGCCCTGTCTCTGCCCCTGTCTACTTCCTCTCTTGTGCCTCATTTCCCCCCTCCTCTCCCTCCCTTGTGGCTCCCTTTCCTCCTCTTTTCTTCCTCCCTTGTGGCTCATTTACCCCCTCTTCTCCCTCCATGGTGTCTCCTTTGCGTTACCAACATTGCAAACGTTACCAACACTTACAACTATATATGTGATGTCTCTCTCCTGTGCTGTCTCCCTTATATCTCATTTGCTTGCTTTCTAGTCTCTCTCTAATACTGCTTCCCCACTGATAATAAATAAGAGGATAGAATGAAGAGAAGAAGGGAAAGAGAGGAATATGGAGAAGAGGATGTAGACGGAAAGGAGGAGGGGATGAGAGAAAGGGATGAGGAATGAAAAAGCAAGAGAGATGGGATATAGAGAGAAAGGGATAAAGGGATACAGAGAAGGAAGACCGCTAATTTTAAAAAAGAGAGAGAGGAAGAGGAGGGAAGAGATGACTGAGAGTAGAAGTAGAAAAGGGTAAGGGAGAGAAAATGATGAGCAGGTGAGAAATGAAGAGAGAAGTTTGTAGAGTTGAGTAGAGTACAACGTGGGATGGAGAGACAGAGAAAGGGAAAGAAGTAGATGGAGGAGAAGAGAGTGAGGAGAGGCTAAGAGTAAAATGTAGCAAGAGTGATTAAAAGGAAAGGAGAAGAACAGGAGAGCTACAAGGAGACAAATTAGGAGGAGGAGAGAAAAAAGAGCAAGGAAGAGCCTAGGAAAGAAGAATGAGAAGGAAGAGAGAGGGATTGGGAGGAATGAGCTGAAGGAGAGAGATAAATTGGTAGGAAAGTGGTTATGTGAGAAAAGAAAGGGAGGAAAGTGAAATTAATGGGACAGGAGTAGGGGAAGAGAGAATTGTATCCTCGAAAAGAAGACAACGTTGAAACAAATGAGGAGAAAAAAGATAGAGAAGAAAGATAGATAGAGGGAACTATGAGGACTTGAGTGAAGTGAGCTATAACTGGACCAGAGGGAAGGAATAGTAGAGAGGGTTGGGATGGATGGGAAAAGGAAAACAAGGGAGTTGAGCGTAATGGAGTAGAGAATGATAAGAATTAGGAGACAAGAAGAAGGTTAGAGATAAATATTGAGGGGAGAAGGAATGATAGCTTTAGAGGGGAGGAAAATGAAAATGGGAATGCAGAGAGGTATGCTGAAAAGAAAAAACAAGATGGGGAATATTGCAATGAGAAGAGATATGGTGGGGGAAGTGGAAAACTAGGGAAAAGAGATGAGAGATGGGGAGCAGAGAGAGGGGATTGGAGAGTAGAGAGGGGATAAAGAGAAAGAGGATGGGAGTGAGGATAAAACACCTTCTCACTCTCTTTCAACCCTACCTTTTATTCCATATACTCCTCCACTTGCATGCATCCTACTTTTCCTCTCTTATTACATTAATAATTTCTGTCCTTCATTAAGCTTAAAGCCCCTGCAACCCCAGCCCAATTAAAACAGCACCAAACCAATTTTTTTAATACCCTCCTTACGCACTTTAATTTCATTAACTCCTCTATAACCAATCTCATCCGTTTACCCGTTATTTCATTAATCACTTAACCTCCTCAAATAAATAAGCACAATTATTTTCTCCCTTAACCCCACAAGAAATCTTTAATTTTATAAGTCCTCCAAGCCCCTTGTAATTTTATTAACACCCCCCAATTACCCATTTTTGTATTGTTTCCCAAAGCTTCCTATGTCATTGTAGTAATACCCCAAACTCCCCTGTCATTTTATTAAACACCCTAAGCCCCTGTTATTTTCATAATTCTTCCCCTCATTCCCCTTGATGTTTTGTAATTCCTCCTATTATGTCATTTTATTAATGCCCCTCAAGCCCCTCTCTCATTTTATTAATTCCCAAGGCCCCCTTTTAATTTTTTTATTTCCCTTAAGCCCATGTCAATGTGTTAATAACCCCAAGCCCCTTAACAATTCATTATTTTCCCAAGCCCCTCAACATTTCATTATTCCCCCAAGTCCTGTCATTATATTATTCCCCAAAGCATCCTGTCATTTTATTAATCCCACATGCTCCCTTATTAATGAAGATGATTACATTCTTGAATACTAAAGATACAGGACTTAATATTGACTTGGGATTTTTATCACATTATCAAAACCTTTTGTGACCCTCCCACATTCCTTCCCATGTTTTATTGTTGTTTTTCTACTGGCTAATATGTGGGGGTGTTTACAGCCCAAATATATTACTCTGGTTTTCTCTAATCTAATACCTGGTGTAGAGACATGCACACTTGACTGAAGAAACCATTATTCATGATGTCTCCGTATTATTACGCTGCTTGCGCTTATATAGTATTTCTTCTGAATTGAGAAAGAGAGTTGGTGCTCTCGAAAGCTCGTCATTCTAGCTAAAATGTTTGTTCAATAAAAAGGTAGCACTATATACCGCAATACTCTGATTATTCATATACATATATATATAGAGAGAGAGAATATAGTTTTTGCTCTGCACTCTGGGAAACCAGGCATAGCATAGGATGGAGTTTGCATGAGTTAAGATGCCTACCAATAGACAGTCACTGTTTCCAACCTTTAGTAGGAATTATTTTTAGAAGCATTTGTTTGTTATTTTACATTTTATCTATTGATTCTTTATTCATCAGACATGGTAACTTCTATGTGAGGGCCACAAAGTGATCAGATAAAATGGACCCTGTGTTAAATAGCAAGGGCCTCTGACCTAAGCATGGAGAGGGTTGGGTTCTAGAAATCAAGAATCTTGACAGAAATTAGAGAGATGTGGAGTTTGAGATACTCAGTAACATCAATAACGCCTGTAAAAAGTAGAGACCAAAGATTATTGAATCCAGTGATGCCTGTGGGATAACCAATATGGTAGAACCTAAGACTTTGCGTCTTGAGGGTATCAGTTGGGTGTGTTTTACAAACTTAGAATTTGATGGTACAGTCTATTTATCCATGTATTCCTCCTTACCATCTCTAGGGCCAAAATTGCATCTGTGGAGCCCCCTGTCAAAAATACATCAGGTGCCTCCACACACACATTTCGGTATTTTAATGTTACAGTCTACCCATTAGCCCAGAAAACAATAAGCGAGAGCTGTAGGATAACACTAGACACCTGTGTACACTGCCAAAATGGAGATCCAGTCCTGTGTCTTCCCAAAAATGACCTCTTCAATCACACCCCATATTACTCATTACTCCATTAGTTAGCATCCTGAGAGTGAGATTCTTTAGGGAGTACCAATATAGCACTGACTATATACTGAGGGCATTCAGGGTAGAAGTCTGATGTGACCTTAAAAAGGTGGACAAAAGTAGACAAACACAAACTGTGTGTAGTCTTGATGATGAGAGTCATTCTGATGTAGCTTTAGTTTGTGGATTGAGGGACTGCTGTGGCTTATTGACTAGAGATTTAAAGAGTGCTATTGGCCTGGACAATCTGTCTGGTGTGGCCTAGACTGACAGTATTTCATCCCGGTGGGATCCAGAGATTGAGGGTCTTTCTGTGGTCAGTCTGGTGGTGGATGGATGAAAAGCACAATGTTGAATCTTCTGGAGACTGAAAGTCTCGTTGTGGTCTAAATAGTGTGAGTAGTCAGTGCGACGGGGTGTTTATCTTATCACATGATTAAAATAGTTTAACTTGTTCCATTTCTCGGAATACAGAAGTAGCATTTCACCCACAGCCCAGCGACTATAACTATAACTGACAAGATACACAGAAGTTAATATGAAACCGAAAATTCTCAACTTATTATCAGTATTTCTCTGTATTTCAGATACTGGCTGATGGCTTCTCTACTAAACATGTAACCATTTCCTATACCTTTCCTATTACTCCTTGTAACATCTTTCTAAAATATTCATTTTTCTTCATGTATCCCTCCCTATAACTACTCCTTTTACTTTCTGTGAACACTTCCAATAACTACTCGTTAAACTTCATTTAAACTCTTCATATAAAACAGCCTATCATTTCATGTAATCGCAGACTAAAACTACTCCTATTACACATTTATAACCCAGTCCTAAAATTAATCCTATTGCTCAGTGTAATTTCTACTCCAAGTCTGATGGACATCACTGTCATGCTCTAGCATTGTGAGAAAAATGTTTTAATTAGCATTGATCATTTACAAAATTCTTATTAGATAATTTAAGAAAACAATATTCAATATTAGAGTTAATATTATACTTCATCCTAAACTGTTTCTGATCTCCACCCAGTATAAGGTCAATGGATGGGTCTGATCTCCACCCAGTATAAGGTCAATGGATGAGGTAGCTATGTGTCAGATTTCACTCAGTTGTTTATGGTCTCCACCCACTATAAGGTCAATGGGGGATGTAGCTTTGAGTAGCAGGTAACGGCTAACTTCTCAGACAAAAAATATGCTAACACAATTATCGCCATTAGCTGAAGACTTGTTGTTTGAAGAGATTTCCCTTGGCAATGACCTTTTTGCTATTGGGGCAGCCTATTATTCATTGTTAATCAGATCTAAAAAGTTATTAAAACCCTTTAGACATGTCTCTTGGCCAACCCCCACTATCCACTTTATGATCTTAAAAATGTGGAGACCCTAAGCTGCAGGTTGATATTGAAATTTTTTGTAATATTGAATATATTTTAAAATAAATGATTAGATAGAAAGTGTATTAATGGTCAATGCATAAATAAAATAATTAGCTCCTCTTGCTAAGGCATTAAAGTGTTCCTTTAACTGGTTAACTCCTCTATGTTTGCTATATATTTCTCACAACTCTTCTATCTCTCTCTTTCTCTACTTCTCTGCCTCTCCCACTTCTCCTCCAATAGCAGTATCTATTTGTCTATGTATCTCTCTCCAACCCCCATCCTATTTCTTTTGCTCTCTCTCCGTTCCTCTTTTGTTTCTAGTTTAAAATGTCATAGCAATTTCCTGTTAAGTTAGTCATCATGTTAATATCCATACTGAGTCATTTCTAGAGCCCACAGAGAGGAACTCTACATGGCAAGATTCAGGTGCAAGCAAGTCCATGTTTCAATAATGGCATAATAATTGTCATGAAGAATCACATATATAGTTGTGAGCAGGCGAGCCAGCCAGAGCCGTTGCTCACGCTTGAGCCCGCGCCGCGGGCGAGGGCCTTAGTTGCTGGCATGAAGCGCCAAAGGCGCTCCTTGCCAGCAACTGCGACCCTTGCAAACGTTACGTCGCCACGCAAACAACACGACACACCAACTGCGACCCTCGCAAACTTTACCTCGCAACGCAAAAAACATACGAGACACGTTACCACACATTACGAACTCGCAAAAATCATCCGCAACTCGCGAACATGACAACATTAAAAACACAATAAATACACACAGCACATACATAAAAAGCTTACCTACAGCAAGAGGTAGCATCCAGGACCTCCAAAAAACAACTTACACCTTCATTTCACTCAAAATAAAAGAGTTTAGACACTAAAAAAGCGAGAGAAAAAATGGCCGCCGAACAAAACAAAAACAAGGCTACAGCACTCTAAACACGCAAAACACCACCAGAAACTCACAAAACACCACAAACGACCTACGGATATTTCGCTAAGACGCATACCCACATTACCCGCCATTTTACGCCAATGCGGAAGTACACAACTACGCTAACGGAATCCCCAGGGTTCTCCCTTAAATGTCGATATTTAGTGTGTAGCGGGGGGCATTATTAGCCCCATAATTGTGGGGTGTCAGTTAAGGTGTTATAGGGAATATAGCGTCAGATTTGACGGCTGAATACAATTTCAGAGGCATTTTTGCCTCTGTGGATGGTCATCAGTACACGTAGGATTGGGGAGGAAAAACTTAGTAACTTGCCTGAAGCACCTGTAGATCCGATCAGGAATGCTTGAAGGGAGCAGAAGGTAAGAGGAGCAGAAGGTAAGAGAGAGGGAAGACGCATGGAGGGGGAGAGGGAGGCATGGGGGGAGAGGAGACATAGAGGGACAGAGAGAGAAAAGAGGGAGACACATGGAGAGAGAGGCATGAGGGGAGACATTGGGAGAGAGGGGGAGACATGGGGGAGAGGGAGAAAGGAAAAGTGGAGACACATGGGGGGAGAAGGGGAAACATGGAGGAGAGGGAGGCATGGGGAGACAGGAAGACATGGGGGAGAGGCATGGGGGAAAGAGGGAGACACATGGTGGGAGTGAGAGGCAAGGGGAGACATGGAGGGAGAGCAGGAGACATGGAGGAGAGGGGTACATGGGGGAGAGAGGGAGAGGAATGGGTTAGAGAGGCAAGAGGAAAGAGGGAGACACATGGAGAGAGAGGCATGAGGGGAGAGGGGGGTGCATAGGGCAATGGAGAGAGCGAGATGAAGAGAGGGGGAGCGAAAGAAAGAGGGATAGAATGAGAGGGGGAAGAGAAAGGGGAGAGGAGAGAAAGAAAGGGGGGGATAGGGAGAGAAAAAGAAAGCAGAGAGAGAGAGTGAGGAGAGAGAGAGGGGGAGAGAAAGTTAGGGGAGAAGAAAGAGAGAGTGAAAGAGAGGGATAGAATGAGAGGGGGAAGAGAGATGGATTCGGGAGAGAGAGGAGAGAAAGAAAGGGGGAGAGAGAAGGGAGGAGAGAGACATGGTGAGAGGCAGAAAAAGAGGGGGAGGAAGAGAGAAAGAGAGGGGAGATATAGAGAAGGGGGAGTGTGAGCGAGAAGGCGATATATATATATATACACTCATATTGTAAACATTGCACCTTCGGGGGGGCTTGCGCGATGGCGGCAAACTCAGGGTTAGCCATGGGCTGCAAAAGCTCTAGCTACGCTACTGACTAGGCCTCGCTGCTTATTCTGAATACTGGGAGCTTCATACACAGCAGCAGCCCCAATTGTTACTTGCGCCCAGGTCTCACTAGGCCTCACTGCTTATTCTGAATACTGGGAGCTTCATACACAGCATCAGCCCCAATTGTTACCTATGCCCTGGTCTCACTAGGCCTCACTGCTTATTCTGAATACTGGGAGCTTCATACACAGCATCAGCCCCAATTGTTACCTATGCCCTGGTCTCACTAGGCCTCACTGCTTATTCTGAATACTGGGAGCTTCATACACAGCATCAGCCCCAATTGTTACCTGCGCCCAGGTCTCACTAGGCCTCACTGCTTATTCTGAATACTGGGAGCTTCATACACAGCATCAGCCCCAATTGTTACCTGTGCCCTGGTCTCACTAGGCCTCACTGCTTATTCTGAATACTGGGAGCTTCATACACACCAGCAGCCCCAATTGTTACCTGCGCCCAGGTCTCACTGCTTATTCTGAATACTGGGAGCTTCATACACACCAGCAGCCCCAATTGTTACCTGCGCCCAGGTCTCACTAGGTCTCACTGCTTATTCTGAATACTGGGAGCTTCATACACACCAGCAGCCCCAATTGTTACCTGCGCCCAGGTCTCACTAGGCCTCACTGCTTATTCTGAATACTGGGAGCTTCATACACACCAGCAGCCCCAATTGTTACCTGTGCCCAGGTCTCACTAGGCCTCACTGCTTATTCTGAATACTGGGAGCTTCATACACACCAGCAGCCCCAATTGTTACCTGCGCCCAGGTCTCACTAGGCCTCACTGCTTATTCTGAATACTGGGAGCTTCATACACACCAGCAGCCCCAATTGTTACTTGCGCCCAGGTCTCACTAGGCCTCACTGCTTATTCTGAATACTGGGAGCTTCATACACAGCAGCAGCCCCAATTGTTACCTGCGCCCAGGTCTCACTAGGCCTCACTGCTTATTCTGAATACTGGGAGCTTCATACACAGCATCAGCCCCAATTGTTACCTGTGCCCAGGTCTCACTAGGCCTCACTGCTTATTCTGAATACTGGGAGCTTCATACACACCAGCAGCCCCAATTGTTACCTGCGCCCAGGTCTCACTAGGCCTCACTGCTTATTCTGAATACTGGGAGCTTCATTCACACCAGCAGCCCCAATTGTTACCTGTGCCCAGGTCTCACTAGGCCTCACTGCTTATTCTGAATACTGGGAGCTTCATACACACCAGCAGCCCCAATTGTTACCTGCGCCCTGGTCTCACTAGGCCTCACTGCTTATTCTGAATACTGGGAGCTTCATACACACTAGCAGGTATGGAGAAGACTTTGAAAGCTGCACCTTCCCAGGAACCAATATATTTTATTAATATTTCTACTGTTATTCTTTATCTGTTTACTCTTCCCCCTGCTAATGTCTCTTCCATTCCCTTTAGATTGTAAGTAGCAAGCTTCCAGTCTTGTAGGATGCTTTGGGGAAAAGCACTTTCTGCAAAGATTCTAAGCTCAAAACAGTTTGTTAAAACTGTATTTTCCTTGTTTGTATCCCCTGTATAGTGCTACGGAATATGTTGGCATGTCACAAATAAAAGTTTATAAAAATAATTGTAATGGGGCCTATAGTTTACAAAGCGTTAATTTGCAAGGTTCGGTACACTTTTCTCTGTTCTGCTGTTCATTGCCCAATCTTCTTCTGACCAATGTTTGTTTAAAGTTTGGTGGCTGTCTAAATGCAAGAATGGAAGGCTTGGGGAATATATGTTTTTAATTATGGCTGTAAATCTTTGAATATGTTGGGTATTTGGTGTATGTGAAGTAGTTTCTTTAGCTTTAGCCTGTAACAGGTTCACAGGGTTTTTTAATGGCAGAGTTGTTGTTTTTTTTTGTATTATGACTCAGAGCTTGTAATCCTTTTGTCTGAAAGATTCAGTGTTATTAAATGTTTGTCACAGCCCCCAGTGAGCATATGCGTTGGTATATCGTGGCCTGGCTATGAATGATGGCTTGCTTAGTGTGGGAGGAATGGAAACTGAGGCTGTGAATGTAGCTGTATCTGTCAGTATGTTTCCCATATAAAGATGAAGGGAGTATTACATTGGTGATAGTTATGGCAGTGTCCAGAAAGTTCACCTGTTGTACAGAGTAATCCTTTTTAAGTTTAATAGAAAGGTATTGAAAGAGTTGTGGAAATCTCTGAGTTTATTTTTTCTCTCCTTTTGTCCACGTGAAGAGCACAGTTCCAGTTTCCATCCTTTCCATACTAAGCAAGCGATCATTCACAGCTAAGCCATTAGATACCACTGCATATGCTCAAACTCTGGGGCCCATGACAAACATGTAATCACTGTCTGAACCTTTCAGGCAGAAGGGTTACAATCCCTTCTAGTTTATAAATAACCAAAATAACCCCCACTATAAGTCGATTCTTAGTGAGACTATATGTTTAAGCCATAGGAGATAAGTTAAATATGCCATGTTCCTGCTCATTTGCCCCGTTGACTTCCACACTAGGGCCCTCATTCAATTGCAATTTGCCCAATTGAATAGTGGTCTAAATAAGCACATAACATATTTTTTTCAAATAAGTTTTTAGTTAGTAAAGATCTATCCAAAAGCAAGGTTTTCACTAACTAAAAACTTATTTGAAAAAAATATGTTATGTGCTTATTTAGAGCACTATTCAATTGGCCAAATCGCAATTGAATGAGGGCCTAGGAGACTTGTTCAGTAGCTCCTCTAAATGTGGTGTCATCAGTCCCATAAAAATCTGTTCAGTTACTTCCATGATCTTATATACCTCCTTACCCTGAAGATCTGCTCCTTCTCATGCATACTTCTTCTGCAATAAGCTTTCACTTTATCTCTCCAATAACCCTTCCCTCAAAGTTTTCACAATTTTCCCATTCACCTTCCTCATACAGTTCTCCTCTTCTGCTTCATCTGCCCCAAGCTCTTTTACTTCTTTATAATCATTCCCTCCATCTTCACCATTAAACCTTTCTTCAGTCTATGCCACAGCTCTTCCCTCAAAACTGTCCCATTTATTTCCCCAATTTCCCTCTACTCCATCACTCCCATAACCCTCCACTCTATCTCAGTCCATGAGATCTCTCTTCTGCCCCCAAAGGTCTTTTTCGCATCTTGCCCAATATCCAACACTGTCCATTACTACTTTTAACCCCCTCCCCCTTTCAACAGCTTCCTGTAATTTTCTCTTCAGGTTTTCCAATTACATTCTCTTCCATCTCAACCAGTGAACTTTGACTTCATTATCTCTGTTACCCAGTGGCGTGGCTAGAGCTTTTGCCTCCCTGGGCTATCCCAGAGTTTGCCGCCCCCAGGTGAGAATATATACTGTATATATATATATATATATATATATATATATATAGTCCCATTTTTTTTTCTGTGCTGGGCCTTCCTGGGTCTATCTTTGGTGCCAACATTATACATATTTATATGTATTTAATAGAAAACGAATAATACATTAATAAGCCCATCTGCATGTCTAAAAGGCGGGGACATGCAAATGAGAATACAATGTACCTCACTCTTTTAATCCAAAAATAGCAACTTTATACATTGCTCCCTTAAAGCATATGCCCGCTGTATTAAACAGCTTTTAAGCAAAGCATCGGGTTGGATTTTACACAAACCAAGAATCACTCATATACAGGCCTGTTTCAAGCTTTTGGCTTTCATCAGTATGAGGTAGATTCTGGTTTGTGCAATAGATTTTGTAGGATTGGGTATTCCACAATAATCATTTAGTATATGGTGAGCACAAGAATGAGAAAAGCTCTCCACCGTACAAAGTACAGAAAACGAATAATACATTAATAAGCCCATCTGCATGTCTAAAAGGCGGGGACATGCAAATGAGAATACAATGTACCTCACTCTTTTAATCCAAAAATAGCAACTTTATACATTGCTCCCTTAAAGCATATGCCCGCTGTATTAAACAGCCTTTAAGCAAAGCATCGGGTTGGATTTTACACAAACCAAGAATCACTCATATACAGGCCTGTTTCAAGCTTTTGGCTATCATCAGTATAAGGGAGCAATGTATAAAGTTGCTATTTTGGGATTAAAAGAGTGAGGTACATTGTATTCTCATTTGCATGTCCCTGCCTTTTAGACATGCAGATGGGCTTATTAATGTATTATTCGTTTTCTGTACTTTGTACGGTGGAGAGCTTTTCTCATTCTTGTGCTCACCATATACTAAATGATTATCGTGGAATACCCAATCCTACAAAATCTATTGCACAAACCAGAATCTACCTCATACTGATGATAGCCAAAAGCTTGAAACAGGCCTGTATATGAGTGATTCTTGGTTTGTGTAAAATCCAACCCAATGCTTTGCTTAAAAGCTGTTTAATACAGCGGGCATATGCTTTAAGGGAGCAATGTATGAAGTTGCTATTTTTGGATTAAAAGAGTGAGGTACATTGTATTCTCATTTGCATGTCCCCGCCTTTTAGACATGCAGATGGGCTTATTAATGTATTATTCGTTTTCTGTACTTTGTACGGTGGAGAGCTTTTCTCATTCTTGTGCTCACCATATACTGAATGATTATTGTGGAATATGTATTTAATATATATATAAATATATATATATATATGTATATAATAGCGAATTGGCCGTCACAAAAATGACGGTCATAAAATTGTAAGGCAGGTAATGTTGTTTGCAACACAAAAAGTATTTTGGGGGTCTGAGTACCTTCAGCGCTCATTGCAAGCCTCGCAGTGAGCGCCTTCATCGCTCATCGCGTGGCTCACAATGAGTGCCTTTGGCGCTCAATTCCAGCCTCTCGGTTGGTGTTTTTTTGAACATCTGAGCCCCTTCGGCGCTCATTCAAAGGGCTGCGCTGTGCCCCTTTGACACTCATTGCGAGCCTCTCCCTGTTGTACTTTTGCTCCTCTGAGCACCCTCTGCGCTCATGGTGAGCCGCACGCTGAACGCCTTCAGCGTTTATTGCTATCCTGTCGTCTGGTCCTTTTTTTTTTTCTCTATATGTATTTTTTTATGATAATTAATGAATTAATAAAATCATAAATGAATATACTTTACCTATTTGTAATTAATATATGTAGCAAGCAATATGCTGAAGAGCTAACAATCTTTTTTGATGTTCCTGCAGCATACAATTTGCACTCTTGCTGAGCTGTCAGCAATGTGTGAAATGTGTAGTATAAGTAGGCTGCGTGCGCGAGCGCAAACCGTTTGTTTAGGTGTGTAATTCTGCAGTTTGTAATGGTAATGTTATTAGTTACAAGTTAGTGTTGTAAAATGGCGGCGATTGTCTATGTGTTAAGTGGGTGTGGAACATTTTGCGTCCTCCCTAATGGTGTATTTTATACCTCGTACGCGCTTATGTAAAAGTCTTATGTGTCTGGCGTTTTTTTGCGTGTTTATTAGTCGTGTAGCCTCGTTTTTTTCGTCCTCCATCTTTTTTGTCGCTTAGGCGATTTTCTTGTGTGGAAACTCGTCAAATTGTGGTTCAATTGTCGTGCAACCTGTCTCCCAGACTCGTGGCTGTGCCGCTGTGCTGTGAGTGATGTTTTTTTTGTATTTATGTTCATTTTGGTGGTGTCATTGTTGTTTTTGTATGTGCGCGGTTCAGCAGATAACTTCGTATTTTTTAGACCTCGTATTTTTTTTTTTATTAGTGCCGCAGGTCGTATTTTGTTTTGGGGAGTCTCGCTTGCCTTGTTGCAAGTGTTATGGGCCGTCATTTTTTAAGCCGATTCTTTTCAAACTGTTACGAGTCTCACATTCTGAATTGTGTAATTGAGTTTTGTGTTGATGTGTAGTGTTCGGCGCTCCCTGCCTAAGTCGTATGGGGTCGTAGGGATGAGCGCCTACAGCTCTCATCTCCACCAGCGCAAGGAGCGCCTTTGGCGCTCCTTGCCAGCAACTGAGGCCATCGATTTGGGAAGGCTGCAGTTGCAGTGGGCTTGCTACGCGATCCTGCAATCGTTTGCAACAACCCGTATTGCTCACAACTATATATGTGATAATAATGTATGTATAAAGTGATTCAATCTCAATCTTCTTCCTCTTTATCTCTCCTCACCTTTCCTACCTCCTCTATCTCTCACACTCCATTCTCTTCCTCCCATCGCTATCTGCCACCTTCCCTCCTTCCTCTCCCCCTCTCACTCTCCCACTTCTCTCTCTCCCACCTTTTCTCACCATCTTCCCAATCTCCCACTCTCCCTTTCTCTACCTTCTATCTTACTCTTCTCTGTCTCCCTCTCCCCCTTCTCTCTCTCCTTCTCCCCCTTGTATCTTTCCCTCACTTCTCCCTCTCCCTTTACCTCTCCTTTCTCCCTCCCTCTCTCTTTCCCTTCTCTCTCTCTGCCCTCTCTCTGTCCTTTCTCCTTCTTTCTTCTCCCTCTCTCCCTTTCCCTTCTCTCTCCCTTCTTTCTCTCTCCCCCCTTCTCTCCAGTGGTAGAGTCAGTGCATGAAGGTAATTACATACGCAGACTGGGCAAATTAGCTGGTACATACACAGGCTAGGCACATTAGCTGGTACAGACATAGGCTGGGCACATTAGATGGTACAGGCAGAGGCTGGTCACAGTGGGTTCTTACATACACATGCTGGGCACATTAGCTGGTACAGACACAGACTGGGCACAATGGGCTCCTACATACTCAGGCTGGGCACATTAGCTGATACAGACACACAAGCTGGGCACACTGGTACTTACATACACAGGCTAGGCATATTAGCTGGTACATACACAGGCTGGGCACATTAGATGGTACAGGCACATGCTGGGCACATTAGCTGGTACAGAGACACAGGCTGGGCACATTGGTACTTACATACACAGGCTAGGCAAATTAGCTGGTACATACAGAGGCTGCGCACATTATATGGTACAGGCACAGGCTGTGCACATTAGCTGGTACAGAGACACAGGCTGGGCACATTGGCTGATACGGCCACAAGCTGGGCACATTAGCTGGTGCAGAGACACCGGCTGGGCACATTTGTACTTACATACACAGGCTGGGCACATTAGCTGGTACAGGCACAGGCTGGGCAGGCACACAAGCTGGGCACACTAGTACTTACATACACAGGCTAGCCATATTACCTGGTACATACACAGTCTGGGCAAATTTAGTTGGTACAGCCACAGGCTGGGCACACTAGCTGGTACAGAGACACAGGCTGGGCACATTGGTACTTGCATACACAGGCTAGGCACATTAGATGGTACAGCCACAGGCTGGGCACATTAGCTGGTACAGAGACACAGGCTGGGCACATTGGTACTTACATACACAGGCTAGGCACATTAGTTGGTACATACACAAGCTGGGCGCATTAGCTGGTACAGGCAGAGGCTGGGCACATTAGCTGGTACAGGCACACAAGCTGGGTACACTGGTACTTACACACACAAGCTAGGCATATTAGTTGGTACATACACAGGCTGGTCACATTAGATGGTCCAGGCAGAGGGTGGGCACACTAGCTGGTACAGAGACACATGCTGGGCATGTTGGTACTTACATACACATGCTAGGCACATTAGCTGGTACATACACAGGCTGGGCAAATTTAGTTGGTACAGCCACAGGCTGGGCACACTAGCTGGTACAGAGACACATGCTGGGCACTTTGGTACTTACATATACATGCTAGGCACATTAGCTGGTACATACACAGGCTGGGCACATAAGCTGATACAGCCACAGGCTGGGCACCCTGGGTGCTCCACCTCCCTATCCCACTCCTTGCTACTGCTGTTACCCTTTCTTCTGCTTCATCCATGAAACTCCCCTCTATCCCCTATAAAGCTTAACTCTTCTCCCTCCGCAAAAAACTTTAATTCTCTCATATAATCCTTCCATCCACCTGCTCCAGCAAACTCCCCTTTATATCCATTCCTTCTAAACTCCCCAAATTACAATTCACTCAATCTCACCACATAACCCTAAATTAATCTCTCACATAACCTTTTTTCCATATGTTAAGATAACACTCCCACAATCACCTCCATAACATCCCCTTAAAGAATTACTGTAATACCCCAGCAAGATACTAATTATTTTAATTATGCATTAATTATTAATAAAATGTCTATTCAACATTTATAGAAGGAAAATTCAGTGCTAAATTCATTTTCAAACTTTAGCGTATAAATCTCCAGCTGCTTGTATGTCTTCGCCCTTATAAGGTCTTTTAGGGGAGAATGGTGAAGGTTGGCTGAGAGACTGGTCTTTAATAAAGGTTAAGAAAATAATCATTAATAGGCTTCCTTTACAGCAAAATATTGTTGCCAAGGGAAATCTCTTTAACACAACAAGTCTCCAGCCAATGGAGCCCGTTGTGTTGTGACATTTAGTTTCTGAATGTTTATCAGCTGGCTGCTATACAGATGCCTTCCCCCCCTATTGGTCTTATAATGAGTGGATATCTTCAGTAGCTGGGTCTCGGCTTTGGCAGTAAGTTTTATAATGTATATGGCTTTTAAAAGCCATTGAATATGAATGACCAATGCCTAATCAAAACATGTTGTTAATTGCCTCACATAGAGTTTCCTTCCATCTCCCCATAGCAGTCCCCATAACCTATTGCAGTGGCTCACACTCATTTATGGAGCACCAGGACCGGGGTCTTCATGAACTACATGAATACTGCTGAGCGTCTTAACAGACCACATAATATTTTTGCTTCTTATTAATTATGTGTGTGAAATATATCAATAAAAAGTGTGTATGTGTGCCCAATATATAGGAACTTCTGTGCTGTTTTGAACTAAATTTTATAAAGTTTTTAAAATTATATTTATTATTTTTGAAATTCTAGTTGTATCGTGGACCACCTGATGGTGGGAATCTCTAAACTATCATATAACTATACCTCCTCCCAAGAACGTTCTCTAAATTTCCCCCATAACCTCCCTGGCCCCTATTCTGTCTATGCTACTTACCTTTCCCTTTATCTCCCATCATGTCCCTCTCTCACATCTTAATTCAAAACAATTGGTTGGGTAACTTTCAAAGCGCACTCTAAAGCTAAAACAATATTTAAAAAAATCTTATTTTGTTGTTGGTTTTTAAAAATGAAAAATTACAGCAGTGAACAGGTATTGCCATTAAAATGCTTATGAAGAAAGTTTAGCATCGATAATTGTAAAATGGTGTAAACACATTTTTTCAACACTAAGATTTAAGTTGAATGATGCAAAAATGTCAAACTTAATCCATTACTCAAGTGAGAATAAAAAAAGGATTAAAACTTTTGTCATTCCCTTTAGTTGTGTGCAAAAAGTCACCAGTATGAATATTTAAATTAACTGGCATTGCCTGAAACAAATAATGTATATATGTAAGGCTAGGATAGATAATAGTGATGAATACAAGATATTAGTGTATTTAAAAAAAAAATTGTAATTGTAGTACAAAAAGCACTATAAAATCTAGTATTTGTATTGAAGTTGAACTGCTGCCCATTTATATATATATATATATATATATATATATATATATATATATATATATATATATATATATATATATATAGAGAGAGAGAGAGAGAGAGAGAGAGAGTAATTTCGGGCACTAAAAATGCACACTTGCCTTTAAAAAAAGTTTGTTGGCTATGTGCTAAGTTACATGATGCGTTTCGCCTAGAGGCTTTGTCAAATCACACCAAGAGGCTTTGTCAAACCTCCCACATCTACCACACAGCCTTTCCAAAAACACTAAAATAATTTAGTTTTGATTCTATAGAACATTGTGACACTGGTTTCATTATTAAATATATATTATGTGTGAGTCTCGCTCTCTTCCAGTACTGTATCAGGTCCAGGGATTTCTCACTGAGGTTAAAATATCCCCTGGCATTTCCTAGCATGTGAAACCAGACATCATCCCCTCCCCTTGGGGCGTTTACACAAATAAGGAAATGATATAACACAAAACTAACATAAGTTGTGAAACATATTAATAAGTGAAAGTAGTGTTAGACGGTGACAGAGAGTAATCTTGTCCTCTGGAAACAACTGACTGAAACTATAGCCCTTGGCTGTAACTGGGAGAATCCAGGGCGCTTGGCAGCGACTGGGAGTAACCGTGGCCCCTGGCACTGAATACAAATATTTCTGTCTCCAGGCAATAACTGGAAGTTTTGGTAGTCCTGGAGGTAACGCACCAAATGGCTGTGATTTAGGGATAACACTAAACCGTACTGCGATGCTGATGTACCTGGCTGTTATCTCCTGCCTTCTATCCCAAGGAAAAGGTCAGCTGAGTTATGTCTTGTATCTGGATTAAGTGGATATGACTGACTGGGGTTTGTTGGTGTGTGCAATATTTTTTAGCATAGGGGAAGTAGTGATAGGTTTATAGATACTCTAAATCAGTGGTTATCAACAGGTTTCATCTGAGGACTGTTAGTTATCTTCCAATGCTTATGAGGACCACCTTTAAGATCCATAACATTTTAAACAAAGTGATTCTCCATTGTAAATACCACATTTTGTTCTAGTTTAGCATTGATTTGAATAGAGTACATTTTACCTGTAAACAAGTTCCTCAAATATCTATCCATAACTAATGATATATTTAAAGTGTTAGGCTCTAATTATCCCGCTTTGCTCCTGAGAACCAGCAGATAAAGTCTCAGGGACCACCACCTGTCCGAGGACTGATCTAGAGGAACAAGAGGTGGGGTGATGGGCCATGATTTGTAATTTAGGTATAGATTATCATATTGTATAAAATCAATATTTAGGTGATTGTTCCAGATGTAATGTGATGGATTACTGTAGGTTACATTGTAACTGTACATGGAGGAAAACCTATTACTGTAATTAGAGGATAGATTTTTTCACTGTAATCAATTATATATTGTTACTATATAGCTATAGCACTGCTGCTGTCTGTATAGAACTGTTCACACAATTTCACCCCAACATTACTGAATTTCTCTCTCTATATATATATATTTATTTAGATATGTTTAGATAGTTTGTTTGTTTGTCTGTTGTCCCCCCAGATGGTTCGGATCCTACACCCTTGGTTACATATACTATTTTTATGTGGATAGCTGTGGATAGCTGGGCATAAGTATAAATGAGGGGTGTAGGACCCAGAATAATTCTGGGGGGATACAGCTCATTGTATACACAGGCTGTAAAATAGCTCCTATATACTGTACATACATGCAAACATGTAAAAATCTGCGGGGGATTTCCTACACCCATAGTATAAATTCTGTACATACAATATGTGCGTGCGGTTCAGACTCTAGTTGTGTTTTGTATAATCTGCGCGCTCAGACCCAGCGGCTGCATCATTCTCATGGAATTTCCTATGCGTTGGTTGACGTGTTTGTTTCGTTATTGGAGAAACTGTAATGGACAAAATAAAAAATAAAAAAATCTCAGTTCTTGATTTCAAATGTCAAACTTTTTTCTAAATTTAAAAAATGAACAGGGACACATGAAAAATTTTTTTTTTTTTAAAGGGGCACTGACACACAGCAGGTAATAGATAATCACAAATTGTGACTGTATTATTTATAAATGTGTTTGCAATCTGTGATAACTGAGTTAATTAATTAACTTTCACAGTGGGGGTTGAGGAACATGAGAACAGTTGGTTAGATCAGAGTAATCACAAAAACTTTTGAGTGTTAAAGCTTGTGTCATTATACATATTCATACAAACTGGGCATGGTCTTCCTGCTTATCACCCAGACTGTGAGATTTATATAAATAGATAAAGTTTGTAGCAGAGAGGAAGAATATTTTCTGGTAGCATACTTTAAGGGCCACTTTAGTGACACATTTATATTAGTGACACATTTATAGTATTCTCTTTTAAAGAACTTGAATTGATAATGGGAAAAAGTTTATAGCCTTTAATTTTTAACAATTATTTTCAGTTTTGCTTTAGAGATGTCCAGGCGCACTTGGAGGATCAGATCTCTTTTCAGTCTGTTGAAAGACCACCATAGATAATAGAAAAGTGAACCCCTATGTTAATAACCCCACTGCAAATAACCAATTATTACGATTTTCACATTTCATTTCTAAAATAACGGAGATTTGCTGTGTCCCTTTGAAAAGGATCCTTTCTATAACTGCTTTCTTTTCTGATAGGTGATGTCCTCGCTGCCCCAAAAGATGTCCACTTTAAGTTGCAGTTTTTTCCCTGCATTTTACAATGGTCGCCTGGAGAGCCCAGTGCACAAGATGTCATGTATGAAGTGGAGTATCACAGGTAGGACTCAGTACCACTATACAGTACAACATGCTCATTAAGAAGTCATTTCCAATTTATAGATACTTTGCATCATTATATAGAGCAGTGGGCTCATGATCATACTCAATATAATTATATATATAAGTATACTGTATATTTGACTGCAGATAAGAAACTAAATTCTACCCATGTTATTTACTTAAACATTTGGCCTAAATGAGCACTGTATAATGAAAAAATAAATAAATGAATTAATTTAAAAAATATATATATGTGTGTGTATGTTATAGAACTTGGTGTCTGAATAGGAGCATAATTAAACTGGAAAATGTAATTAAGCTAATTTGTCATTAGAATTATTATTTTTTGACTGGAGGCAACCATGATACATTAGTGCAGGGCTATGCGATTTTGGTCCTGGAGAGCCACACAGAAGCCAGGATCTGTGGATATCCCTGCTGCATACTAGTGAGAGCGTCTTCAGTCACCCTGGTTGACTCACCTAGGAAAAGAAAGGAAATCCTCAAATCCAGGCTTGTGTGTGGTTTTCCAAGACTGAACTTGCCTACCTCATTAGTGGAAGTTGTGTGTGTGAGAGGGTGTTTACATTTCTGGAGAGCTGTAGTGGAATCTATTGCTGTGAACTTCCTACCTCTGGGCAAATGAGGGGGATAGGGTGTGGTGTCAATGTCAGTTCAATTGAATTTTCAAATAGAGGCCCCTGACTTTTCTTATTCTCCCATCATCCCTTTAATTCACAGATAGATAAGAAAATCACTCCATGATCCAGCTCTCATGATGTGATGTAACAAATCTTTAAGAAAAAATATTTTTATATCCATGGCTTACACAGCAGCCATTATTGTTAGTTTGTTACCTACTTCCCAAATAAGTACATTGATCCTCAGGATTTTTTTATGTTTACCCCAGCGATTTTTTAATTCTTCATTTTCACTGTCTAGAAACTCATTATCATTACACAACTAGGAAATTGCCCATCAAAAATGACGGGAATAAAATTGTAAACCTGGCAATGCTGTTTCCCACACAATGTGAGAATTTTGCCCCTCTGAGCACCTTCGGCACTCATTGTGAGCTCCGCGCTGAGCTCCTTTGGCGCTCATTGCGAGCCTCTCCCCACATATACTTAAACTTTCCTGCTTTGCAATGATCACCTCCAGCGCTCATCGCGAGCCCCACAATAAGCACCTTCGCGTTCATTGTGTGGCTCGCAATGAGCGCCTTCGGTGCTCACTGCAAGCCTCTCCCCCTGTGTATTTTATAGGCCTCGCGAGTGAGCACCTTTGGCGCTGATCGCGAGCCTCTCCCCTATGTGTAGTTTAGGGGTCTCTCGATTAGTGTTACTGCCTTGGGTTAAGTGTTACTGCCTTGGGTTAAATGTTACTGGCTTGGGTTAAGTGTTACTGCCTTCAGCCTCGTTTTCATCATGTTACGTTTTTTCGGGCGCCATTTTTTTTCTCACTTAGGCGATTTTTGATTGTGTAAAATCGCCCAATATGCCTCAAATTAAATTGCATCCTCACTCACAGGCTCCCTTGCTCTCCCCCGTGCTGTGTGTGAGAGTGTAAGGGAATCTGAGGCATAATGGTGTTTTTTTGGTGTTTTTTCAGTTGCATGGTTTGGTCTTTTTACGTGCTTCGGTCCTAAGTCATTGCAGCTCATTGCAGCCTAACTTCCGCAGGCCTCGCGATGAGCACCGCAGGCACTCATTGCAGTCTAAGTCCCACCGGCCTCACAGTCGCATGCCTCAACTGCTCGCACGAGGGCCACAATTATTTAACATTGCGTGACCAACATTGCAACGTGACAAACACTGACAACTATATATGTGATGCAGCATGCTCATTATTAGCGTCTAGATATCCAGTATTGTTATATACAGCAACATGTTTATTTTCAGTGTATAGATACTCAGTATCATTATAGAGTGCAGCATGATCATTATCACTCTATAGATACTCAGCATCATCAGATTCTTAAAACATTTCATCGGTGCATAGCTACTCAATATCATTATATACAGTAGCATGCTTATACAAACAGTGGAGTCTCATTCTTTTGTATCCCCCTCCAGGTATGGTGGAGACAGCTGGCAGACAGTGCCCCGTTGCTCCCCCACTTCCATCCTTTCTTGTGACCTCACACCGGAGATATTGCCCCAATGGGAGTATATTGGGAGAGTTCGGAGTGTGCGGGGGAATTACACATCACTATGGCAGAGGACCTCACACTTCTCCCTTCAAGATGGTAATGTGTGAGGAGACATTCATATGGGCATAGCTATGGGTTATACTAGGCACATACCAGGCATGGGAATAGGGGTATTGCTATGGGTTATACTAGACACATGCCAGTTTTCGCATTAGGAGTATTGTTATGGGTTATACTAGACGCATGCCAACCTTGGTAATAGGGGTATTTCTATGGGTTATATTAGGGACATGACAAAACTTGCCAATAGAGGTATTGCTATGGCACATGCCAAGCTTGGCAATAGGTGTTATACTAGGCACATGCCAGGCTTGGCGGGGATAGGAGCATAGCCATTGGTTGTATTGGGTACTAATTGGGGAATAAATTGTGAGTTACATTGGGTACATTCCAGGCTCAGTAATAAGAGGGACATTGCTATTGGATATATTAGGCACACAGGCTTGAAACTAATAGGATCATAGCTATACTTTTTACTGGGTACATGCCAGGCCTTACACTGATATGGGCTCAGCTGTGGATTATATTTGCAGATCTCAGGCTTGGCACTGGTGGGGGTTCAGTTATGACTAAGCTTGGATGTGCTGAGGACATAATTGAAGCATGCCAGGTTTGGCACTCATGTGGGTGCAGCTAGGGGCTATACTGGGCACATGCCAGCATATATAACTTTAGACAGAGTACAGTTTATGTGCTCTGTGGATGGTATGGCACATTCCAGATGGACACAGCTTAAGCTCTCTCTCCAAGATATTGCACATTTGGTACTGACCATACATTTCTCCTTCCAGCCATGCTGCCAGCCCCTACTGTAAAGCTCACCCTGGATGGACTCTTACTGAATGTTGACCTCCAATATCCAGAGATAAAAATCAGTAACTGGACCCTTCGCTACATGGACAACTTCCCACATCACAATCTGTACACTGTGTATGTGCGTAGGACTACTGACAACCACACGGTGAGAGACAAAAACTTGTAGGGGGTGTACAGTGTGAGTAGAGTGATAATAGTGTCAGTCTGCAAGGTGGGTGTACAGTGATTGTGTGTACAGTGTGCAAATAATATTAGTCAGCAGGGTGGGAGTACTGTGTGTGAATATGCACAGGGGTGTGCAGTGTGTGAATGTATGTATCGGGGAGTGTGTATGTGTATACTGTGAGTTTGCATTGGACTGTACTGTATGAGTGTGCATACAGTGTGTGTGTGTTCCAGTTGGGTATACAGTGCCTTGTAAATGTAAATGGTGTTGCTCCCTTGTGTCCAACTCTCTGGGACCTCATGGACAACACACCATGCTGATCCACTTGGTTTTCATGGCAGAGATACTGGAGTGGCATACAGCTCCTGGTATTCCCAGGTGGTCTCCCATCCAAGTGCTTGCCAGTGAACCCAGGATGCTATGGTGAAAGCAACTGCATCCTAACAACTGTGCCACCAGGGAACCCTGATACAGTGCCTTACTGTTATGCATTACTGGAATTACTGCTCAGTGACTAATTAGACTGTAAGCTCTTGTACCTGTCTTACAGCACTGTTCCTTCTGGGCTACAGTGGTTCACTCACTAACCCTGTTCTGCTTGTTCTTTTTTTTTTTCCTTCAGTTTATTCAGAAAGAGACTAATCTGACTTTCAAAATCTCTGAGCTGGATGAAGGGCTGGAATATTGTGTGTCCGTACTGCCCACCGTGACATCCAGACCCAACATTGGAATACTTAGTGCAGAGAGCTGTACGAAGATGCCCACTGCAGGTGAGAAAGATCACTGAATTTGTCCTGATTTGTGAAGTCAAGTCACCGTGCATTAGATAGATGCCCAGCACTGTCCTGACAGGATGTATTCAGGTGATCACACTGCATTAGACTTGAGGCTATCCTGCATTAGATAGATGCCCAGCACTGTCCTGACAGGATGTATTCAGGTGATCACACTGCATTAGACTTGAGGCTATCCTGCATTAGATAGGTGCCCAGCACTGTCATGATAAGGTATATTCAGGTGACCACACTGCATTAGACAGTCAGCACTACTTGAGGGTATCCTGACCTTCTCCTGATAGTATACACACTGGTCACCCTGCATTAGTTAGATGCCCAGCACTGTCCTGACAGGATGTATTCAGGTGATCACACTGCATAAGACTTGAGGCTATCCTGCATTAGAAAGATGCCCAGCACTGTCATGATAAGGTACATTTAGATGACCACACTGCATTAGACAGTCAGCACTACTTGAGGCTATCCTGCATTAGAAAGATGCCCAGCACTGTCATGATAAGGTACATTTAGATGACCACACTGCATTAGACAGTCAGCACTACTTGAGGGTATCCTGCATTAGATAGATGCCTAGCACTGTCATGATAAGGTATATTCAGGTGACCACACTGCATTAGACAGTCAGCACTACTTGAGGGTATCCTGCATTAGATAGATGCCCAGCACTGTCATGATAAGGTATATTCAGGTGACCACACTGCATTAGACAGTCAGCACTACTTGAGGGTATCCTGCATTAGATAGATGCCTAGCACTGTCATGATAAGGTATATTCAGGTGACCACACTGCATTAGACAGTCAGCACTACTTGAGGGTATCCTGCATTAGATAGATGCCTAGCACTGTCATGATAAGGTATATTCAGGTGACCACACTGCATTAGACAGTCAGCACTACTTGAGGGTATCCTGCATTAGATAGATGCCTAGCACTGTCATGATAAGGTATATTCAGGTGACCACACTGCATTAGACAGTCAGCACTACTTGAGGGTATCCTGCATTAGATAGATGCCTAGCACTGTCATGATAAGGTATATTCAGGTGACCACACTGCATTAGACAGTCAGCACTACTTGAGGGTATCCTGCATTAGATAGATGCCTAGCACTGTCATGATAAGGTATATTCAGGTGACCACACTGCATTAGACAGTCAGCACTACTTGAGGGTATCCTGCATTAGATAGATGCCTAGCACTGTCATGATAAGGTATATTCAGGTGACCACACTGCATTAGACAGTCAGCACTACTTGAGGGTATCCTGCATTAGATAGATGCCTAGCACTGTCATGATAAGGTATATTCAGGTGACCACACTGCATTAGACAGTCAGCACTACTTGAGGGTATCCTGCATTAGATAGATGCCTAGCACTGTCATGATAAGGTATATTCAGGTGACCACACTGCATTAGACAGTCAGCACTACTTGAGGGTATCCTGCATTAGTACGCTGACCTTCTCCCGATAGTGTACACACTGGTCACTCTGCATTAGATAGATGCCCAGCACTGTCCTGACAGGATGTATTCAGGTGATCACACTGCATTAGACGCTTAGCAATACTTGAGCCTATCCTGCATTATAAATCACAGAAATGTCTGACGCTACACTGGTAATGTGCAGTCTTCCCACCTTCTCCCAAAAATGAAAACACACTTTTCACTGAGCATTAGATGGGTTCTTAGATCTGTCTGAATCTGTCCTGGTAATGTGCAGTCTGGTCAGCTTGCATTAAATATATTCCTGGTACTGTCTGAGCTTGCCCTGATAATGTGTAGTCAAGAGGGCTCTCCACATTAGAAAGATACCCTAAACCTATTATAACAGACATTTGTGTTTTCCCCCCAGAGCCAGCTCTTCTCCTCATCATTGCCTCATGCATTCTGGGATTTGTTTTTCTTTTGATCTTCATCAACATCTTTATTTGCCTTTACATCCGGGGGAACGTGAGGACTCCACAAGCACTGGTGAGTTATACTCTGATACATCATGCTATGTATACACAGATATAGCATGGACAGTGGCAGTGCCAGCCTCACCATCATACACTGATACGCCATATGTATACACATCACAACTATAGCACAGACAGCAGCAGTACCAGCCTACCCCTCACACACTGTTATGAGCCACCCAATATTACATTGTTTCTTTTTCTCCCCAGAAGTCTCTTATTAAGAGGAGCTGGTCCTGGACTGACAAGTCAGTGACTGCGGTTCCGGAGTGCGAGGACTCAGTATGCTGGGAGACTGAAGTGATTGCTCAACTGCTGGTGGAACCCAGGACTTCTCTCCTGAGGAGTAGCGCTGATAGTGGTTTTGGCAGCCAGATACTCACTGAGAAGTGCTTACACCCACCATCTTCATCTGTAGACAATGCTAAAGGGGACAGTGGAATAAACATTCTTAAGACTGACCCAGGCCTTTGTGAGAGAACCCCAGATGAGGTTTTGCCCATTAGAAGGCAGCACCCCCAAATTAAAGGGGAAGACAGTGGAATTAGTCTCTCAACCGGATCCCCCTGTCTCAAACGTATCTGCAGCCTTGGTGGGATCCCTTACAGAGAGGACTTGAAGGATTCTGAAGATATTGTTAGAAGTGGGATTGTAGAGGAGGCACAGTGGGGATACCTCAAACAGTCTGGCTCAAAAGGAGAACAGACAGAGCAAGCCAAGGACTACCTAACACAGGGATCAAGGAGCCACATTGAGCCTGCCCCACAGGACAACTGTAAGAACTTTGAAGAACCATGGGCTCAGATCACTGAGAGTTTCCACACCTCCATCCCGCTCACTGCAGTCTTCAGCCCTTTTAGTCGGGTGCTGTTGGATTTTGGGGTCAGCTCTCCCTGTTTGGGGTCTGTGGAACTTACAGACAGCAGGTGCTGATGGAGCCTGAGGTGTTCCTGGGTTTGTGAGGACTGGTCCCTGGCTGCAAACCTTCTTATTTATCCATCTAAAACTGTGACGTTAACTGTGCTGCTACAATCAGACTAACCCCCTGCCAGCATCTCTGACACTAAGTCTGCACTTGGCGACTATCCACTTACTAAGTAATGCACACACTGTTGTTAAACAGCACTGGTAGTAGTGTCAATTCTGTGTCCCTATAACATGCATTTCCCTTATAATACAACTGGGTTACTCCATAACTCTATGCAATGACCCTATTACCTATGGTTAGACCCCTTACAGACCAAGCATAGATCTCCCTCTACTTTCCAGTGTGCTTGTGCTGAGATGGTCATTTTATTGCAGATTTGGGTGTTGCTGACAGCTGTCCCGGACAATCTTGTTTACATGTTAGATATTTATTTATATGAGTTGTGTTTATTTGTATTTTATAAAGTGATTTCTATGATAAATAAAAGAGTGACACTTTGCCTCTGAAGAGCTTACACTCTAATGCTGGCTATCAGACACAATGACCACATATAAAATAACAAAGGCCTTACATAATTATTAGTAAAGAAGTGTGGAAATTCAGCAGTGTGAATATCCCCGAGTCCCCAGCCTTACATCATCTGTAATATTTCACTTCTGGAACTGCCAGGATGTTGTCACTGCTGCACTTTAGTTTCCCATTTTGTTTCAAAACGGACTTCCTCAAGAATATTTTACACATCGATCTCCTCCTTTCTTGGTCTTTCTCTTGATCTGCCCTATTACTCTATTCCCTCCTCTAATCCAGGCCTTCTCACCTCCTTCTACCTCTCCTACATCTCCCAGTCACCTCCCTTCCCACTCTTCTCTCTTTTGTTCCTTACACACCTCTCTAACATCCCACTCTCCTCTTTCATTTTCCATTTACCTCACTTCTGCCCAAACTCTCTCCTCACTTATGCCCCCACTCTCCTCACTCACTCCTCAGTCTCCTCACTCACCTTTCACTGTTCTCTCTCACTTCCCACTCCCCTTACTCCCACACTATCCTTACTCACTTCCCCAATCTCTATTTCTTTCCCCACTCTCGTCTCACTCCCCACTCTCCTTGCTCTTTACGCTCCTGTCTCACTCCTCACTGGCGTCGTTCCATGCTCCTTACTCCTCACCCACCTCTCTCACCCCCCATTCTCCTCACTCCCCTTTCTCATTCCTTACACTCCTCTTACCCTCATTCTCCTTCTCTCACTACTGCACACTCCTCTGTCTTACTCTACTCTCTTGTTCATCCTCTTCTTTGTCTCACTACCCCACAGGGTAGGGGCCAGCTTCTACCGGCAGGAGCCTAGGTTAAAGAAAAAATCTTATTATATTAGTGGAGATGAGAAAGATGGACAAGTAGTTTTATTTGTTGGCCCTTTTATTGGTCCCCATGGGCACCTACTATGCATAGTTGAATATATTAAGAATTTGGGAGGGAGCTCTCAAATTATTTGCTACAGGACCCACCACTGCTCCTCATTCTTCTCTCTCACTCCCCTATACACTTTCCCATTAACATTGCCCCATGTTGTACTGATTGACCCTAGTTTTACTCCCATGCTAACTGTATATACAGTAGGCTGTGTGCTGATGACACTGTGTATATGCAATGGGGTTTATGCTATTGAAGGTGTTACATTAAGCCTGGCTTTTGAGAAAGAAACCACAACATCCTGTGACATGGTAGATACACCAGCTGCATCAGATACTTGTCAAATAGAGTGGGTGGAGAGGAAACAAGGGGGAGAGGAGGGTGGCAGCAGGGTTATGGTGCTGCTCTAGTGGGAGGGGATAGCTAATAATTAGAAGAGAATGCAGGGTGAAGGGCTAATAGTAAGAAGCTAGGCTACATAAGGACGTAGAGCGAGATAGCTGGATGCCAATCGAGTAGTAAGAGAAGTATTACTACTATTAATGTATGTCTGTTATCATTATTTTGCAACATAGATATAATTTTGTAGCTAAATATCTCTCCCTTGCTAAATTTTGTAAAAATCCTAAACTCAAAACAGGGCCCTCCATTTTCTGCAGTATGTTAATATTGTATTTGTTCTTGTTCTTATTCCCTGTACAGTGCTATGGAATATGTTGGCGATGCAAATAAAAGTTAATAAAGTAAGAGAAGAGAAAACAACCCAGTGTTAGTAGAAAAAGGAGGGTCGTCAGCTAGTTGTAAGAGAATAGGGCATGTTGGAGAGCTAATAGTAAGAGGAAGAATCAAGGTGGAGAGCTAATAGTAAGAGGGAGAATCAAAGTGGAGAGCTAATAGTAAAAGGAAGAATCAAAGTGGAGAGCTAATAGTAAGAGGAAGAATCAAGGTGGAGAGCTAATAGTAAGAGGAAGAATCAAAGTGGAGAGCTAATAGTAAGAGGAAGAATCAAAGTGGAGAGCTAATACTAAGAGGAAGAATCAAGGTGGAGAGCTAATAGTAAGAGGGAGAATCAAAGTGGAGAGCTAATAGTAAGAGGAAGAATCAAGGTGGAGAGCTAATAGTAAGAGGAAGAATCAAAGTGGAGAGCTAATAGTAAAAGGAAGAATCAAAGTGGAGAGCTAATAGTAAGAGGAAGAATCAAGGTGGAGAGCTAATAGTAAGAGGAAGAATCAAGGTGGAGAGCTAACAGTAAGAGGAAGAATCAAGGTGGAGAGCTAACAGTAAGAGGAAGAATCAAGGTGGAGAGCTAATAGTAAGAGGAAGAATCAAGGTGGAGAGCTAACAGTAAGAGGAAGAATCAAGGTGGAGAGCTAACAGTAAGAGGAAGAATCAAGGTGGACAGCTAATAGTAAGAGGAAGAATCAAGGTGGAGAGCTAACAGTAAGAGGAAGAATCAAGGTGGAGAGCTAATAGTAAGAGGGAGAATCAAAGTGGAGAGCTAATAGTAAAAGGAAGAATCAAAGTGGAGAGCTAATAGTAAGAGGAAGAATCAAGGTGGAGAGCTAATAGTAAGAGGAAGAATCAAAGTGGAGAGCTAATAGTAAAAGGAAGAATCAAAGTGGAGAGCTAATAGTAAGAGGAAGAATCAAGGTGGAGAGCTAATAGTAAGAGGAAGAATCAAGGTGGAGAGCTAACAGTAAGAGGAAGAATCAAGGTGGAGAGCTAACAGTAAGAGGAAGAATCAAGGTGGAGAGCTAACAGTAAGAGGAAGAATCAAGGTGGAGAGCTAATAGTAAGAGGAAGAATCAAGGTGGAGAGCTAACAGTAAGAGGAAGAATCAAGGTGGAGAGCTAACAGTAAGAGGAAGAATCAAGGTGGAGAGCTAACAGTAAGAGGAAGAATCAAGGTGGAGAGCTAATAGTAAGAGGAAGAATCAAGGTGGAGAGCTAACAGTAAGAGGAAGAATCAAGGTGGAGAGCTAACAGTAAGAGGAAGAATCAAGGTGGACAGCTAATAGTAAGAGGAAGAATCAAGGTGGAGAGCTAACAGTAAGAGGAAGAATCAAGGTGGAGAGCTAACAGTAAGAGGAAGAATCAAGGTGGAGAGCTAATAGTAAGAGGAAGAATCAAGGTGGAGAGCTAATGGTATGAGGAAGAATCAAGGTGCAGAGCTAATAGTAAGAGGAAGAATCAAAGTGGAGAGCTAATAATAAGAGGAAGAATCAAGGTGGAGAGCTAATAGTAAGAGGAAGAATCAAGGTGGAGAGCTAATAGTAAGAGGAAGAATCAAGGTGGAGAGCTAATAGTAAGAGGAAGAATCAAAGTGGAGAGCTAATAGTAAGAGGAAGAATCAAGGTGGAGAGCTAATAGTAAGAGGAAGAATCAAGGTGGAGAGCTAATAGTAAGAGGAAGAATCAAAGTGGAGAGCTAATAGTAAGAGGAAGAATCAAAGTGGAGAGCTAATAGTAAGAGGAAGAATCAAGGTGGAGAGCTAATAGTAAGAGGAGGAATCAAGGTGGAGAGCTAACAGTAAGAGGAAGAATCAAGGTGGAGAGCTAACAGTAAGAGGAAGAAGCAAAGTGGAGAGCTAATAATAAGAGGAAGAATCAAGGTGGAGAGCTAATAATAAGAGGAAGAATCAAGGTGGAGAGCTAATAGTAAGGGGATAGCAAGACGTAGAACTGTTAGTAAAAGGAGGGAAAAGGATGTCTTACTAATAGCAAGAAGAGAGAGCAGGATACAGTGGTAAAGGAAAGGGAAATGATACATGGCTAGGAGTTGTAGATGAGAGGAAGGGACATTGTATAATACCAGTAGAAAGAGGAGAAAGCAAAGTGCAGAGCTAATAATAAGAGCTTCAACGCTCTACCAATGTAATTTCAGATTAGAGTGGAGTTAAATTTGAAGTGGATCTTCTTAGCTGTACATCCTGCCCAGGCAAGAGAAGCTTTTTACCAAATGTGCCAGTTGGTGCTGGTAAATATTTTGGAGATTGGTGGCAGAGTCTTCAAAGACCACTATGGTCAAAAATGTAAGTTTAAAAAAAGAAGAATTAAGCAAAGACCTTGTGCAGCAAAGAGTATATACTAAATGGGGCAATCCTAATAATACTTTTTTATATTGTATTGAGCATGGTACTAAATATTACAAATGTATACAATTAAAGAAAAAAGTAAATACTTAATTCAGCACTTACAACAATACCAGAGAGAGTCTCAAATTAAGGACGCCTTTTTTCTTCTATTTTTCTTAAATAAAACGTCTTTACAATGTAAAAATAATACAGTCTCTAGTTTTAATAAAAGTTAAGTTTTTATCCCATAATAACCATATTATAAAAGGAAGTACTCTCGGGTGTGTACTTTTTTCTTTAACTTTGTTCATGATTATTCATAATGTTTATCTGACTATGGATTTTTTGCTACTAGTTTATCTTTTATGCTCTTAGAGAGAGAGTGATTAGGTTATCATAGGTTCTTAGAGAAGTTATATGTTCAGTCTTTGGAGCTGAACGGTTATATAGATAGACCTAAACATCTATGTTTATGGCTTTGGAGTAAATGTGAGTGAAAGTGATTGTATTGTAATAAAGGTCATAAAGTTTCTTCAATAGCTACACACATTTCATAACCCACCATAAAGTCTCTGGAGCAGCTGGTTCATTCTGTTCAATGAGGGCTAATTTCCTAGTTACCAGAACCAACCTCACATTGATCAGCCCCATATAGTGGCAAAACTGTGAGTGTTGCATTGTATCCTGATCCAAAGCTATGTTTTGAGGGCAGGGCACATATGCCTTAAATAGATTACATGTTAAGAGGACTAGACGCACAAAGATCATAGATTTGGAGACTGATTTGCATATCACTATCTATAATCTTTAGTAGTAGAGGCAAAGCTCACTGAGTAATTGTGTAGGAAAGTTGGTGTCTTGCTTGGAGCATGTAAATATATATATTCAGAATGATTTATACAGAATGACACTTCTAGTCTGACGAGCTGTATGTATACTGTCGGGGTAGAGAATATGTGTGTTATATATTTTTATAAGAATATAATGTGAATGTCTGCATTTTTTAAAGGGCCACTTAATTCAACACAATTTGGACCACATAACAGTAAAGATCTCCTAAAAGCATGTTAAATACTTTTTTTTTTTTTAAATATGTGCATTTTTCACTGAAAGATCAATAAAGTAAAGTCTGTGTTTACATGAGTCACTGACAGCCCCCAGCCAGACCCACAGCTACAGCTCTGTATAGTGACCAAAAGGAAATAATAGAGTTAACCCTCAACAAATCATGGAATGCTGGAATCCCCTAAACAGGTCCGTTATAGATTAACTGATCAGTGCATCCCTGAGTTCAGGGAAAATCTGCTATCAATCACTGGCTTCAGTTATTAATTTGGGGTATCTGTTATTAATCATGAAACAGTTACAAATAAATATAATATTAGTAATAATAATAAACAGTCAGTAGGCAGTATACACTGTGGGCCTCATTCAATTGCGATTTGGACAATTGAATAGGGCTCTATATAAGCACAGAGCGTATTTGTTTTACAGAAGTTTTTAGTTAGTGAAAACCTTGCTTTTGGATAGAAGTTCACTAACTAAAATCTTCTGTAAAAAAATATGCTCTGTGCTTAAATAGAGCCCTATTCAATTGGCCAAATCGCAATTGAACGAGGCCCTGTGTTTGTAAACAGAAGTAAACTTTGGATTTTGTAGTTGTTATCAGTGTGATTTAAAAAAAAAGATAATTTTAACATACAATCTTGAGCTCTCGAAGAGCACTTGCAGTGAGGTAAATGGCCCTTTAAGTGCCACTGTAATATATTAACAAGAGGAATTAGTTGTTTAAATTATGCATTGATCATAAATAAACGTCCTATTTAATGATTTATAATAGCAATATTCAATATTAAATTCACTTAAATTTTAGACTTTCAGCCTTTAAGTTGAGCTGAATGTCTCTAACTTGATCAAGGTGAAAAAGGGTTTGCTTGAAAGATTGGTATTATTTTTCATATATTTTTTCTTTTTATTTGTTATATAGTATATTTTTTCGTCTTTATCATAGAGCCACTTAATTATTTTATTGCTGTATCTTTTTCGCATTCTTTCAATTTATTTGGGAAGTTAATTACCAAAGTGTATTATTGCTTTAAATTGGCTGCTTTATTATTATATTTTTTATAATAACTTTCCGTTAATGGTAGTAGACATTTGCTTTCCAGAGAGGGATGGGTGAAAGACTGTACTATTAAGTAGACACTAGACCAGGGGTGTGGAATGTTAGGTCCGAGGGCTGTATAAGGCCCCCGGAGTCGTTTGATGTGGCCCTTCTCCTTATTCCATAGCCAATGAGAAAGTGCTAATGACACAGATAATGAGATAGGAAGAGCTGATGAGAAAGAGACAGATGATAGCAGTTCTAGCCATCACATTAGGGGTGAGTTAATTCAATGTTTCACCAATTATAGCAGGCAAATTACTAAGTTGATCATTTTGTACGGCCCTCGAATAATTTTATAAATATTCAAATGGCCCTCGGCAGAAAAAAGGTTCCTCACCCCTACACTAGACAATAGCACTAAATGGAAGAGCAATTGACTTAATGTAAGGTTTTTCTCAAAAAATGCTGCTACTTTTGTTATACATTTCACATGTTAAGATTCCTTCCAAACTAAAGTTTTGATATCAGAGTTACAGATTTTTCTGTGTAAATAAGGTAAATAATTAATAACAAAACTATAGGTGCAAGAACAAACTAACCTTAATAGTAATAACTAACTCCCTAAAGGTGATAAGGAGCTCCAGACGTAGACTACTTGCTCACATTGCTGTAACTGGAGAAGATACTAACATGTAATCCTTTAGGCATAAGCAGTATCTGCTTAAATAAATATCTTACCTAAAAAGCGTTTATGCTCATGGCTTAACTAGATGCTAATGCTGTTAGTTTGTTGCAGACTTCACAAACATATACAATGTTTCCTAAACTACAATGATCCTTCAACAATGAAATAAAATATTCTATAATTTTGAGTATTTTATTGTACTTGTGCATAAACGTACAGTATACCGCAGACCTATTTCTGTATGCATTCTTCTTACTTACTCTTTGTCTTCAATTAGTTGAATTGCAGTTGCACATAGGAAGGATGAAAGAGGACATACATGTGTGTAGTTGGTTTTGTGTCCCATAGGCCAGGTAACACAGGGGTTATCTACCAAAAGCAAATTATCAGTGCATGTTTAGACAGAGCTGAGTTGTTATCAGTCAATAGTAACTGATAGCACCCATACACTATATTCATAACAGAACTGGGAACGCCTCCGCCAAAACATGTAATTCATTGCCTGGGATACTGGGTGTTTTGAGAGACTTTTGTCTCACTTTCTTGTCCATTACACTTCACTGTCTTCAAAGTGGGAGTAAAGGTATCCAGATAAGGGGTCTGGAGTCTTCAAGGTCCCGCTAACTGTGAAGGGTGGGGCAAGTTCAAGGTCTGACGACTTCATATGCCTACAAAAGAAAGATAAAAATAAGTAAAGGAGAGGGGACGAGGGGAAAGTACAGAGAAGGGTGTGGAAAGAGGGTGCGAGTGGGCAGAAAAAAGAAAGTGAAAGTTAGGATGGTGAATGTGGTATAGATTAGAGAAAAAGAGATTATAAATTGACACAGTGAGAGATAGATACATACTTATACATTCAAACACAAACATAAAGACATGCACAAATGCATAGGTAAGCTCTCTTACATTAACACTGACACACATATATACACTAAAACAATAACAAATATTAAAAGACCGGAGGTAAAGCTCTGCCAAATACACTTAGACAGGAAGAGTGTGGGAGCGGGACAAATTCACCCCAGATTATATGAATAGGGGACGCATAAAATAATGAAATTAAAATGTAATCGTGCATTACCTGAGCTTGTACTATGGAGCATTATATGTATCCCAGGAAAGCTATTGACCCCCACCCTTTTTAACATCTCTGGGAGGAAGTTGTGCAATGAGCATTTGCACTAAGGTATACACAACATTGGCTAGTATACTTTTTCAGGCATGTATTTTTGCTTAAAATACTTGACCTTTGTATTTAATTAATTTTGTTCTTGCAATACTTCCAACTCACTTCTACCCATTGCTCTTTATTCCGTTTTTCCAGTTTTCACTTTTCCCCATGTCACTTTCTAGCTTCTTGCTCTTCACTAGTTTATTTTCCCTTCCCCTCCTCATCACTCATATTCCACCTACCTTCATACTATTTCCCCTCTGATAAAGTATCATATAGCAATTAAAATTAGAGGGACAAGAGAAGGGAGGAATCTTGTGCCATGCAGTGATATGATAGTGAGGTGGGAAGAAGCCTGTGTAATGCAGTGATATTATAGTAAGGTGGGAGGAAGTCTGTGTAATGCAGTGATATTATAGTGAGGTGGGAGGACGCTTGTGTTATAAAGTGATATGATACAGAGGTGGGCGAAAGCCTGTGTAATGCAGTGATATTATAGTGAGGTGGGAGTAAGTCTATGATATGCAGTGATATTATAATGAAGCGGTGGGAAGCCTGTGTTATGATAGTGAGGTGTTAGGAAGTCTATGATATGCAGTGATATGACAGTGAGAAGGGAGGACGCTTGTGTTGTGCAGCGTTATGATAGTGAGGTAGGAGGAAGCCTGTGTTATGCAGTCATATGATAGTGAGGTGGGAGAAAGCCTGTGTTATGCAGTGACATGATAGCAAGGTGGAAGGAAGCATGTGTTATACAGTGACATAATAGTGAGGAGGGAAGAAGCCTGTGCTATGAGAAGAGGAGGGGGTCTAGGACTGAACCTTGGGGTGAGGTGAGGTAAGTTTAGGTTATTTTAATACATACATGTAAACTTGTACTTACAAAACATAAAAACTGTAGGAACATATCCACAATCTCTGACAGTACACACACGTCTTGTTAAGATAAATAGGCCTTATAGTCACAAGGTATGATATTAATCAAATGTTATCTACTTCATAGTAAAACAAAAGTAAATTAGCTGCCATAATACATATATAAAAAAAAAGGGAGGTTCTACATACTGTATGTTTTTTCCAAATAATTGACTGGTTTTGGTATTAAGTAGATAATATTTTTTTTTTATGTTTTGTAGGTACAATATTTATGCATTCATTAAAATAATCAAAACTTACTTTACCATATTTTTTTTTGTGGGGGGGGGGGGCTGCTGGTTTCCTTTTTTGCTCACTCCTCTAAATTATTTTTCATCAAGAAAAGTAGCAGGGAGGTCTCTCAAAAACTTCAAGACAGCAGCTCATTGTTCATCCATACTAGACTTACAATTATTAAGACAATTATTTTGATATTCCAACACATTTTGTTTATATTGAGTAGTGCTCCACTATTGTATGTAGTTTTTTGTCTCTTTAAACTTTAAACTTCTGGGAGTTTCTATGCCCATGATAGACTTACACACTTGCACAAACATAATCTCATACAGACACACTCATTACACGAACTGACACTGATACACAATGACACACAAATAAAAGGTAGACACAAACATGCACACAATGACATAGGCACACACTCTTACACTCACACAGACATACTGACAAACCCACACAATAACACACACACACTGACATGCACATATAGTCATACACTGACACATAAAAATAGATATACACACCAGCACACACAAAACTTACACAGAGAAATACACAATGACATGCACAGTCAATCATGTCAGTGTACATCCGTGTTTGTACCTCTCTGTAACCCCTCACCTGATGTTGTATAAATTGAGCACAAAGTTGGTTTCTGAAAACAAAAAAAAATAGTATTTTGTTACAGTCCCTGTGGCATATACCTTGACAACAAGCACCCATCCCTTTAGTAAATAAATTAATATAACCCCACCGAAGTGTAAGCACTCTGACCTCATATGCCTCTTAGTCTCTAAAATATCCTTGTTTATCAATTGACAGTCGCACATTTAAGGGGTCAATCCTCTTTTTTTAAGCAGTGAGTGTTCAGGAGTGTGTCTGTCCTGCAGTATATATTTGGGTACCACGACTTTTGGGCGAAGGAGACGTACGCGCCGTCATGTGCGCGTGCCGAAAAATGCCTAACAAATGCGCTCACCTACACCAGCGCGGCAGTACAGCACTCTGCACCCTCTCCTCCCCCACTACTCACCCTCCTTCTACAGTTCTCCAACCCTGAATAACCACCCTCTCCCGAAGTAATCACCCCCCCAGTATTCACCCTCTCTTCCTCCAGTATTCACCGTCCTTAGTACTCATACTGTCTTTCCCTAGCTCTGCCCCTCCAGTACTCACCCTCTCTCCCCAGCTCTCTCTCTCCCCACTACTCACACTGTCTCTCCCCCTAGTACCCACCCTCTAACCCCAAGTACTTATCCTCTCTCCCCAGCTCTCTCTCTCCCCACGTTTCACTCTGTCTCTCCCCCTAGTACCCACCCTCTAACCCCAGGTCTCTCTCCCCCAGTAACCACCCTCTAAACCCCAGGTCTCTCAGCCCCAGCACTCACCGGCCGTGATCGCGCATTTGTCGGCGTGCACATGACGTTGCGGACGTCTCCTTCGCTCAAAAGTTGGTGTGTCATATATTTGTATATGGAGCAAGTTTATACATATTTAGGCCTATCTATCTCTGTATTCTTACGGGTTCCATACTGGTCCAGTGGTTAGGATTTAGTGCTATCACTGCTGCAACCTGGGTTTTATTCAAGTCAGGGAACCAAGTGGTCACACTGATCTAAAGCCATGCAGGGTTGGCCTTGGTCAGTAATTGGATGGGAGACCCCCTGGGAATACCAGGAGCTGTATGCTGTGGCCCACTGGAGAAGGAGCTGGCAACCCACTCTAGTATCGCTGCCATGAAAACAAATGTATCAGCATGACCATGGACATAAAGATGTGCCTGATGTGTTACGGTCCATAAGGTCATGGAGAGTTGGACATGACTGAACAACAAAACAATAAATCTCTGTCTTCTTCAATGTGTTTGCCTTATTGATCCCTTGAAATGATGGGATGTATGCTGCATGCCACCCACTAAGGTATGTATTTGATGGACAGCTGTTGAGCTCATTATTATAATTATGGATCAATCTATTTAATAATTTAATAAAACATAAAGTATTACATTAATTTTAAAAGAGTGTGTGTCTTAAAATATAACAGCTACCTGCAGAAATTTGAAAGTAAGTGTAATATTTAATATTGCGTTTAATCTGATAATCCAATACCCTTCACTCTGCCATGGGGTCAATATAATAACCACATGCAAAATGCCACAATGGGGTAAGTATCTTGATCCTATGGACAGCAACCCATTACAGGAAAATACCCAGACCATATGCACCCACCCCCTGGGGGTGTACCCACCGGCACTTACCATAGCAGCAGCGTCCACTCTGGTACCAGCGTATGAGGACATAGAGTGCAGTGGCACCCAGCATCATTGTTAGACTGCTACCCAACACTATCCCAAGAGCGTCAACCATGGCTGAGAGATTGAGAGAAAGAGAGAGAGTCAGAAAGAGAAAAAGAGAGGGAGATAGACAGAAAGAGACTGAATGAAAAAATAAACATAAGACATAGAGTGATAGGGACAGACCATGAGAGAGAGTGCCTCAAAGTGCACAAGACAAAGATGGAGAGAGAGACTGAGAGAAAGATCAGAGAATGAGAGAGGCAAAAAGATATTCCATGGATTTGTGCAACATTTATTTATAACTGGACTTTCAATTGTATCTACTAATTATTACTATACTAGTAAATTGCCTGTCAACAATGATGGGAATAAAATTTGAAAGCTGGCAGTGCTGTTTGCCAGACAATGCTTGGCCCTCCACCCTGTTACTTGCGGGGCTCAAGGCGCTCATCGCAAGCTGCACAATCTGTGTCTCTTTCCCCCTTTCCCTATGTCTCCTTCACGCCTTTCTACCCAGTGTCTCCTTTCCCCCTCTCCATCTCCTGTGCCTCCTTTCCCCCTCTCCCATTTCCCCCTCTCCCTCCCCTGTGTCTCATTTCCCCCTCTCCTTCCCCTGTGTCTCCTTTCCCCCCTCTCAATCTCCTGTGCCTCCTTTCCCCCTCTCCCATTTCCTCTTCTCTCCCCAGTGTCTCATTTCCTCCTCTCCATCACCTGTGTCTCCTTCCCCCCTCTCCCTCCCCTGTGTCTTCTTCCCCCCCTTTTCCTCTCCTGTATCTTCTTTACCCCTCTCCCTTTTCACCTCTCCCTCCCCTGTGTCTGCTTTTCCCCATCTCCCTCCCCCGTGTCTCCTTTACCCCTATCTCCCTCTCCTATTCCTCCTTTCCCCTCTCCCTCCCCCATGTATAATTTCGCCCTCTCCCTGTCCCCCCTCTCCTTCCCCTGTGTCTCCTTCCCCCTGACCCTTTCCCCCCTTCTCCCTCCCCTGTGTCTCCTTTCCCCCTCTCTCCCTCTCCCCCCATGTCTCCTTCCCACCTCTCCCTCCCCCCCTCATGTCTCCTTTCCTCCTCTGCCTCTCCTGTTTTTCCTTCCCCCCTTGTGTCTCCGTTCCTCCTCCTCCTATCCCTCCCATTTTCCCCTTTCTCTCCCTTGTCTAATTTCCCCCGTCCTCTCCCTCCCTTGTCTCCATTTCCCTCCTCCTCTCCCTCCCTTGTCTCCATTTCCCCCTCCCCTCCCTGCGTTGTCTCCATTTACCCCTTCTCTAACTCCCTTTCTCATTTCCCCCCTCCTCTCCCTCCCTTGTCTCCATTTCCCCCTCCTCTCCCTGTGTTGTCTCCATTTCCCCCCTCCTCTCCCTCCCTTGTCTCATACCTGGATGTAACCCTGCCAGTAGCGCTGTACACCATCTTCTCCTCTGGGTCCTCCGGCCAGAACGACTTTCTGGATGAAGCCACGCATTGCACTTGCGCATCCCGCCTGCACGATTCGCGGCTTGATCCAGAAAGTAGTAGAGAAGACGGTGAGTACAGGCCACAAGCTACTGGCAGGGTTTGGAACTAGCAGCCTTATTAAATTATGATTCACCCAATTGAAAAGGGCTCTATATAAGCACATAGCATACCTTTTTTACAGAAGTTTTTAGTTAGTGAACTTCTATCCAAAAGCAAGGTCTTCACTAACTAAAAACGTTTGTAAAAAAATATGCTGT
Organism: Discoglossus pictus; assembly: GCA_027410445.1. Classification (NCBI taxonomy): domain Eukaryota; kingdom Metazoa; phylum Chordata; class Amphibia; order Anura; family Alytidae; genus Discoglossus; species Discoglossus pictus. The sequence goes on along the minus strand of CM050169.1, from coordinate 129,527,338 downwards.
GTGCTTAAATAAAGCCATTTTAAATTTACCGAATCGCAATTTAATAAGGCTGTGGATGGTCCCTTCAGATCTGGAGAGACCGGAGGATGGAGCAGGCAGGAGCACGAGCCCTGGAAGCAGGTACAGGGCGATCAGTGGGGCAGGGAGAGCACTGATACACTGATAACTATTATAGTGATAAATGATATATTGAAACTGAAGAGACTGTATGGTTTGGCGTTTCTCTGTAAATCTCCAGGTAGGTATTTGGTATAACTGTACAATTAGATTCAGAATTTGGTTAAAGCACGAGTTACATCAGATTTTAACAGTTTGCTCTTTTGAAGAGCTTAAACATGAAAATAATAAAAAATAAATAAATATATTCACTTTATATTAAAGTATGCTTTATCGTAGGCTGACAAAGTTTTCTTTTTTCCAAAATCTGGAAGGGACATTTGCTGCAGATGAGAAAACTTACTCTGGTCTAGTCAGTTAAAAAAACATGGAAATAAGTTTTTTCTTTGTTGCATCAGATCAAAAAAAATGAAGTTTAAGCAAATTTTATTTTTTTTTGACGAAAAAAAAATAACTTCAAATGTTTAAAAAATAAATTTTAAATGCTTGAAAAACAAACAGGTGTGTTCCATGTCCCTTTAAAGGACGGTAACACAAGTAACAATGTTATTTCAAACCTTGTTATAAGGATACATGACAACGATGGGCAACCTGTTTCACTAGAAGGGCAGTATATTTGGCCCCTGAGTCAATAAAAAGGGCCACACAATTTATTTTTAAATATTTTTATTGTATTCACATTTCACATTATAGCAAACTGACTGCATTTACAGCTGTGTATTCCACCAGCATAGCAGCAGTTTAAGATAAAACTTATAGTTATGCATGGGGTTGTATATAGCCTAATTGTAACCTAAGGTGGAGGGTAACTTTACTGGGTTGTACATATTTATTAATTAAGTGGTTATTAAATGTTCTATAGGATTGGATAAAGTACAAAAAATTAATTCTACTGAATTACTAACTGACCTTACAAATGGGGAACTCCATTGTGTGACTCATTATAAATACTAATTATAAGTAGACTAATGGTCTCAAAGTCTTGTATTCCTTATATAAGTCTATGACGATCTGAAAGTAGGGGCTATACAAGCCGAGAGCCACCGGCTATAGACTACAGGGTAATTACCCACAAGGGCCGTTGGGTACATGGAAATATTGGCACCAGCACCCTGATATCTGGCTTCTGTATCAGTCAGAGTCTCTCCATCAGTAATCAGCAATTCCAGGAGTCCCAGTAACCTTCCCGTGGTAGTGACCAGAACAGGTTCCTTTTAGGGTGGAGATATGTTCAGTATCACAGCCATCCAGGAGAACAGGAGCAAAATAAAGAGACCATACGATTTCTATATGTCTCAGAAGTTAACTGTTTTATTTTTGAAATGACAGCAATATTTATAGCAGTTAGACACAGAGGGGGTGTACACAATGTAACAATGAGAGGCTGTGGCAGACAATTACAAGAGATAAACTCCACATGGGTCTAACAGTCGTTTCCTGAGAGCAATAGGATTAACCTCCAATACACATCCTGCCGTCTCTAGCACATATCAGATGGGATTAACTCTATCTGGTAAACAATGGGACAGAACAGATCATAATACAATGGAGGTGGTTATGCAGATAATCCACTGCTGGAGCCAAGAAGTCTGTGCTTTTATGGTGGCTCAATGACTTAATACCCAGGCAGACAAAAAGGGGTCCATGAAAAAGTCTACAATGGCTGTTTCTATAGAAAGCTGATCAAAAAACAGGCCTCAGAGAAACTTTTTACAGCCTCTGAGCATCTTAGCGAATCTGGCCCATTTTCATGTGTTTGGGTTCCCCCTTAAATTTCAAGCAAAGCATAATCCTGATTTTCCTGTTTTTTATAACCAGGTTTCCACAGTTTAACGTTATATTATAAAGTGTCTATAACCATAAACCTTCTGTGTGGTTTCACCTTAAATATCTAAAAATATAAATATATAAAAATATATAAACAAATTAGACAATCGCTTTGAGTGCCAGAGTCATATAACTCCAACTTTTAAGAGCCACTGCACATTGAAAAAAGTATATATATATATATATATATATATATATATATATATATATATATGTTTGAAAATGTTAAGCTTGCCATAGCCTAATTAAACAGGAAGCTAGTTTTTTTTATTAAAATCTACACAGCTGCTGCTGCTATTATTGTTAGTTTGGTACATACTTTGGCGCTCATTGCGAGCCTCTCCCCCGTGTACTTGAACTTTCCTGCTTTGCACTGATCACCTTAGTCTCTCATCGCGAGCCCCACGCTGAGCGCCTTCGGCGCTCATTGCAAGCCTCTCTCGCTTGCGGTGCTCATCGTGAGCCCCACAATGAGCTCCTTTGGCACTCATCTCGTGGCTCACGATGAGCACCTTTGGCGCTCATTGCAAGCTTTTCCTCCCGCTCATTGCAAGTTTCGTTAACCTACAAGTTTTGTGCTTGGGAATGCCATGTTTGTCTTTCCACCATCTCCCCCCCCCACTGCCCTGTGTGTTTGTCCTCTGTGTGTCTGCTGAATGTTTGCGTGTTACGGGCTTAAGGCCTTTTGCTTTATTTTCAAAGTTCAAAGTTAGAAAATACACGACGGCAAAGACAGTAACACTTACACCACCAACGCCAGGCAGACTTTGCTAAGCTTTCTTTTCATGAAGTTTCAGAATTTTTTACGTTTTTTGTCCGCCATTTTTTTCCTTGCTTAGCCGATTTTGGATTGACGAAAACCCCAGGCTTCCTGGCTCTCCCCCTGTCCTGTCTGTGAGTGTGTTATTATATTTGTTAAAAAATGTTTTCTGTTTTTAGGGTTTTTAGAGTTACGTGCTTGGCTCGCAGTTGCCCCCTTCACAATGCAGCCTAAGTACTGCGTGCTTCAACGGCTCGCCTCTTTTGCGGCCTAAGTTATGTGCCAAACGCGGCTCGCCTCGCTTTGCGAGGCATTGCAGATGAGCGCCTTTGGCGCTCATGCAGCCTAAGTCGTACGCCGTACACGGCTCGCCACACTTCGCGAGGCTTTGCAGATGAGCTCCTTCGACGCTCATGCAGCCTAAGTCATGCGCCATACGCGGCTGGCCACGCTTCGCAAGGTCACAACTGCTTGACCAACATCGCAAACGATCCGAACAGCGTTCTTGGGCCACAACTATATATGTGATATCTTTTCATGTGACAACACTGAAAAAATGACCCTCTGCTACAATGTAAAGTAGTAAGTGTACAGCCTGTATAACAGTGTAAATTTGATGTCCCCTCAAAATACCTCAACACACAGCCATTAATGTATAAACTGTTGGCAACAAAAGTGAGAACACCCCTAAGTGGAAATGTTCAAATTAGGCCCAAAGTATCAATATTTTGTGTGGCCACCATTATTTTCAAGCACTGACATCCTCATGGGCATGGAGTCCACCAGAGATTCACAGGTTGCCGCTGAAGTCCTCTTCCACTCGTCCACGATGATATCACGGACCTGGTGGATGTTAGAGACCTTGCGCTCCCCCACCATCCATTTGATGATGCCCCACAGATGCTCAATAGGGTTTAGGTCTGGAGACATGCTTGGCCAGTCCATCACCTTTACCTTCAGCTTCTTTAGCAAGGCAGGTGGTGTCATCATCATGTTGGAATTCTGCCCTGCGGGCCCAGTCTCCTAAGGGAGGGGATTATGCTCTGCTTCAGTATGTCACAGTACATGTTGGCATTCATGGTTCCTTCAATGAACTGTAGCTCCCCAGTGCCAGGCCCAGACCATGACACTCCCACCACCATGCTTGAATGTAGGCAAGACACATTTGTCTTTGTACTCCTCGCCTGGTTGCCACCACAAACGCTTGACAACATCTGAACCAAATAAGTTAATCTTCGTCATCAGACCACAGGACATGGTTACAGTAATCCATGTCCTTAGTCTGCTTGTCTTTAGCAAACTGTTTGCAGGCTTTCTTGTGCATCATCTTTAGTAGAGGCTTCCTTCTGGGACGACAGCCATGCAGACCAATTTGATGCAGTGTGCGGCGTATGGTCTGAGCACTGACTGCTGACCCCTCACTCCTTCAACCTCTGCAGCAATGCTGGCAGCACTCATACTTCTATTTGCTAACATTACTGTGACATACTGATCCAGAGCATGACCCCCTCCCTTCGGTGACTGGGCCACAGGGCAGTATTCCAACACGAAAACGACCCCAAACACATCTCCAAGATGACCACTGCCTTGCTAAAGAATTGAAGGTAAAGGTGATGGACTAGCCAAGCATGTCTCCAGACCTAAACCCTATTGAGCATTTGTGGGGCATCCTCAAATGGAAGGTTTCGTTAACCTACAAGTTTTGTGCTTGCAAGGTCTCTCACATCAACCAGCTCCGTGATGTCATCATGGAGGAGTGGAAGAGGACTCCAGTGGCAACGTGCGAAGCTCTGGTGAACTCCATGCCATGAGGGTTAAGGCAGTGCTTGAAAATAATGGTGGCCACACAAAATATTGATACTTTGGGCCCAATTTGAACATTTCCACTTATGGGGTGTACTCACTTTTGTTGCCAACGATTTAGACATTAATGGCTGTGTGTTGAGTTATTTTGAGGGGACATCAAATTTACACTGTTACACAGGCTGTACACTTACTACTTTACATTGTAGCAGAGTGTCATTTCTTCAGTGAAAATATATAATAAAATATGTACAAAAATGTGAGGGGTGTACTCACTTTTGTCAGATACTGTATATACAGTATAAAATCCATGGTGGGCAAAAGAGTGATAGAAGCTCTCCACCATACAGTAGTACATAAATAGTACAAAAGTACATAAATTAATAGTACATTTGTGTTCACATTTGAACGTCTAAAATAAGTTAAAAAGCTTATTTCCCGCTCAGAATTCTGAGAGATACAGTTATTGCATTGTATTCTGGGGACCTGGGCAGGACATGCAAATGAGTCCACAAAGGCTTCACTCTTTTAATCCAATACAATTTTAAACACGGCTCCTTTTAAGCATGTGCCTGCTGTATTATACAGCTTTAAACAAAGCCCATGCATCTCATCAGTGTGGGGTTGGCTCACTGCATTCTGATAAATGATTTGTGTGGTAAACTACCTCCCCACAAAATATAGCAGTTCTCGGCCAAGTGTAGTACCTCCTCTGAAAAGGCAAGTGAAGACCTGCACCTGTCAAGTAAGAGGGGGAAACCTTGGTCTGGCCATGGGCTGAGGATGCATGTATGCCTGGGGCTTAGGGGAGAACTGCAACATTCCCCCAAAATGGACATTATACCTCAATGAGCACTTTTTGTAGCCCCTGGCCAAGGCCTTTTGGTTTGTGGGGTGTACTCTTATTTTTTTACCTGCCCCCAGCCTTTAGGCTGGGGTAGCATGGTCACATGCACCTCAGAACTTAACCAGAGGGTCAGGTGAGAGCTTTCCCATTGGCCTTGCCTGATGCTAGTTAGGGTATGTGGCAGGTACCCTATCTAGCACATGTTTGACTTTGGACACTGACCACGGCAAAAATAATGGACTGCAGCATGGTTTTTGATTTTGGCATGTTTGTTTTCTTCACGCCAGTGCAGACAAATGGGTTTTTCTTGTCATTTAGGGTGTGGCCTTTTAGCCGGGGACCCATTGGAAGGACTTGGGTGGAGTTGGCGGCAGCTGCTCCCCCAGGAGTCTGAGCTAGGGTTGACTGGTGGAAGCTGTCCCCCTAGTGAAGGTCCTGTCCTCATCGGAGGGCTCCGGCCTGAAATGGAGGAAGAACCCTCCCTTTAATTTTAGGGTGGCGTGAAGTATTAAGATCTTTGAGGTTTGCTGGACTCCACTAGACTATCTTCCTGCCTCAAAACCTTTTAAAAATCACTAAAAACACATCGGTTTAAAAAAGCTCATCACCTTCAGTCTTAATATGTACAATTGCACACTCCAAATATTAATAACTTTTACACCCACCATCTACAATACAACACACAGACACCTCCACTTGATTGAACAAATTGCTTTCACACTGCCATCTTGCATCTATCACTCTCTCTTATCACACCCAAACCCTTTAGATTGTACGTTTGCAAGTGTTTAATCATGTGTCAGCGGTTTGGTAACAAGCACTATGTATATTTGATTTTAAGCTCAAAAACAGGGCCCTCCATTCTTTGTAAGGTAATAATTTTGTTTTTGCCATGTACTTAACCCCTGTATAGCGCTACAGAATATGTTGGCATGTTACCAATAAAGATAATAATAATAATAATAATAATAATGTAAAGGCTTTACTGGAGCACAATCACCAAGAAGCACAAGATTGCACAGAGCGCACTCACTAGAGTGGGCATTCAATAAAAAATAAAAAAACAGAGGTCTTTTGGCTAAGACCAAGCGTAGTATGTCCTCTGAAATGACAGGTGAACAGTGCCTCCTGTCAAGCAAGAAGGGGGAAACGTTGGTCTGGTCAGTAGCCGAATAAGTCTGAATGCCTGGGGCTTAGGGGGAGCAACCTGCATTGTTCATGTTTATAGAGTTTCAGGAAGAAAAAGCATTAGGGGTAATAAACATTTCAGGAGATATTGCTGATTGTGGATTGGCTGAAATAGCAATGACAGTTTTCACGTCATTAGCAGGCTCCCAATAGCTAACAGGGGAAAGAGTCACATTCATACATGTATGAAGTGTTTAAAGGGACAAAATACAAAAACAACATCTGGACAAAGTCCCAGTGCTTAACACCAATGTACAAATGTATAAACAATTAAACAAATGTACTTTTATTAAGATGAATGTATAAAATTGAAAATATGCCTATTATACTATTAAAAACTACTCAAAGACCAGCACATATAAACTTTAAGTTACCCTTTAAAAGTAGTCACAAGTAACAATTAGTACCATTGCTGGTATACAATAGAAAGGAGTAAAAGCCTATGTCCCTCGAAGGTAATATCTGGAAGGCATATAGCCCCACCAGCTTACTAAACAACCCTCGTATATATATATAAAAAAATATCTTTGAAGTGGTAAAACTCAAAAAAAAAGAAAAGAAAAAGGGTTAAAAAACATCCACACTTTTACAAACAACTGAAAAAAGACCTTTAGTTCTTCATATAGAACCCTGATACATTAGAAACTGTTGGTTAAATTATATTCACATAGATATTCAATGGTATGTAATTGCTGAGTAAGTAACATACTAGCACAACCAAAGTCACAGGAGAACCATTTAAACCAACATGGCAGTATCTATTAAAGGCAAAAATGTGCTATTAACAAAAACACAATTTATTTAACAATTTTTATTATATTCACATTTGTACAGTATATAGCAATCTGACTGCATTTACAGCTGTGCATTCCACGAGCAAAGCATAATTTTAAGATAAAACTTATGGTTATGCATGGGGGGGTTGTGTATAGCCAAACTGTAACCTAAGGTGGAACGTAATTTTACTGGGTTTTACCTATTTATTTATATTGCCAAGTGATTATTTACAATGTTCTATTGAATTGGATAAAGTACAAAAAAAGATTTCTACTAAATTACAAACTGACCTTACAAATGGGGAACTCCATTGTGTGACTCATTATAAATACTAATTATAAGTAGACTAATAGTCTCAAAGGCTTGTATTCCTTGTATGAGTCTACAATGGCTGTTTCTATAGAAAGCTGATTAAAATACAGAGGCTTCAGCTAAACTCTTCACAGCCTCTGAGCATCTTAGCGAATCTGGCCCATTTTCATGTGTTTGGTATTCTCCTTAATTTTTTCTAGCAAAGCATAATCCTGATTTTCCTGATTTTAACCATGTCCATAACCATAAACCTTCTGTATGGTTTCACCTTAAATATATAAAAATACAAATATATAAAAGTATACAAACAAATTAGACAATAGCTTTGACTTACATATGACTCAAACTTTTAAGAACCCCTGCACAATGAAAAAAGTATATATATATTTGAAAATTGTAATCTTGCCAGAGCCTAATTAAACAGCAAGAAAGTCACTTAGCTAGTTTTTAATTTAAAACATTTTTGGATGCCTCTGTGGGACTCTGGAGGGATCCATGACACTTCGGTGAAAGCTGCATGTGTGAGAGAGGTTCCATCCTATTATACAACATCCTGTTTCTGGGAATGGGTTTACACAGCTGCTAATATTGATGGAGCCACATTAAATTGAGCAAATGTAAGTTACTGGAGCCCATAATGTAAGCCGTAAGCTTATTTGCTATTCAATTGGCGTATTTTAGCGAGCCGCAAGTGGTCTACAGGTTATGGGCTTGAAATCCTTGCGGTTGTTAAAACCGGAACTTACAGCCCATCTAAGCCTTTGATCTGTCACGTCAGCAAGAATTACAATCGCTAAAATCGCAAATCGATATTCAATTGCTAAAATGCCTCAAGACCGCAAACGCAATCAGACCCGCAAACGGCAAATGTCGGCCAGAATCTTATGGATTCCAAATGGGACCCGCAAAGGGTTTACAGACTAGTTTGTAACACTGCAAAATACAATAAAAACACACCAATGAACTTTAAAATATGGGGAAAGCAAAGAAAGGCATTATAATTACTTGCACAACAGCTCCCAATTAACAAATATGCCTTAAATAGAATAAAAAAATGTCATATGTTGTAATGGTCATGCATATCCAATATGAAAAGTCATGCTGCAAGATGCTGAAAGCAATTAAAGACACACTACCTCATTAAATTGCAACACAAAAACATGAAACTGCTTGCCATATTCTCCCTTTCTCACTCACAGGGGCTCTAATGTGGACCCTAAACAACCAAAGATTATCTTATAAACATTTCACTCATCACATCTACATAGGGACAACAAATAGTGGCCAAATTACACCGCCACATGGCATATATCAAGTACTAGGGGAACATTGTATTTATGGTTGTTCAGCCCTTCAGTCGTGTCTGACTCTATGTGACCCTATGGACTGCAGAACACATACTTATGTCCACAAGGTTTGCATGGAAAACATGGAAAACATACTGGAGTGGGTTGCCAGTTCCTTCTCTAGTGGACTGTGAGTTGTCTGACCTCTCTGCTATGACCTGGTATAGCTCACAGCTTCATTGAGGTACACAAGCCCCGTCACCACCACAAGTTAGCAATCCACAAGGGGACCAGGGAAACATAGACCACACTAATATAATCTAACCCATCAGAAAGGGCCGCAAAAACACATGGAGGCTGTGCAGAGGCACTTGGAGCAACAGCCAACTCACCTACATCAGGAATAATCTCCACTAGGCCAAAATGTATACCCATTATCATCTGGTGACATCCCATTAAGTGTTTTGCTTTCAATCAATTTACATTATCACCTGTCATATTGTTATCAGGCCTTCAAGGGAATTATGATACTCCACAGTATCACAAATTGGACTTTGCATGTGTATTAACCCTTTTTTTATGATATATGATATATATTATTATATGATATCTTATGATATTATTACTATTATTATTATTATTGTTATTATACGTATTAACATATTGCATAGTAACTAGGGTTCATCAGTTTACTGATATAGGAATGTGACACAAATGTGATGTATGTGGATGTGCCATAACCCCAACCATTGAAAACACACTGACATGGTGAGAACGGTATAACAAAGCTTTATTTCATACACAAAGCACAATCAGAAAAAAGAGGATACCTAAAGGGGGTAATATCATAGTCTAGAATAAGCATGATGCATAGCTCCTACCAGGATCACATGTGGTCACTACACCACTGCGATCAGAATTTGATGAAAAAAAAGTATCATCAGAAATCACTACATTTAATTGAAGAAATCATTAATGTGCATAGCACGTACAACTAGTCTAGATCTGCTCAATGAAACAGATGATTCAACCTCTGGACTGTGTAATCCAATCCAGTTTCACACATACAGTGTGGTAAAACTGCATGTACAGTACAGTACTAAATACTGTAACTGTAACAATAAACAAATTCACCTGATTCCCATCAGCAAAATAAGGCCTTAAAAAGTATAGGGATTGCAGCATCTCTTCTCAACAGCATTCCTCTGTGACCATCAATTGGTGAAATGTTACACAGAATCCTACAAGTCCACAGTGAAGAGGATCATGGACCATGTGATGGAAGGTAGCCATCTGCATACAAAATATCACCATCACATAGGCCATGATCTTTTACTCAGTAGCCAGGCTAAAGTAGGCTAACATTTGGACCAATAGATTGTCAGTGAGGAGTGCTGTTGAGAAGGCACAAAACATCACGGTCCCAATCACCCGTGGGTGGCTGCTGTCTCTTTGGTGGTGGTGGTGGGGGAGGGGGGGAAGGCATTCCCCTAGGAGGCAGTGGTGGTTGTGATGAAGGCTTTGGGGGAGGAGAGGCGCATCCGGGCTGCGGGTATGCGGAGCAGGCCTCTGGGGTGAAGGAGGCGGGGCTGGGGACCAAAGCTTGACACAAGGCATCTGTGGTCAGTTGTTGGAATGCACTATGGTCCGCCCCCATTTTGAGCAGCCCGGCAAGGTATGACTCTGTCATCAGATGGTGTGTCCTCTCCTCCCTATTGCACCTGGCCAGGCTGCGTATGACCACTGTATGATTGTCGGAGATGCTGGCCTGGATCCCCTGGAGGCAGTCAAGTTGCAGGCACATGATGGCAAGCATCTCCGCCTGCGCAGCCTGGCTTGGTGGTGGGGATGAAGGTCCGTGGGGCGTTGCTGGGTGAGATGGTGGCGGTGGTGACCCAGTGGGGAGGGTCTGGGGCCTGGCTGGAGCCTCTCTCCATGAGGGTGGTGGGGGTGTTGCTGGGCCTGGTGGTAGCCAGTCAGCCGCACTAGTGAAGGGAGGAGGAGATGGGGTCAAGCCACGCTGGTGCCACCAGTAGGGGCAAATGCCACCACTGCGGATGATGGTCCTGATGCTGACCACTGGAACGCAACTTTATATTCACTCTCTGTCAATCATCTATTGCCTTTCTATTACCTGATAGGCATGCGTCGCACTCCGTAACACCGTGATAAGATTGTAACAGCGGACCACTTTAAATCCAGCACATTAACAGCTTGCGGGCGCGGGAGGAGTTTACGGTCTTGAGGCTTTTGCTTTCAACTTGCAGCCTTGTTCAATTGAATAGCACCGTAATTCTAGCAGAGTTCAAGCCTGCAGCAAGCCTGCAGACATACGGCCTGTATACTGCGAGATGCCTCTTTGCAATTGAATATGGCTCTTACTTGGTACATACTTGACAAAAGAGTGTCTTTTTTGTTGAAATGAAGTTGTCCTTTTTATACATATACTAGCGACTTGCCCGTCAAAAATGACGGCAATACAATTTGAAGCCTGGCAATGCTGTTTGCCACACAATGTGAGTCTTCTTGCCCTCTGAGCACCTGCGGCGCTCATTGCGAGCCTCTCCCCTCATGTACTTCAACTTTCCTGCTTTGCAATGATCCCCTGGCATTGCAGAGCCTCGTTTTCATCCAGTTTCATAATTTTTCTCGCTTAGCCGATTTTCAAATGACGAAACACGGCAAATTCAACTTAAATTCGCTTGCAACCTCCCTCCCAGGCGTCCTGGCTTTCCCCCTGTGCTGTGTGTGAGTGTGGTTTAATATATTTTTTTTATTGTTGTTGTTTTTTGTGTTTTTCGATTTCGGCAGTTCGGCTGTTACAATCGTATTTTTTCTGAGTTTGTTTTTTCTTGACCCTGAGACTCCGAGGTCAGATTTTTTTTTCTAAGTCCCGCGTTCCTCAACCGCTTGCAGCCTAAGTCAACTGCTTGCAGCCTAAGGCAATAAGTGCCTTTGGCACTCATTGCTCAAGTCCTTTGAGATCGGAAAGGCTTCTGTGTCTCAACGGCTCGCCTCGGCGACATATCGCAGTTTGACTTGACAATTATAATATGTGATATATATATACTATATATATATATATATATACTGTATATATATATATATATATATATATATATATATATATGTGCTTGTGTGTATTTATATATATATATATATATATATATATATATATATATATATGTGTGTGTGTGTACATGTTTATATATATATATATATATATATATAAAATTCATGGTGGGCAAAAGAGTGATAGAAGCTCTCCACCATACAGTAGTATATAAATAGTACAAAATGACATAAATAAATAGTACATTTGTATTTACATTTGAACGTTTAAAATAAGTTAAAAAGCTCAGAATTCTGAGAGATACAGTTATTGCATTGTATTCTGGGAACCTGGGCAGGGACATGCAATTGAGTCTACAAAGGCTCGCTCTTTTAATCCAATACTATTTTAAACACGGCTCCTTTTAAGCATATACTTGCTGTATTATACAGCTTTAAACCAAGCCCAAGGTGGATTGTGCACAACCCAGGAAACATACCCACAGACAGCACTGTTTCAATGTAAATGCATCTCATCAGTGCGGGGTTGGCTCACTGCATTCTGGTAAATGATTGGTGTGGTAAACTACCTCCCCACAAAATCTAGCATTTCTCGGCCAAGTGTAGCACCTCCTCTGAAACAACAGGTGTAGACCAGCACCTGTCAAGTGGCCTGGTCATGGGCTGAGGATGCATGAATGCCCAGGGCTTAGGGGAGAATTGCAGCACTACCCCATAATGGACATAATGCCTCAATGAGCACTTTTTGTACCCCCTGGACAGGAACTTTTGGTTTGTGGGGTGTAGTCTTAATTTTGTACCCGCCCCAGTCTTTTATAGATATCTTTTCCTGTTTGAATATATATGGGGCCCTTAATGATTGCAATGGAATCATCCAGTACCCTCATACTAGATGTGTTAGCAAGGTGATAAGGGGCTAACCTCAGATCTCAAGGGCTGGTACAATAGCCAAGCACCTCTCACTCAGGGACTGTACATGTGTATTCATTGTATTTTATGCCAGCTATACTAGGAGGATGTATACAGGGATGATGTCCCTTTGTCTGACAGAACCAGCCCTCACCAGAATGGACTGGTCCTTATCCTTTATGATTATTATTATTACTATAAAACCTTCTGTTTAAGAGGCATTCCCTTCTGCCCTGAGCAGTGGCATCAAAGGGTTAACCCAAGTATCTACAAGTATAGATGGCCATTTGGCCATTCAGGCTCGCTGTCTCTGCCCATGCTGTGACTAATAAACCCCTACCAAGTTCATAAAGAAGGAACTTCCTGATATGGGCCTGGGACTGACCTCGCCCTATGGTTTGAAGTGTTCTCCCCCCAGCTTTGTTAATGTTTTACTGTGCCTATATATATATATGTTGTGTTTTACCAATAAAGGACTTTGTACTTACATAATCTATTTGTGGGAGCATCATTCTCGGGAGAATAATAATCCTTGCTTGGGTTATTGTTAATGAAACCTACATGGGTGAATATCTACGATTGGTAACTACTACAGTTCCTGCATCACTATACTTTTGGTTCTCCTGGAGGTTGTTACCTTGGTTCTGGTCCTATTCCTGCTAACAGGGATACCAACGGACCCCACAGCTCCACTGTAGGATTGGACAGGGGTGTCCAAACTCGGTCCTGGAGGGCCGCACTCAGGCCTGGATTTTACTATATATCCTTTCTGTGCACAGGTGAGTCAATCAGGATGGCTGAAGAAGTGATTGAGTCACCTTGGCACAGCAGGGTTATCATAAAATCCAGGCATGTGTGTGACCCTCCAGGACAGAGTTTGGATACCCCTGATCTAAGATCGTTCCAAGCCCAACCAAGCAGTAGATCGAGACATAGCCTATTACTTTGCACCTGCTGCACCGGCAGCAGCTGTGACACTGGTTGGCCGGTAGATGAGGTGGTTATTGAGCGAGACCAGACTGATATACTACAGGGGTGAAGGGCACAATTGAGCTAAAAGAGGTTGTTCTTGGAGTGGATTATCATGTCCATAGAACTAACCTATTAAGGACTGAACACCTCTATTTTTGTTGTTGCATATGCATATGTCTCGTGGGATTTAGTCTGCCTAAGGATGATGGGGCACCACACATGGTATCTTTACTCACTGTGCCTTAAGGAGTTATTAGTTACACCTCACTGACGAGGCCCAACTATGGCTGAAACATACGGCTGGGGTTTGCTGTTTCTCCTGTTCAGGGTGGAATTGCCTGGCATTTTGGGGCTGGATCAATTTATTAAGTGAGACCAGACTGATATCCTACATAATATTTCTGCCTGTGGAGGGCACAAGTGATCTAAAAGATTGCTCTCAGAGTGGGTTATCATGTCCATAGAACTAACGTATTTAGCCTGATTAAGCACCTCTATTTCTGCTGTTGGTAGATGAAAAGACTTCCAGCAAAAGTGGTATAGACTAAGTACAAGTAATTAGCTCTTGAAATGTAATTATGTGTGAACTTTTTCACTAGATGGAATAGTCAGATTAGATTAGTCTATTTATTTATAGGTTGGTAAGGAAATAGGCAGGTTAAATAGGCCTATTGGTTCCTATCTGTGGCCACAATTTTAGTGCAGAGGAAAGTAAATAATAAAATAAGGGAGACCTCTAGTGGGTGACAAGATATCTCACTCTCATAATAACTGTTCTATTTGTATATTTACCATTTCAATTGATTCAGTGTTCCCTGGCGCTACAGGGTTAAATGAGCACATCATTGGTGTTATAAGGGCTTTGTTGTTATTGTTGTCTCTGACTCTCAATGACCATATGGATGCAGCACAACAGGCACATCTGTCTGTGTTTCTGGTTGTGCTTATTCATATGGCTTTCATGACAAAGATACTGGAGTGGGTTGCCAGCTCCTTCTCCAGTGGACCGTGATTTGTCTAACATCTCTGCTATGACCTGCTCATCTTGGGTGACCCTACATGGTATAGCTCACAGCTTCACTGAAGCACACAAACCCCTTCACCATGACAAGGTAGAGATCCAGAAGGGGAAAGAATAGGTCGGTGGGGTGTTTCACATGAAAAAAACATTTATTAAACTTTTATTATCCAAATCTCACCAATCCCTGAATGATATATTGTGTCTGGAGTGGAGCCACTCAGGGGACAGCAAATCTAAAATGGATGGAGTATGGTAGTGAGCACTGACTATAAAGTGTGTGTATGCACCTGGCTGCTCAGGTTATACTGATCCCTGCTAATAATGTGTATTTCAGAGAGTGGTTATCAGTTTGGCACTTCTCCCTGGGTGGATCATCTACAGGCACAATGCTTCATTCAAGGGGTGGAGAGATACAGATCTTATACAGCCTGAGGGATCATTGAAAATAGTGTTTAAATGAGATGGTTAATACTGATTTTTTTCTTTTTTTTCTTCCAAGTCTTACCTATTTATTCTTTAAAGATCGCTTTTGTAAGACTACTAAAGGGGTCTTTTAATAGGACCTGACAGTGACTTTAAAGGCACACTAACATCACCATATGTGCTCTGCATCAACAGATAGAGATGGAAAATAATCTGAAAAATTATTTTTCCTTTATATAATTACTGCTAAATTAACTATCTGTCTTGATAGTTAGAGGTTTGAGCCTCTATACAGAGCACCATACACCTTTAATTAACCCTATCTCATGGGGCTCCATACAGAGCCCCATGAGCCCTTAATTAACCCTGGCACTCATGGGGCTCTATACAGAGCCACATGAACCCTTAATTAACCCTGTCACGCATGGGGGTCAATACAGACCCCCATAAGCCCTTAATTAACCCTGTCACTCGTGGGGCTCTATACAGAGCCCTATGAGCCCTTAATTAACCCTATAACTCATGGGGCTCTATACAGAGCCCCATGAGACCTGTCAGTCCAATAGTGGTCTATATAGACTCCTACATGACACTATTAACCTCTAGGTTAACCCTACAAGTGCCATGAGGGTCCTCCAGGATAATCATGACAAAGTCTAAGCACTACACTACACTATTAACCCTAACTATACCCCATTAACCCATACTAAACCCTGTCTAAGCCTATCTGGACCTAATAACCCTTACTGGGCCTATCTAGCCCTTACTGGGCCAATCTAACCCTAACTGGGCCTATGTAACCCCTTCTAGCCTTATTCAACAACATGTAAGCCTATTTTACCCTTTCTAGCCATATTTAAACCCCTCACTTATGGGGGTCTATACAGACACCCATAAACCTCCATCTAACCCCATCACTTATGGGGGTCTATACATACCCCCGTAAGCCTCCATCTAAACCGATTACTCATGGGGGTCTATACAGACCCCCATAAGCCTCTATTTAACCCAATCAGTCCCATAAGGGTCTATGAAGACCCTCATAGGACAATGAGAACCCTATTATTAACCCCATAGGCGCCATGAGGGTCCTCCAGGACCCTCATGACACTAAGTAAAAAAACTACACTACACTACACTATTCTCCTCCCCAATAAACCCCTAAATCTAAACTAACCCCACTCTACTCTAACCTATTAACCCCTACCTACCTAACACTACCTACCTAACCCCCTATTAAACCCCCCACCCCACTAATTACACAACAAAAAAAGCTAATTTACAATAAAAAGCTATGTTACCAAAAATAAGAAAACCTATGTAACCAAAAATAAAAAAACTTAAGGTACAAACAAAAATAAAGACATTACAACCCCCCCCTCACTACAAAATAAAAAAAAGAACATCACAAACCCCCCACTACAAAAAAAAAACATAATTACACACCTGCAAAGAAAAGGCATACACAAATATACAATAACATAACATTACAGTAATAAATACATTATAAATATACCCCGAACTACAATACATTTCCCCTATCTATACATTACCCCCTATCTATACATAACCCCCTATCTATACATAACCCCTATCTATACAATTCCCCCCTATCTATACATAACCCCCTATCTATACATTACCCTCTATCTATACATAACCCCCTATCTATACAATTCCCCCCTATCTATACATAACCCCCTATCTATACATTACCCTCTATCTATACATAACCCCCTATCTATACATAACCCCCTATCTATACATTACTCCTATCTATACATAACCCCTATTTGTACATTATCCCATCTATAAATTACCCCCTATCTTTACATTACCCCCTATCTATACATAACCCCCTATGTATACATTACCCCTATCTATACATAACTCCTTATCTACACATTACCTTCTATGTAGTCATTACCCCTATCTATACACAACCCCCTATCTATACATTACCCCAATCTATACATAACCCCCATCTAGACATTACCCCTATATATACATTACCCTCTATCTATACTTAACCCCCTATCTACACATTAACCCCTATCTATACATTACCCTCTATCTATACATTACCCCCGAAATCTAAGTTAAAATAGAATAAATAAAACCACTTACCTTTGCAGATGTCCCTTCAGATCGCACCCGCTAGGAAAAAAAGAAACATCAAATTAGTACAGAATGAAACAGTACATATCACATATCATAGTTGTCAAACTGCGAATCGTCAACATGCTTTGCGAGCTTGCGAAGCAAGTTTGCAGAACTGCGTCCCTCGCGAAGCGAGGGGCCGCATTTGCTGAGGTGGAGGCTCCAACGTTGGCTGCAATGAGCCTTTGGCTCATGGTGGAGGCTCTACGCCACCTCACTCCCAGGAAAAATACACCCCAGAAAAGCATGACTTTTGCAAAAAAAACACGCCACAGGACTTAGAAAAAAAACACTAAAGAGGAAATACAGACTTACACAAAAGAAAATACGACCTGTGGGACTTAGAAAAAAAAAGAATACGAGGTCACAAAAATACGAACTTAATGGCCGAAATGCGTACAGCAAAAAACACACAAAAAAAAGGAAATAAATAAATAAAAATAATACAAAAACATCCCACACAGAACGGGGGGACAGCCAGGACCTCTGGGGGTGAGGTTGTACGTGAATTAAAAATGGAGGCGGAAAAAATTAAAATGAGGCTCAACGACCCCAAAGCGCATAAAACACTGACAAGGACGTACGACTTTTAATTACGACCCGCAGAACTTAGGAAAAAATAATAAGAGGTCGCAAAAATACGAAATGCGTACATTCAAATACAACACAAAACAGTACACAATACAACATTTTTTTTTTAATTCACAGAGCATGGGGGGACAGCCATGACATCTGCCACTAAGGTTGCACGCTAATTAAAGTATAATTTAATGAGTTTAGACAATTTTAAATCGCCTAAGCGAGGGGAAAAAATAGCGGACAAAAAAAATGAAAACGAGGCTACATGCCCCCGAAATGCGCAAAACACCGCCAGAAACATACGACTTTAGCAAGAGATGTACGAGGTACTAAAATACACACTTAGGCAGAACAGAACATTTTCGAGACCCGCACACATAGACAAACAACACCATTTTACAACACTAACACTACGAATCTAAAATGAAGATTTACACAACTAAAGCAACGATTGGCCCTTGCAATGAACGCAGAAGGTCCTCAGAGTAGAAAAATCTTTACATTGTGTGTCAAACAGCATTGCCATAGCTTCAAATTGTATTGCCCCGTCATTTTTGATGGGCAAGTTGCTAGTAAAAAATAAACATTACAAATACAGTATTGAACTTACCTTTCCACCATGTCCTCGTCCATCATCTTCTGTGTGCCAACCAGCATTGCTAGCCTTATAATTTAATTCCCGTCATTTTTGACTGGCAATTTTCTAGTATATATGTATACATGTGTTTGTGCTATGCTATTATTTATGTATAAATGTGTGTAAATGTGTATAAATATATATTTGTGTAAGATGGCTGTATATTGAACCACATATGATTACAAATAATGCTATCTCTAGGAAGAATCATTTATATATAAACAACCTGTCTCACGAGGGTCATGGAGTCACAAAAACAAAAGAATCTGAGTCATTAAAAAGCAATCTTGACTACAATTAATGAGCAAGTGTTTTCAAGTGAAGATGCACAAAAACAAACATTGGCAAGATTCCTAAAAAATGGAACTCATTGCAAAATAGTTTCTAATAAAGCAATTTCAGTTATTTTGTATGTTTATTCTTTATTTAATTAAACTAAATTGAATGAAAGTTGACTATGAAATACAATTTATAAAGTTCACATAGAAGAGCAATGCCAAACTGCATGTTAATTATTGTTGAAAGTAAATCAATTATACTCAACTGATGAAAATCATTTTTATACATTTTGTCAACTTTGGAAATTTCCCAACATTGGGGTTTGATTACTTTTTAGGAATTATAATTAATACACATTTAGCACTATATAAACTTTGGGAAACATGAGCATAAAGGCATTTTTAAGAAAATCCTACATTTTGCAAAAAATGCTTATTTCTAGGGACTTCCATACTCGACCTCTAGAGCTCTGCTTGCTGGCCTTGCCCCTTAGGACTGTTTTTTTACTGTTTTTTATTTTATTTTCAGCAATGAAGGGAGAGGAATTTGTGACCTCATTGATGAGTTAAATGTTCAGCATTTGACACCTGCCCCTCTCTCATAAATGCTCAGAAGGAGACAGTGGCACTATAAAGTAAACACCTTACTTTCAGTACTTCTGCTCTGGGCCTGCCCCATCATGAACAGGAAGGCATGTCAGCCGCTTGTCACTAACAAAGTATGCTATGACTAAATAAGTATTTTTGCAGTTGTTACTTATTATACAAAAAAACATTCAGTGGTATAAAACAATATATGCATTTATGTACTATAATTCATTTCACAAATCTTATCATCCTGTCTCTCCACATTTTCTTTCCTTGATAATTGAACACAGTCAGTGACAGTTTGCACATTCTCACATCCTCAGTATTATACCAGCTTTCTTGCTGTTTATAGGCCACTGTAAAATTTAAAATATATTTGTTTGAAAATGTTTAGTCTGACTATGCCCTTAATCAGGCAGGGAAAAGGCATAATGTTAGTTTTCAAACAGAAGAATATTTTTGTGATGTCTCTACTGGTGTTTGAAGGCATCCATAATAGTTTTGTGAAGACTGTGTGTGTGATACAAAATTACTTGGTGGGTTTAGCTGCCTTCTTCTGAGCATGTGCAATCAAAGGGTATAGATTCCAATTTAAAAAAGATCCAATTATATAACAAATCCGCTTCCAATCTCCCTCCTCCCCACCTATCCATCCATTGATAGATAAAAGAAGACCTACCCTCTCCAGTGTAAAAACAAGACTGCCCTTGTGTCTTGAAAAGGAATTATTTCTGTCATGGCAGCCACCATGCACTAGCAGATAGTGACAACAGCCCTGATGGGAAGAAGACCATAATAAAGTACTTTTTTACCTGATTCTTTTTCTTCTCTCTACAGGGAGTCTGATTTCATTTAAACGTGTTTTATGTTCATAGCTAAGCTCAGTAAATGCATCAAATGACCTTTATTGATAATTAAACAAATAATAGTGTAAATTAAGAACTTAATCATTTACTAGAAAGTAGGTAGTCATTATAAATGTGACATCATTATGGTGCCAACTACAAAGTGTTTAATAACTTGCTGGTCCAGATCTCTCCACCTTACTTCCTACATGTGCGCAATGATTACAGAGTACCAGAGAGCCAAAAGCTCATTAATATTTTCTAAATTTGGTTCCTCATTGCTGACTGAAGCAATGCTGTGGTGTCCTGCCCTTTTTGGAGACCTTATCCGCTCTCTAAAAGAGCTTGGATTTACTTGTTGTTTGTATTTTGGATGTGGCCGGAGCTGAGTGGTCCTCACTTAAATATACCTAGTTATGGGAAAATAAGTGGAACTGCATTAAAAACCGCAGTAGACAATAGAAGTTTAGTGGGATACTAGATTCCAGTTAATTGCTCAAGGAAATCATTAATGCTATGGTTATTGCTATGGTTAAACACAATAGAACATCAAAGAGGAACCACAGAAATACTAAAATACTCTTTTTAAATCCAATTGAGTTTGTGGTGGACCATTAACATCTCCCACCAGAACTGCAGTGGATCAAAGGACCACCATTAGGACCGCTTGTTGTAGCCAGTGTATGTGACCACTCCCAAAATCTACCTATTTCAGAGGGTCACATGCCTCAGGGGGGACCAGACTTGCATTTTCCATCACCAGCTCATGTATTTTGACATAGAGTGTCAGTGCTCAAATTGCTGGTCTATTTTGTATCCTCGGCGCTAATGAAAGTTTCCAATTGGTGAACACTGAGGATGATCTAGCCAATGACTGAAGCATTTCCACGCCAACGTTTGGCTGTCCCATTGTTAGTGGGATGGTTAATTGATATTTTGCTGTAATTCTGCTAGTATCTTGCTCTGTTCACAAAAACAACTGTAGGACCAAGGTCTGAGTACTGTGAAGCTGTGAGAGATTAACCATGATGCTCAGTATCATTACAGATCTCAACATGCTCATTATCAGTGTACAGCCTCTCAGTATCATTATACAGTGTAACATGCTCATTATCAGTGTATAGCCTCTCAGTATCATTATACAGTGTAACATGCTCATTATCAGTGTACAGCCACTTAGTATCATTATACAGTGTAACATGCTCATTATCAGTGTACAGCCTCTCAGTATCATTATACAGTGTAACATGCTCATTATCAGTGTATAGCCTCTCAGTATCATTATACAGTGCAACATGCTCATTATTAGTGTACAGTCTCTCAGTATCATTATATAGTGTAACATGCTCATTATCAGTGTACAGCCTCTCAGTATCATTATACAGTGTAACATGCTCACTGTCAGTGTATAGACACTCATCATCATTCTATAGTGTAACATGCTCATTATCAGTGTACAGCCTCTCACTATCATTATACAGTGTAACATGCTCATTATCAGTGTACAGCCTCTCAGTATCATTATACAGTGTAACATGCTCATTATCAGTGTACAGTCTCTCCGTATCATTATACAGTGTAACATGCTCATTATCAGTGTACAGCCTCGCAGTATCATTATACAGTGTAACATGCTCATTATCAGTGTACAGCCTCTCAGTATCATTATACAGTGTAACATGCTCATTATCAGTGTACAGCCTCTCAGTATCATTATACAGTGTAACATGCTCATTATCAGTGTACAGTCTCTCAGTATCATTATACAGTGTAACATGCGCATTATCAGTGTATAGCCTCTCAGTATCATTATACAGTGTAACATGCTCATTATCAGTGTACAGCCTCTCGGTATCATTATACAGTGTAACATGCTCATTATCAGTGTACAGCCTCTCAGTATCATTATACAGTGTAACATGCTCATTATCAGTGTACAGTCTCTCAGTATCATTATACAGTGTAACATGCTCATTATCAGCGTACAGTCTCTCAGTATCATTATACAGTGTAACATGCTCATTATCAGTGTACAGCCTCGCAGTATCATTAAACAGTGTAACATGCTCATTATCAGTGTACAGTCTCTCAGTATCATTATACAGTGTAACATGCTCATTATCAGTGTACAGTCTCTCAGTATCATTATACAGTGTAACATGCTCATTATCAGTGTACAGCCTCTCAGTATCATTATACAGTGTAACATGCTCATTATCAGCGTACAGCCTCTCAGTATCTTTATACAGTGTAACATGCTCATTATCAGTGTACAGCCTCTCAGTATCATTTAGTCAGTGTAACATGCTCATTATCAGTGTACAGCCACTCAGTATCATTATACAGTGTAACATGCTCATTATCAGTGTACAGCCTCGCAGTATCATTATACAGTGTAACATGCTCATTATCAGTGTACAGCCTCTCAGTATCATTATACAGTGTAACATGCTCACTATCAGTGTACAGCCTCTCAGTATCATTATACAGTGTAACATGCTCATTATCAGTGTACAGCCTCTCAGTATCATTATACAGTGTAACATGCTCATTATCAGTGTACAGCCTCTCAGTATCATTATACAGTGTAACATGCTCATTATCAGCGTACAGCCACTCAGTATCATTATACAGTGTAACATGCTCATTATGAGTGTACAGCCTCTCAGTATCTTTATACAGTGTAACATGCTCATTATCAGTGTACAGCCTCTCAGTATCATTATACAGTGTAACATGCTCATTATCAGTGTACAGCCTCTCGGTATCATTATACAGTGTAACATGCTCATTATCAGTGTACAGCCTCTCAGTATCATTATACAGTGTAACATGCTCATTATCAGTGTACAGCCTCTCAGTATCATTATACAGTGTAACATGCTCATTATCAGTGTACAGCCTCTCAGTATCATTATACAGTGTAACATGCTCATTATCAGCGTACAGCCACTCAGTATCATTATACAGTGTAACATGCTCATTATCAGTGTACAGCCTCTCAATATCATTATACAGTGTAACATGCTCATTATCAGTGTACAGCCTCTCAGTGTCATTGTACAGTGTAACATGCTCATTATCAATTTATAGACACTCAGTGTCATTATACAGTGTGCTTGTTATAAATGTATATACACTCAGTATCATTATACAGTTCAACATGCTCAGTAGCATAGGTACTTGTCATTGCTATACACTGCAGTATGTTCATTATCAGTATGTGTGCTTTACCATTTTATAGTGAGTGCACAGTGCTCATTATCTGCACAAATATACTCAATAGTATACCATGCAGTGTGCACATTATCATTGTATTTGGTTATTATTGTTTAGATCCGCAATACCATTATACATTGCAATGTGTTTACTATCACTGTTTAGATATTCCCTATTGTTATACGCTCTCGGCCCGCCCTGCTCACATTCCTCTCTGCTCTATCCCTTCATGTCACAAATCTATGACCTATTTCCAGTGACACGCGTGGCCCCAAATCTGCACTGAATTCTGCGTGACACACCACTTACCAGACCTGTCCTACATCCACGTGAGTCACCTCAAAAACATGTCAACCTTAGTGTCACGAATATTATGACCCACAGGTCATATGGAAACCAGAGAAAAACAGAGGTCACATATTAAAGGAAAAGTCAGAGGTCAGACAAACTAGGGGTCAGATAATAAACTTGAGGTCAGAAAAACACTAGAAAAAAATAATATAATAAAAAAATAATAAAATAGAGATCAGGTAATAAACCAGACATCAGATAATAAAATCTAGGTCAGATAATAAACTAGAGATCAGATAATAATCTAGAGGTCAGATAAATTAGAGAGCAAATAATGAGCTAGATTTCAGGTAATAAACAAAAGGTCAGATAATAAACTTGAGGTCAGGTAATAAATTAGCTTAATATAAACTAAAAGTCAGATAATAAAATAAATGTCAGGTAATAAGCTAGAGAGCAGACAATAAACTAGAGGTCAGATAATAACCTAGATGTCAGTTAGTAAAATAGAGGTCAGATAATAAACTAGAGAGTGAATAATGAACTAGAAAGTAGATATAAAGCCAGGGGTCACATAAAATAACCTATAGAAAATAACCTATAGTTTAAGTGACAAGGATATATGACCCTCAAGTGTGGGTAAAAAAAACTAGAGGTAATACACTTGATGAGGTCAGATAATAAAATATAGTTCAGATAATAAACTAGGAGTCAGATAAAAAACTAGAGAGCAGATTATAACCTTGAGGTCAGATAAAATAGAGAGCATATAATGAGGTAAAGGTCAGATAATAAACTAGAGAGCAGATAATAACCTAGAGGTCAGATAAATTAGAGAGCTTATAATGAGGTCGAGAGCAGATAATAACCTAGAGGTCAGATAAAGTAGAGAGCATATAATGAGGTAGAGGTCAGATAATAAACTAGAGAGCAGATAATAAACTAGGAGTCAGATAATAAACTAGTGGTCAGATAATAAACTAGAGAGCAGATAATAACTTAGAGGTCAGATAAATTAGAGAGCTTATAATGAGGTCGAGAGCAGATAATAAACTAGAGGTCAGATAAATTAGAGAGCAAATAATGAGCTAGATGTCAGGTAATAAACTAGAGAGCAGATACTAAACTTGAAAACTGATAATAAACTAGAGAACAGGTAATAAACCAGAGGTCATTTAATATACTAGTGAGCATAATATAAACTAAAGGTCAGCTATATACAAATACAAACATTTCATGTCAGGTATATGTCAGGTCTATGTCAACATATATGTCAGGTATATGTGAGGTAATAAACTAGAGAGCAGGTAATAAACTAGTGGTCAGATAATAAATAGGAGGCCAGATAATAAACTAAAGGTCACATAATTAGCTAGAGACTAGATATAAAACCAAGGGTCACATAATGGCTAAAAGGTTAGAAAATAACTTATAGATCAAGTGACAAGCTAATAAACTAGGGTCCGGATAATAAACTAGAAGTCACATAATAAACTAGTGACCAGATACAAATCCAGGGTGTCATAATGATCCAACGGTTAAAAAACAACCTATGACAAGGATATATGATCCTCTAATACATGTGTAATGCTCACTGGATGTGTGTTTTCCCGTACTGTGGGTATATGGGTACTGTTCACTGCTGATGTTGTGGTAAGACGCTCTTACATTGAATCGATATGGAAGGTAAGTGACGGGGTTACAATATACTAACTTTTAACTATTCTTCTTCTATTACATGTTAACAATTATTATTATTATTGATGGTATAATACGCGATTACGCATCTTATAGCGGAAAGGAGAAGTATAGGAGCTTTAAAAGCCCAAGCAAGACTGGTTATCAGTAGCCCATGAGTAAGCCCGAATCAGGCCGAAACAGACCGGCGGGATTATCTTTGTGGATGCGCAAGTACGCATCTTTTTGTTTTGTTTTGTTTTTTAACTCTCAAAGAGCTGTAACAAATCACAACACCCAAGGATTAGCAAAGCAATTTGCCATTTGAGGGAAGTTGTATTGGGATTTATTTGCAGAGACTTTGGGGAACATATTTGTTCTCACTGTGGGGTTTGATTCCTTGTTGGAACTACCGGGACAGATATAGGTGTATGTACTTATACTTGGACACGCATATTCATTGCTTTCACCATTTGCGGAGGTGGAGGCTCCCACGTCGGCTGCAATGACCCGAAGGCTCATTGCAGGCCGCAAATGCGGGCCCTCGCAAGGCGAGGGGCCGCATTTGCGGAGGTGGAGGCTCTACCGCTCCTCACACGCAGTTACAAACACCCACACAAGCGGCACTTTACCAAAATAGATCTAACACGCAATCACTATATACAGACTTACACTAAAAAATACGAACAGCAGGACTTATAATGGAAAATTTACGGACTTACCATAAAAAAATACGAGACGCGGGACTTACAACAAAAAAACATGACGAACTTGCAAAAATACGACCTTAATGTCCGAACCGTGCGCACCTGAAAACATTAAAAACACAATAAATACACACTGCAAGTGAAGTTACACCTCAATTTAAGTCCAAATTCCTGAGTTTAGACACACGAAAATCCCCTAAGCAAGAGAAAAAATGGCCGCCGGAAAAAACCGAGGACGCTACATCATACACAGCCGCGTACCACATATACATTCACCGCCATTTTACAACACTAACTTACACAATGCGGAAGTACACCACTACCCTAACGACTTTCCCTCGCGCACGCAGCCTATTTACACTACACACCGCACACATTGCTGACACTTACACCTCAGCTCCACAACAGTGCAAACCTACATTGTATGCTGCAGGAACATCAAAACAGATTGCCAGCTCTTCAGCACAATGCTTCCTGCATATATTACTTTCAAATAGGTAAAGTATAATTATTTATTAATTTATTAATTATTTAATTAGCATACAAAAAACATATACACAAAAAAAACACAATAAACACAAAAGCCCTTTACCGAGCGACTCACAACGAGCGCCAATGCTGCTCATAGCACACAAAGCCTTGCAATAAGCGTAAAAAGCAGATCACCGCCGACCAAACAATAACAGCAAAAGCGCCTATCAGAAAAACAAATACAACAACCAACAGCCTCGCAATGAGCGCCGAAGGATCTCGGACCACCAACAAAATTAATGTCTGGCCCAAACAGCATTACCTGTCTTACAATTTTATTGCCCCATCATTTTTGACGGGCAAGTCGCTAGTAGCTAAATAATACAAAAGGAATTTAATGGGTCTGATTGTCTTTGATTTCATATCTGCTTGTTGTCAGTATTGTATGTTGTATATTTCCTTGTTCTTCTCCCCTGTACAGCGCTACGGAATATGTTGGCAAGATATAAATAAAAGATAATAATAAAAATAGGGAGAAAAGACAAAGGTCAAAACAGAGTGGAGAGGTCATGTGCAAGACCATGTGCAGTGAAGGCTTACGTATGGCTGGTGTTGTGAGGCAAGTGCACTGAATACATTCTATGTGAGTAAAGGACCCCAGGGATGGTATTGTAAAGGAAAGTTGTGCCAGTGCAAACATTTGTAGTGTGGGATAGCAGAAGATGAATAGGTGTAAAAGATGACAAAAGATGTCAGAAGAAGGTTAGACTAGGTGAGACATAAGTCGGTCTGAAGATGTCTCTTGGAATAGTAGATAAAAATATAGCATTATTCATGGGTAGATAGACAGTTGGTGTGGTTAGGATATACGAGGATATGAAATCAAAGGCAATCAGCCCCATTAAATTAAGCTGCGTTACAGAGCTATTAAATTAGACCATGGCACGAGTAACAGGTTTGAGACGCAAGCCCGTAAATCCTTTCCATGCACACAAGCTTTAAAGGGACGGGACGAGCCGAGATCGTCCGTCAATAATAAATTGTGGTGTAACATAGTGCGACACAGGCCTCTCAGCTAATAAAAAGCGGTCTAGCCAAAGATCATTGACAGAGGGAGATTATAAATTTGCATTCCACCCACCTATGCGTTGGCTGTATTGTATTTTCTTTCGAAGTAGCACTCATTATGTAAGTCCCCACTCCTGCTCCTTTTATCTGTTTGATCTCACAAAATCACGCAAGATAATCTTGCGAGATCTCGCAAGATCTCATGAGATTTGGGTATCTGACTATTTAAAAAATAAGGAAGGCGAGTGAGAGCTACTGGGGATCTCCTGGGGAGGGAAGGAGGGAGAGAAAGAAAGAACAGGGATAGATAGGGATCTATATATCTAGAAATATATGTATATATATATATATATATATATATATATATATATATATATATATATATACAGTGTATATTTATTTATCTATCTATCCAGTATATATACATTATATATATTTTTTAACTTGCTTAAGACATTCAAATGTGAAAACAGATGTACTATTTATTTACTATATATGTATATATATATATATATATATATATATATATACACATACACAGATCTACATATATATACAGTATATATATATATATATATATATATACTGTATAAATAATTTGTATGTCCATTGTCCCCCCCAGATTTTTTTACAAAAATTTGCAATACACATAATTTAAAGAACACACATAGAGACATATAGAGTTCGGACACTCCACGCCCCCCCCTCATCCGATCCCCCATACCCCATCCCCCAACAGTTATTAATAACACATAGCATTTTGTTTTCCATCGGATATATACAGTTATACTTGTTTTCATTGAACCTTATTTTACTTTTGGGAAAATATGGAGGGAGGAGAGAGGAGTGGAGAGGTGGGGAGGAGGAGAGGTGAGGAGGAGAGAGAGGAGAGAGAGGTGGCCATGGGGAGTAGAGGTGGGGAGGAGGAGGTGAGGAGTGAGGTGGAGGAAAGAGAGGACTTGGAGGTGGGAGAGGAGGTGGAAGAGGGAGAGGAGGTGGAATAGGGAGAGGAGGTGTAAGAGGGAGAAGAGGTGCAGAAGGGAGATGAGGTGGAGAAGGGAGAGGAGGTGGAGGAGGGAGAGGAGGAGGATGGTAGTGCAGACGAGGAAGTGGGTGGTGGCCTGAGCATCAGGCACACATGGGAGAAGGACAGAGGGGAAGGGGCCTGATCCCAAGAGGGATGGTAGCTCTGGGAAGGGACAGGCCCCAGGGACAGGTCAGGGAGGCAAGGGTCCCTGTCCACAGTCGAGAAGGCAAGAGGCTAAGGGCCCACAATTACACGCACCGGAAGAATGTGGTCCCCCTCGGTGCTACCCGTGGCTGCTACGTGAATCTTGCAGTGGGGAGATAAATTTAGTCAGGGCCTATGGCTCAGGCTTGGAAGGAGGGAGTGGCTGAGTTTACTGCGGTAGGCACAGCGCCAAGAGATGTGAGGTCTGTCAAGCACAGGTTTGACGACATCAGGACCAAGGTGAGGAGGCTAAGGACCAGAGAGTGATCTATAATGAGTGGGAGAGGGTTGCCAGGGACCATCTGAGACAGTTGCCCACCGCTGGAGCTTCAGGCCGGGTGGCCCAGCAGGACCCAGAATCCATGTCAGGTGAATATCACATACACCAGCATGCCAACACATGTGCATCACACACACTACACATGTACATGATGACCAACAAGGACACTGACATGGGATAGATGGATGCGTCATGAAATCCATGAAGCTGACAAACCACTGTCATTCCTTGGCACAACAGTAGTAATCCAGCAATAGAGAGTCCATTTATTGATGTGCCTACTGCAGCCTATACAGTTACAGAACGCAGCCGGAATGAAGATAGCGTTAGGAGCCAGGAGAGATCAAGACCAAGAACCAAAGAGTAGATCATATCTAGCAAATGATAGCTAATCTGAGTTGCAATTAGGAGAATCATCCAGGTTCAAGCCTAGATGTCAGATAGTTAGGAATAAACACATAACAATGTATTATTCATCATACTAATGACATATACCTTTCTTTTCTATCTTTCAGCATCCAGGAGGAGATCTGGGTCCAGTGGCGAGCCAAAGGTGGGGGTGTCAGCTCCATCGGAGCAGGAAGGGGAGGAGCAAACGCCCCCATCAGGAACCAGAGCAGGCAGAGGAGGAAGGAAGAGGATCTGAAGGCCCTGGCTCAGAGGAGGAGGATGTAATATGGGTGGTGGAGTCACCATCCGGACCACCGACAACCCCGTCGGGATTGTACACCACAACCCCTCTCCTCCAAAAACTGCAAATCTCACCAGAGCCCTCCAACTGGACACATAGTGACCACCATCGGGCCCACCCACAACACTGCAAGTTCGGCACCAGGCTCCAGCCGGGCCCCAGACCCTCCCCACTCGATCACCCTCATCTCCTCACCTGGCCACGCCCCACCGGCCTCCATACCCCGCATCAGGCCAGGCTGTGCAGGCGGAGATGCTGGCCCTCATGCAACTGCAGGTGAACTTACATCGGGGGATTCAGGCCAGCATCTACACCAATCATGTGGAGCTCATGCGCAGCCTAGCAAGGCGCAATAGGGAGGAGAGGAGGCATCATCTAACGACAGAGTCCTATCTGGCTGGTCTGCTCAGGATTGGATTTGTCCCTAGCCCTGCCTCCTCTACCCCAGAGGCATCCCTAGGACACCCGCAGCCCGGTCCCTCCTCTCCTGCCACCATGCCTCCACCACCACCACTTGTTGTGCCGCTGCCTCGCTGGGACCCTGTGGCTAGGCGGAGTAGGACATACGGCCTGCAAATTTCAGCGTAGCTCTGGTTGAATTTGAGCCAAGCTTGTTTGTGGTACTCAGCGAGCTCCATTTTCCCTTCTCCTTCTCTTTCAGAACATATGTTTGTGCCTTCTCAACAACACTCCTCAGTGACAATCTATTGGTCACAATGTTAACCTAATCAAGCCTGGCTAGAGAGTCTTGGCCTATGTGATGGTGATATTGTGTATGCAGATGGCTACCTCCCATCCCATGGTCCATGATCCTCTTCTCTGTGGACACATAGAGTTCTGTTTAACATGTAACCAATTGATGGTCACTGAAGAATGCTGTTGAGAAGAGATGCTGGAGTCCCTATGATTTTTCAGGCCTTAGTTTGTATGTTTAGTTTTTTTTTCTCTTATTTTGTTTTAGGTACAATACAGGTCCATGAAGGCATCTTCTGCATCTGCAAGCATTGTGGAGGAATTGTATGAGGTGTAAGGTTTTCCCAGTGCCTTCAATGACAGCCCCCCTTAATATGTAGCTCCTATAATCTTAAAGCTATCATATAGCCATATATCTAATGCCTGATGTTCGTTGTTAGCTTGAATGTAAACTAATACCACTAAGGCGGTGGACATGCAAAGCCAGCATTAATATATGCACTAGTGAAGCATGTGATCCTGACCTCAATATCGATCTGAGAACAGATCCTTGGGTCTGATGTAAGTAACAGTGAATCTGGCTGCTGACCTTTGTGTCCTCTCCGTATTAATTGCTATTTTCCCATTTTGCTGATTATCCAGAGACCTAGCTAATAGATAGTAATGCTTGAAGATGGGAATCAGGTGAGTTGGTATATTGGTACCGTTACAGTATTTAGCACTGTACTTTACATGCATGTTGATTTTTTTTTTATCCTTCTCCGCCTTGTTTTAGTCAACTACTTTTTTAAGATTTTTGTTTTGTCACTACACTGTATGTGTGAAAGTGGATTGGATTACACAGTCCAGAGGTTGAATTATGTTTCATTGAGCAGATCTAGACAAGTTGTAAGTGCTATGCACATTAATGGTTTCTTCAATTAAATGGAGTGATTTCTGATGATCCTTTTTTTCATCAGATTCCGGTTGCAGTGGTATAGTGACCACATGTGATCCTGGTAGGTGCTATGCATCATGTTTATTCTAGACTATCACATGAACCCCTGTAGGTATCCCCTTTTTCCCACAAGCCTCTTGCTCTCCCGGGATCCACCCACACCACACCCATGATATTAATGCACAGTCTTGACAATTTCTGATTGTGGTCTGTGTATAAAATAAACCTTTGTTATACCGTTCTAACCATGTCAGTGTATTGTCAATGGTTGGGGTTATGGGACATCAACATACATCACGTTAGTGTCACATTCCTATATCAGTAAACTAATGAGCCCTAGTTACCATACAATAGCTCAATACATATAAAAAGAATAATAGTAATAATAGCATTATATATCATATAATACTATATATCATATATAATAATAATAATAATAAAGGGTTAATACACATGTCAAGTCCAATTAGTGATACTGTGGAGTATGAACCTTCACCTGAGGGCCTAAAATGAATATGACAGGTGATACTGGAGTGGGTTGCCAGTTCCTTCTCTAGTGGACTGTGATTTGTCTGACCTCTCTGCTATGACCTGCCCACCTAGAGTTACCCTACATGGTATAGCTCACAGCTTCATTGTAGTACACAAGCGCCTTCACCACCACCACTTAACAATGCTGAAGGGGACCAGGGGAACATACACCACACTAATCTACCCATCAAAAGGGGCTGCAAAAACACATGGAGGCTTTGCAGAGGCACAGGGATCAACAGCCAGCTCATGTCCATCAAAGGGAATCTCACTAAACCCATCATGGTTAGTTCCACACCATTGCCAGTGGCCATGTGCCAAGATGTATAGCCATTCCCATTTGGTGACCTCCCATTATGCTCTGCTATTCATCATTTTACAATAGTGTGGATTGCTAAGTGGCGGTGGTGAATGGGCTTGTATGCCTGAATGAAGCTGTGCGCTATACCATGTAGGGCCAGTGTAGGTGGGCAGGTGATAGCAGAGAGGTCAGACAAATCCCAGTCCACTAGAGAAGGAACTTGCAACCCACTCCAGTATCTTTGGCATGCACACTTTGTGGAACAACACAGGCAGAGACCCAGCTAAATGTGCTGCAGTCCATAGGGCCACAGAGAGGCAGACACGACTGAAGAACTGAACAACAAATAATAAAATGTTCCTCTGGTACTTGATATATGTGATGTGGTGGTGAAATATAGCCACTATTTGTTTTAACAAATGTAGATGTGATGAGCGAGATGTATATGCAATTCTATTCATATTTTAGATTCCACAAGTGAGTAAGAAAGGGTTAATATGGCATGTGCTTTTGTGTTGCAATTTAATCAGGTAGTGTGTCTTTAATTGCTTTCTGCATTTTGCAGCATGGCTTTTCATATTTGCATATGTATGACCATTCCAACATATGATAAAACATTTTTTTTTTAATGCCCATTTGTTATTTGGGGATTATTGTGCACGTAATTGTAATGCCTTTCCATGCTTTGCCCATTTTTTAATGTCCACTGGTGTGTTTATATTATCTTCTACAGTGTTTAAAAGTTGTCTGTAAACCATTTGCCCTTACATAGTAATTACATAGGGCCTCATTCATTTGCGATTTTGCCAATTGAATAGGGCTCTAAATAAACACATAGCATATTTTTTTTAAATACGTTTTTAGTTAGTGAAAACTTTGCTTTTGGATAGATGTTTACTAATTAAAAACTTCTTAAAAAAAATATGCTATGTGCTTATTTGGAGCCCTATTCAATTGTCCAAATCGCAATTGAATGAGGGCCATAGTAATTTAGGTTGAAAAGAGACTTTAGTACATCAAGTTCAACCTTTTTAGATCTCCTCTGATCTGCAATATGCGGATTTATTATTAACTGATCCAGAGGAAGGCAAACAGAAAAAAAAAAAACTGTGAAACTTTGTGAAAACACAGGATAAGAGAAATAGGTGGCTCAAGGTATATAAAGAAATCTAGGTGTCAACTAGGGGTGCTACTTGTGGATATAAATACTTAATAATAATAATGAAGAGTGAAAGAGAAAGTATCCTTTTGAACTGAAGTGCACACCCTCTGCCCTATTGACAATATAGAACAGCAGAAAAGTAAAACTTAACGTTTATTGATGAATAAAATTAGTATAAAATACTGAAACACTGACGAGATACTGAAAGTAGTGAAAATCAGGAATATTAATTATGGTAGGACTTCCTAATATGAATTATAAATTGTAAAGGTATGGATATATATATTTTATATCCTCATGTACACAATAATAAGTGACAACAAGTGCTAGAAAACTAATAATGTGAGATATAACAATAACGTCATAGCGCAACGTTGCGGAGTAATACGGTTGCACGTATTACGCCGCAACGTTGCGCTATGATGTCATACGTAGACGCATAGGCCACGCGCGGCAAACTTAGGAGCTTAGGTATAGAGGAATAATACAAACGGACATTGTACTGCAATATAATCCCTACCCTCACCATTACCAATTAATATATACCCTCATATCTAATCATGAAGTAGAGAGGGATACCACCTAGCTCCTCAGTGTATGTAGTGATACGGATACAATCAGAAGTTATAGGACTTTCCCCTACCATTATTATAATGGCAATATATTAGTATATCCTTACTGAGCACTAGCACTTTATATTTATCCTGTATATCAACCATTTATTCCTATCACCATCGGCACTAGCCACTTTAATAAGACTGCAATAATAATCATATGTACTATACCTAGGTACAATATTTAAGTGCAATCACTTCCTATATTCAATAGCACCAGTCACTTTATTTTTACAAGTGACATACACACCTATGCAAATACATAGGCCTTACATTAGGACCTTTGTTCCTGCAATATCACTATAGGCACTAGCCACTTTAATAAGACTGCAATAATAATCATAGGTATTATACCTAGGTGCAATATTTAAGTGCAATCACTTTTTATATATAATAGCACTAGTCACTTTATTGTCACAAGTGGCATATACACCTATGCAAATACATAGGTCTTACATTAGGACCTTTGTCTCTGCCCATTTGTTATATCTCACATTATTAGTTTTCTAGCACTTGTTGTCACTTATTATTGTGTAAATGAGGATATAAAATATATATATCCATACCTTTACAATTTAAAATTCATATTAGGAAGTCCTACCATAATTAATATTCCTGATTTTCACTACTTTCAGTATCTCGTCAGTGTTTCAGTATTTTATACTAATTTTATTCATCAATAAACATTAAGTTTTACTTTTCTGCTGTTCTATATTGTCAATAGGGCAGAGGGTGTGCACTTCAGTTCAAAAGGATACTTTCTCTTTCCCTCTTCATTATTATTATTAAACTTTGTGAAAATATAAAATTCCTTCCTGACCCCAGATACTGGCGATAGGATTCCTCCCTGGATTAATACTCCCTCTCTATTTATCCAGGATAGCCCTTAATGCCCTTTTTATTAAAAAATATATCCAATCCCTTTTTAAAGTTATCTATAGAATCCGCTGTCACCACCTCCCTTTGGTAGAGAAAGATTAACCACCCTTACTGTGAAGAACCCTTTTCTTTCTTTAAGGTGAAATCTTTTTACTTCTAATCTCAACTGATGTCCCCTTGTCAGTTGAAAACCTCTTGGCACAAAAAGTTCCCTTGACAAAGCCTTGTCTTGACCCTGGATATATTTATATAAGGTAATCATATCCCTTCTTAAAAGCCTTTTTTCTAGAGTAAATGTTTAATTTCGTTAGTCTTTCTTCATAACTTAGGCCCTCCATTCACTTTATTAACTGTGTTGCCCTGTACTTTTTCAAGCTCTAAAATGTCCTTTTTATGTAGTGGTGCCCAAAATTGTACTCGATATTCCAATTGAGGGCATACTAGGGATTTGTATAGTGGCAGAATTATATTTGCTTCCCATGCTTCTATACCCTTCTTAATACATGCTAATATTTTACTTGCCTTTGCAGATGCTGCTTGGCATTGAGCACTGTTACCTAGGCGGTTGCCCACAATACTCCCAAATCCCTTTGTAACGGAGTTGGAACACAAATCCAATATCTCTGCTGGTATACAGTAAAATATCCAAGAAGCACTACAGTCTCACCATTCCCGACCTCCCATATTGGACGACACACAATTTGGGAGTCAAATGAATACTGACTTTATTTTGTTATGTGCAGAACTATATATACCCATCTCTTCCCACAGGCAATACACATCCCCCATAGTTGGCCACACAATACACATAGAGGGACAATAGGTGGGTCACACCTCCCTAAAGGCTACCTGGCAACTTTGATACAATCAGACATTGATTAGATCATACTTCTTTGTTCTTATGTCTGAGAATGAAAACACTTTATACAATAGTCTTCCTTATCTTATGAGGAGTCTCTGTAATAGGATTATCTATTATGCCAAGGTCTGCAATAGTCTGGGCTAATGTTCTGCAGAGCATAAATCAACATACATACAGTATAACAGTAGGATCATATTTTAACCAAGAATTAAATAACCATAAAACAGGGTAAGACAGTGATGGGTTCCGTTACACACCTCCCCCGTGACCATAAGCCGGCATACACGGTCTGATCCCAACGGATCTGCTTGGGGATGTCCGGAGGGTTGCTCACAGATCATTTCTCGAGTTCTGTCTGTCTGGACAACCCGTCGGCGTTACCATTTTGTTTCCCTGGGCGATACTGGATGGTGAAATCAAATGGTTGTAGTGTCAAGCTCCATCTCAGTAGTCTAGCGTTGTCCCCTGACACCCGGTTTAGCCACACCAACGGATTGGGATCTGTGAGCAAGGCAAATTGTTGGCCATATAAGTAGGGCTGTAGTTTCTTGAGGGCCCACACCACCGCCAGGCATTCCTTTTCGATGGCGGCATAGCTTACTTCCCTGGGTTGTAGTTTCCGACTTAAGTAAGAGACTGGATGCTCGCCGCCATCGGCCCCAACTTGGCTCAGCACTGCTTCCAATCCAAACATAGAAGCATCTGTATGAACGAGAAAGCGTTTAGTTGGATCGGGAGCGGCCAGTACAGGGGCATGAATTAGGGCAGTTTTCAGTTCTTGGAATGCCTTCTCGCACTCTGGGCTCCAGGTCACTACCTTGGGTAAGTTCTTTTTGGTGAGGTCAGTAAGGGGCTTGGCTAGGGCACTATAATCAGGTACAAATTTACGGTAATACCCGGCGGTCCCTAGAAAAGCTAAAACCTGAGTTTTCGTGCGAGGGGTTGGCCACTTAGCTACGGCCTCTTTCTTAGCGGGTTCTGGCTTTTGCCGCCCACTACCCACCCTGTGGCCTAAGTACTGCACTTCGGCCATCCCTACGTGGCACTTGCTGGGTTTTAACGTGAGACCTGCCTCCCTGATGCGGTCGAGGATGGCTCCTATATGGGTCAAGTGCTCGTCCCAGGAGTTGATAAATATTGCTATGTCATCTAAATAGGCGCAAGCATACTCCTGGCATCCGTCCAGTAACCGGTCCACCATCCGCTGAAACGTAGCCGGCGCATTCTTCATCCCGATCGGCATCACCTTGAATTGGTATAGCCCAAACGGGGTGACGAATGCGGACTTTGGGATGGCATCCTCGGCTAGTGGGATCTGCCAGTACCCTTTGCACAAGTCTATTGTGGTGAGGTACTGGCCCCTGGCCATTTTATCTAAGAGCTCATCGATTCGGGGCATGGGATAGGCATCTGAAATTGTTTTATCATTAAGTTTCCGGTAGTCGACGCAGAAGCGGGTGGTTCCGTCCCGCTTTGGTACCAGCACTACCGGAGAGGCCCATGGGCTATCTGAGTGTTCTATCACTCCTAGTTGTAACATTTCGTCAATCTCCTTCCTCATATGATCGTTTAGGGATTCGGGTATACGGTAGGGGGTTTGTCGAAGAGGGTGTTGCCCTGGGGTTTCTACCCTGTGGGTAGCCAGCGGGGTATACCCGGGCTGGTTGGAGAAGGTATCCCCTTTTTGGATATTAGTTAGTGCTACGGCCTCTAGGTACCGGGTGGCATAGTCTACTACGGTTAGTATATACTTCTTCCCTGACGGGCTGGGTTTTGCTAGGGGTCCGATTATATCTACTGCCACTCTGCTGAAGGGCTCATCTATTATGGGTAGGGAGTGCATTTTTGCCTTGTACCGGTCCCCTCTCTTCCCTACTCTCTGGCATGTGTCACAAGTTTGGCAATACTGACGAATATCTTTGGAGACCCCTGGCCAAAAGAAGTTTTGGGTTAAACGATGCTTCGTCCTACTGACGCCTAGATGTCCTGATAAAGGGATGTCATGGGCAATACGTAGTAATTCCTGCCTGTACTTTCGGGGCATGACTAATTGTGTGAGGGTCATGGGTACAGATCCTGCTGCTACCTTCTCAGCATATCTATACAATAATCCTTTCTCACAAGCGTATCTTTCCCCCTCCAACCCTGCCTGATTCTGTGTAAACCTATCCCGGTATACCTGCAGGGACGGGTCGGTGACTACTTCAGTACCAAACTCTAAGGGGGGAGCCCAGGGGACGAAAGGTGGGTCAGTACTATTACTTACCGGAGCCTCAGAGTGTTCAGAAGATGCGGTGATGCGGGCCTGCTGCCTTGTTACCACGGGTAGCGCTTCCTGCGCGGGGGGCTGAGAAACAAAAGTGGAGGTCAGCTCCCCCAAGTCGTTACCCAGGATGACATCAGCTGGTAAGTCCTGCATGAGGCCCACTTCCACATTCCCCGACCCCGCTCCCCAATCCAAATGTACTTTAGCAGTGGGAATTTTGTAAATCGCTCCCCCTGCCACCCGGACTGCCACATATTCTCCAGTGAGCTGGTGCTTGGGGACTAGGTGATTGCGAACCAGGGTTATGGTGGCCCCAGAATCGCGGAGACCCTGAAGGCGTTTTCCCTCTACGTGTACCCCTTGGCGATGTCCCTGTCGGTTGTCTGCAGCTGCTTGTACTGGGTTAACCTCGTGGAGGGTGCCCAAAGATTCTTCATTAGACCGGGTCCCGAAGAAAGGTTGTCGAGGCTCACTCTGGTAGCAGTGTATTGCTGCACGGTTTGCAGGGGAATTGGTTGGAGTATTCCACGTGGAGCGGTTTCTGTTTCTGGGGCAGTCTCTCTGCATGTGGCCCTGCTGGTTACACGTGTGGCACCTGATGAAAGATCGGGCATTGCTGTACCGTGGAGGGTTTGGTAGTTCCCACCACCCGGACGCAGTGCTGAGGTGGGGTTAATGGTGGGAGGTGGGTTAGCAGCTCCCAAGATGGACCGTGCCTGCTGTGCCCTCCTGGCATCTTGGAACTCGTCTGCCCACCTGGCGGCTTCAGTAAAGATGCGCGGTTTCTGATCCCTCAGCCAGTTTTGTAAATCCGGGGTTAACCCCTGGAAGAATTGCTCCAGTAGCAGTAATTGTAGCATGTCCTCCACTGTGGTTGCTTGTGCTGCTTGTACCCAACCTTTGCCCGCCCTAGTTAAGCGGTGTGCCCACTCCATGTGAGTATCTTTCTCCGTCTTTCGGCTTTCTCGGAAACGCTGCAGGTATGCCTCTGGGGAAATTGCATATCTGTCCAGGATCGCCTGCTTTACTTTCTGGTAGTCTCTGCTATCCTCGTCTGGAATGGTGCGGTAGGCTTCTGCTGCCCGGCCCGCTAGCTTACTCACCAACAGGGTTACCTGGTCGGCGGCGTTAATCTCATGTAATTGGCATAACCTCTCAAAGTCATGCAAGTAGCCATCAATGTCTTCGGTCTCCACATAGTTTTTAAAAGCATGGTACGGAAGTTTAGGCTTCCCCGGTACTATGTGTGGTGTGATTAGGGACCCCTCTCCGGACCTCCGGTCTGCCCGCTGCTTTCCCATTATGTATTCGTGGACATCTGACATAATCCTTTCCAAGGTTTCTGTGGGAAGCGTACCTGGGAAAAAGGCCAGTCTGCTTTGGAGTTCTCTTCCAAACTCATTCTGTGTGCTGTCCGTAAGAGGTGCTGCAGCAGCTGCCCGGTCTTCCTCCATGAGTTCAACAATAAGGGTAGCTTTGGTTTTATTGCTGGCAATAATTCCCCTTGCTTCCAATAGCTCTTTTAGCGTGGCCCGTTTCAAGTTGGTATAGTCTGTCCCCATTCACTATCCGTTCGGGTATATTTACATACCCTTTCCTTTCGGTTCCATACGAAATAGCAAATTTCTCAAATGGCTGTAACTGACGAACAACGGTCTGCTGTGAGGTTTGAATCCCGTCGCTGCCATCAAATGTAACGAAGTTGGAACACGAATCCAATATCTCCGCTGGTATACGGTAAAATATCCAAGAAGCACTACAGTCTCACCATTCCCGACCTCCCATATTGGACGACACACAATTTGGGAGTCAAATGAATACTGACTTTATTTTGTTATGTGCAGAACTATATATACTTATCTCTTCCCACAGGCAATACACATCCCCCATAGTTGGCCACACAATACACATAGAGGGACAATAGGTGGGTCACACCTCCCTGAGGCTACCTGGCAACTTTGATACAATCAAACATTGATTAGATCATACTTCTTTGTTCTTATGTCTGAGAATGAAAACACTTTATACAATAGACTTCCTTATCTTATGAGGAGTCTCTGTAATAGGATTATCTATTATGCCAAGGTCTGCAATAGTCTGGGCTAATGTTCTGCAGAGCATAAACCAACATACACACTGTATAACAGTAGCTTCATATTTTAACCAAGAATTAAATAACCATAAAACAGGGTAAGACAGTGATGGGTTCCGTTACACCCTTTCATTATCTGATACCCCTAGATTTGCTCCATTAAGATTATAAATTGCCTGGCTATTTTTCCTTCTCAGATGCATAACTTTACATTTATTCTTATTAAATCTCATCTGCCACTTAGATGCCCATTCCTCTAATTTATGCAAGTACATAATTTTCAGATTTAATTACCTTGCACAACTTTGTGTCATCAGCAAAAATGGAGACCCCACACTCCAATCCCACTTCCAAGTCATTAATAAATATGTTAAAAAGGAGGGGACCTAATACTGAGCCCTG
This sequence comes from Discoglossus pictus, assembly GCA_027410445.1. Classification (NCBI taxonomy): domain Eukaryota; kingdom Metazoa; phylum Chordata; class Amphibia; order Anura; family Alytidae; genus Discoglossus; species Discoglossus pictus. The sequence continues at coordinate 129,486,563 of CM050169.1, read as the reverse complement.
AGGAACCCCACTTACCACATTAGTCCAATCGGAGTATGTTCCATTTACAACAACCCTTTGCTTCCTATCTTTTAGCAAGCTCTCAATCCATAAGCAAATATGTATGGCAATTCCTGTATCCCTTAGTTTGCTCCATAGTCTCCCATGTGGCACTGTATCAAAAGCCTTTGCAAAATCCAAATAGACTACATCCACTGAGTTGCCTTGATCAAAGTTCCTACTAACCTCCTCATAGAAACTAATTAGGTTTGTTTGACATGACCTATTCTTCATAAATCCATGTTTGCTCCTACTTGTAATCCTGCTTGAATAGACATATTCCTGTATATTATTCCTTATTAACCCTTCTAAAAGCTTTCCCACTACCGAAGTGAGACTCACTGGTCTATAATACCCTGCATTTGCTCTTGCTCCCTTCTTAAAAAAGCCGCAAGTTGTTGGCGGGTTGCTTTACAGGGACAACTTAATAGCCGTAAGGCTACATTACAGGCTACGATTTTACTCATTCAGGGAATTTAATAGAGCTGAATGATGTCAGTTTTAAACAATGCTTAGTTTCAAGTAGAGGTAGGACATCCTAGATAGACAAGATGGAAATGTGAGCTTGTATCTCATTAGCACAAATGTGACACTAAAAGCTAAGTGAGTGGGTTCGTTGACCAAATTAAGAGGTGTATAGAGATAAGAGGAGAAGATCAAGGACTATGCTTTGGGGTAACTCTGAATGATAGAGGAAGAAGAGCTGAAGGGTAGACGCACAGTAGTGAGTTATTTAGGTGGGAAGAGAACATTGCGGCATCATTGAGTCCAATAAAGTAGATAATGTGTTGAACTGGGAGTTTAAGGAGTACAAGTAATGAGAAATTACTAATTACCATTAATGCGATTGGTCATTGGGGTACTGAGAAGGAAGCTGAAGAAGATAATTAGTATTAGCATTAGTAAACAAATATTACAAGTATCTGGGAGAAGGATCATATTGGGGTAATGATAGGGAGTGAGGTGATCAAGAGAGAGTTTATTTTAAAAGGATGTGATATCAGCAATTTTAAAGGAAGTGCCAGTAGTACCAGTGAGTTATGGTGCCACTGAGAGTTGATCACTGTGGATGGAAAGGATGTGAGGGCATAGACTCACCAGGACATGTTATATGAAGATGAGAGCATGAAACAAGGGGATGATCAAAGAATGGTTTCTTGTTTGCTGATGTGTTTATTCTTTGAAATAATTAGCCAGCTCCTGGGAAATTAATAAGAAGAGGAAGAATGGATGAGCAAGATTGTTAAATTGTATAGGACAGAAAAGAAACATGGGTAGAAAAAAGTTTATATTGAGAGGGTAAGGGTCCGAAGAATGGGTTTTGAAGAAAGTCGTCAGATTATAAGAGAGCAACTAAAGGGTACTGTGGTATAGTGGCTGATGGCAGAAGTAAACGTGTCTTGGTGTGGAAGTGGGTGTGCTGTTGTAAAGGGCAGTTGCTAGTAATTTGTAAGAGAGCAGAATTCAATCAGATGGATTAAAATTTGTGAAGGTTTGTGAGTTGGTAGTTTTTGGATGGAGAAGTAGAACAATGCTGTTAGATAAAATTGTAGGGTCAGAGTGTGGAGGGGAAGTTAGAAATGTGTGAGAGAAATCAAAAAAGCAACATCTGTTCTGTGACCATTGGGAAGGTTATTTATTGATTTCATTTTGGGGATTTCATACTAAAGTGATTTAAAGGTATCAAGAAAAAACATACCCAATTAGTAAGACAGTCCCCATAAATAAGATATGCCTTCCCAAATAAGACTATCTAACAGTAAGTGATACTATATACCATTAATGCTGTGATAGTCTTCCATTTAATGATCTCCCAATAGTGATATTACCCCTTAATTAATAATACTGCCCACAGTTGATGAAATTGACCCCCTATTAGTCAAACAGTCCAGAATAAATGAGATAGTCCTCAGATTAATGAGATTGCATATGTGATAATAACCCTTTAAAAGAGATATGGTCTTAAAATTGTGTTATGTGTTTCAAAAATAATGTTTTAAATTTTACAAAAGCTGTTTTGCATGAAAAAAACATCAAGTGGAATCTGTTTACACTTCCCTGAAACTAAAAGAAGATTAATAAAGTATACTGTAATATGTAGGTCTCATTGGAAGACAAGTATGACATATACAGGACATTTATATTACTGCTCACTGGCTGTCAGGGGCAAGTGCCCCAAAGCAGCTAAATAATTAAAATTGTTTATTAAGCTCTGAGAGCACCATTTGAAAAAATAAAACACACTCTGACACATTTACAAAAACCCTCTTTCAACAAAGAAAAAATACTGCATATATTTGTATATACTGTATATATATATATATATAAAAATATATATACAGCATATATATATTGTCAACACTCAAAGTCCACAATTGAATGAAATCTCAAAATGATGATGCACTAATTACCCTACGTATTCACAGGACTATCCTCATAATAAGTACCAACCTGCAATCAGTTTTTGTGTATATTTATTTCAGTTTAAGAGTGTAAGGGCACCACATTTGGCATTTAAAGAAAAAGAACACCTTTAATGTTGTATTTTTTAATATGCTCTTGAACTGATAATATGTAAAATGTTTTTAGAAAGTTTAAAATAAATAAACAGTCTACAATCTTTAATTTTTAACTAATATACTCTGTTTTTAATGGTGCCAGATATGCCTAAAAGAATTAAATGTCTGGGGGGCTCTGGAGTCCACCCAGGATTTCCTGGATTGGAGGGAAGAAGTGGCTAGCATTGGGTAGTTATGAGGCAATGTTGGCGCCTTCCGCACCATTGTGCCCCCAGATACCCACGTGTGAGGATACTCACCCACCCATATTATATAAAAAAAAGGAGGAATATTATAACAATATGCTTTTATGTGGTTATCTGGTTGGTGTGTCTGCCATTCAGTTATTGAATATTAGCAGTTGTTTATGTTAATTAACTTTAATTATGTATTATCACAGCGGCCTGTGGTGACAGGAGTCACTGGGCCAGTGGTGAAGTGGATGAATCTCTACCCTACAGTGGGACGGCTCTTCCATCACAGTAGGCTCTGGACACGGGATCAGGGCGTAGGGTGCAGTGTCTCTGGCCAGGCTCCTCCCCTCAATTGTTTATTATGCCATGGTGTTTATAAATAAATACTGTGTCCTGTTCCCCTACAACTTGTTGTTTGTGTATAATTATTGTTTGGACATACTATTTGGGCTGTGCTTATGGGAGAAATGGTGTATGTAAATGGGAAGAATGGTGTATGTAAATGAGAGGAATGGCATGTAAATAACACGTGTTCAGTTCTGATTGAAAAATACAAAATGGAATTTGAATAGGATAGAATAGAGAACCATTCCCAGCAGGATAATCCAATCCTTTAGGTTACAGATAGACTATCAAAAATGGAAGTGCCCATGATACAGGCAGAGTCAGCTAAATTGAAGATTTTATTGTAAAAATGCCCAGTCTAAGAGAAAGTTGTAAACCGTAACCCTGAAAGTTTACCTAACCCTAACTCTATGGTATGGGCACTGAAAATCGGCAGCGCCATCTAGCTGTTGGTGGGCTGGTGGTGCTGCTGCCACTGCTGGTGACTTTTTGGCGAATTTCAAGAGGGAAAGAACCCTTAGTTTACAAATTGTAAAGAAGTGGGTAATGCAACCTAACATTGTATATTTTTTTCAAGAATATAAGAGCCCTGTTTGACTATTTAAAATGTTGGATAGTATCTTAGGGCTGCTGCATTACACAGCCTTTGTGCAAAGCCAAGGTTGGATTACACACAAGCTGGGAATCCTATTCACATACAGCTGTTTCAAGCTTGCTGGCTATCATCAGCGTGGAGCAGGATCTCTGCTTGTGTTGTGGACCTTGTGAGTAGGAAGTTCACAACAATCATTTAATATATATATATATATCTATACACCACATCATAATTTAGCATATGGTGGGCAAAAGAGTGATAGAAGCCTCCACTGATCAGAGTACAGTAAATAAATAGTACAATAGCCTTCCCACAAATCTATAGCCAGAGTTAGGTACCAGCCCCACACTGAGGAGATCCATTTAAGATCACAACGGCTGTCTTTGGGTAGGTCTCCAAACTTCTGCATAATTCATCCTGGGATTTGCTTTAAAGCTGTTTAATTTAGCATGTATGTGCTTAAAAGAAGCCATGTTTAAAATGGCAAATTATATATATATATATATATATATATATATATATATATATATATATATAGACCTTTTTGTCTGAGGTGCGCTTAATATACATAATATATTTGGCGCTGTGTTTTTATTGAGATATATATATATATATATATATATATATATATGTATATATATATATATATATATATATATATATTTATGATATATCTAATTTGCTTCCTTATTAGATATTTCCCAGTGCAGGAAGTCTTTGGTCCAGGTGTAGGTTCCTTCCACTCAGGTGCAGGCCAGGTTGTGGGTAATCTCCCTGCACTCACATGCAGGTGACTCAGGCCGAGAGGCACTCGGGGCTGGGCCAGACCTGGATTTCCAGTTTAGCAGCTTTCTCTCCTGCTCCCCTTAGTAAAACACACAGAGACAGAAACAGAGCCTGCTTCACAGCCAGACATAAGCTGGTCTTTGTAGTGGGACGGAAGGACAGTGGTTGTTCTTTGTAGTGGGACACGCAGAAGGACTGAGGATTTGGACAGTGAAACCATGGTAAGTCCAGCAAGGCAGCTGTCACCTGTCAAGTATACTTGAGTCTAGCGGCATGTAAAGGCACAACTGCCTTCTCTCTGACTCTGTGAGCTATATTCACTAAGGTGAGACCCTCCACCAGTTTGTATCTCATTATATATAGCCTGTTTTCACTTTGGAGATCAGACATTAATGAATGTCATAGAAAATTGGAACGTCTCCGCGGATAAGTGAGATAGCTCTCTATGCTTCTCTTATTTATATATGGATATGTGTGTGTGTGTGTATATATATATATATATATATATATATATTTATATATATTGCTCTCTCCATAACCTTTTGTGTTGTGTGTTATGGTCCTCTCCACATTTTTTCTCTGCTTCACACTCATTCATTTCTTCTCATGTCTCTTGCACTCTTTCCATCTAGACTCTAATCCCTCTCTCGCCCCTTCTCGCTTTTTCGTATTTACCATTCAATGAACTTTCATCTAATGTCAAACATATCATGTGAAACTAGATGTGTGATGTTTTCATGTGAATTCCTTGGCGTCTTTTTAAGTGAAACTGTAGATCTTTAACTGATTTTTCCCATAGGTTTTCTGACCTATAGGGTATTTTATTTAATATTAGCAAGGATTGGTTTAAATACATTTTAATAATTAATGTTCATTCTAATTAAGTAAATAAATTAACCTAGTTTATAAAAATGTGAGTTACTATCTATAGTATATTATAGTAGATATTGACTCTGTGTAATGTGAGGCTCTAATCCCCCTTATTTGTGGATCTGATTTGGAAACAGACCTTAAATTATTTATGGGTCATATGCATATATAACATATAAGGTTGTAGATAAATGGGACAGTCTTCCAGCAGAAGTGGTATAAGCCATAAATAGTAATGAAATTAAGAATACATACAACTAGTTGAATGGACATTGCAGATGAGTCTATTATCTACCATCAAAACCATTTCTAACAGATTTTATAAATTTCCCCAGTTTACAGCCATTTTCAACCAAAATGAATGCACCTTTTTTATATTTTGCAGTTATATGGCTGCAACTCTTTAAAAAAAATGTTCTCACCAGACGTTCTGTGGTTTTATTGTATGTGCTTATTGGTGAACTTCGACCCAGCGCTTTGTGTTGCTGTGACAATTATCAAAAGAATATATTTTTAACCTCAATTAAAAATGTTAAGTCCAAGCTAAAATTAACCCATTCACTCCAGTAAAACATGGATATCTGCTTATTAATCAATTTATCGTATTTTTTTTGCTTACACAAAATTATGGTATTAAGGGGCTAGTGAAATACAATATTTTACTACAATCTACAGTATGACAGATAACTTTGCAAAATACTATATTTTCTATTTAATGTGATTTTCTTGGTAAAATCTTATCTATATAAAAAAAAATTATAACCTGATCAGAGGGTTTACTCCTCCCTGGCATGTTGGATTTAATCCGTATTGTATAGCCATTGACATAAGGTGAATAAAAGCGTAAACATAAGCTGAGGAATCCTATAACTTCCTATGCAGTGGAATTGTCTTGTACCTGTTTTAAGATTCCTTCTCAAATTATATTACAAATGATAAATGAACGAAGCCACCATGGATTAATCTGCTGGTTGATCCTAGGTTTTTTTTTCCCCACTATATGTGTTTCAGAAATAAAATTGTTTTAAAAACATGTATATTGCAAAGTTTTTTAATCTAAGAGTTTTTGCATAGCTGTGTTCTGTGACTTGTGAGTTTGACGTCCAGGACAAGACATCTTGGAGGAACACTGGATAATATCTAAAATAGAGGATTAAGCCCCAGTAAGATAACCCCCCCTCAAGCATTTAGACCAAGATCAAATCCCCAATGACACAAGCATATTTAGAGCTAGTCCCATTGTCTCTTACTCTGTCTCATCAATATAGATGTAAATAGAGATAATATAATAACCAAATAGGCCTATCTTCTCGGACTGTGCTATCTACAAAAGCCTTTATTATTGGACCATTGTAGCTTTTGAAAGCTATACAGGTATGTGAATTATAATCCTCTGGATGGCCTTATAGTTATCCCAGGCATGCTTGAATTCCTTTACTTTATCCCCCATCTCTGGATCTCATACTCCTCTTTAGTGGCGGAGCTAGTGCATGGAATGCCCCAGTTCAAAATTATTTGGGCTCCCCTTGCAACTTCTCTATATACTTTAAGTGACTATTGTGGTCAATATAAAGCAAACCATTTATGTAGGTGGTCAAATCACCCCTAATAAATTAAGAGACCATCTTTACTCCAGGTAACAGAGGGCCCCTGCACTGTTATGAGCATAGGTTTTTGCACCTGCTGCACCAGCAGTAGCTCCATTACTGGTCCTCTTGGTCGCTTTTCCCCTGTCGCTCTCCCTTTACAGTTTATTTCCTGATCACTTTACTAACATGACAAGTAGCAGGAAACCGTGCTAGGGAAAAGCCCTTCACACTGAATACACCTGCCCTTTGTCACTATCTACTGTCTCTATCTGACATTTATTTAGCTGTAATCCATAAAATCATAAGGGTAATAAAATGTAAAAAAAAACTTTGTACTGGCTGAGTGACCAACAGATTAATAATTAAACTGACAGCGCGAACATTGCAAATGTGGTACAATTTAAAACTATAGATAATAACAAGTAATCAATTAGATATTTTTTTAAATGCATTTTGCAAACATAAGCTTACATTGCAATTAAAAATGGGAGTGTGTTGCTAATTATTCTGGGGGCTCTGAATCTATTGTTTTCAGTGCAAAGCCTTGTGAATAAGGAGAGACTGGGTATGCTCAGTGGGTCATTTCTCTACCCTATCCCCTGCGGTCTGAGCATGCTCAGTCTTTCTTTTTCACATGGCTCTACACTGAAGACCGTATATTCAGATCCCCAGGGGATAATACATAGCAAGCAAGAGATATTAGTATGTCCTTCATGGGAAAAGCTGGCAAAAAATTGCAATTTGCAGCATACATTTACTGTTGGAAAATGCATTTGTATTTAATAGTATTAACTTGGTAGTTTATTACCTATAGATTTGTTATATCATATTTGGATCCTCTGCTGTGTCACTTCATTTCCAGAAGCTCTCAGCTTTATTCTCTAGTTACATTTACATCCTTCTCAATCACTTTTATCTTTGATGTGAGTAGGAACCCATACAGCCGTTGCATATGAGCTATATGTCCTAGAGTGCACTGCAGAGGCAGGGTATATTATATTATAAACACTCATTTATGTGGCTTTAAACCAACTTCATAAATTTAATAACAAAATATATTTGCAATTAAACACCCGGCGTGCTCTTATACATTAGCTAATAAAATAAAGGCATTAAAATTATATCAATGAAAGGATTGTATTACTGTGTTTTACAGTTACCGGTGTGAGTGTGTAAAAAAGTTTTATGTAGGTCTGTTACTCTTGCTCTCTCTGCCTTGTCCTCTCTTTCTCTCCCTCTCCATGGCTCTTTCTCTTTCTCTCCCCCTCCATGGCTCTTTCTCTTTCTCTCCCCCTCCATGGCTCTTTCTCTTTCTCTCCCCCTCCATGGCTCTTTCTCTTTCTCTCCCCCTCCATGGCTCTTTCTCTTTCTCTCCCCCTCCATGGCTCTTTCTCTTTCTCTCCCCCTCCATGGCTCTTTCTCTTTCTCTCCCCCTCCATGTCTCGCTCTGTCTCGCTCTGTCTCGCTCTGTCTCGCTCTGTCTCGCTCTGTCTCGCTCTGTCTCGCTCTGTCTCGCTCTGTCTCGCTCTGTCTCGCTCTGTCTCGCTCTGTCTCGCTCTGTCTCGCTCTGTCTCTCCCTAATTCCCTCTCTCGTCACTTTTTCTTGTTCTCTTTTTTTCTTGTTCCATTTTTCCTTCTCTCTCTCCCTCATACTCTCCTTTTCTCCATTGTTTTTCCTTTCCTTTGATTTATATCGCCCATGTATTAACTTTTATACTTTTTTATTCACCGTCTTTCTCACTTCCTCTTTCCTCCTTTCTCCAAATACTTTGCTCTCTCTCTCTCTCCATTGCTATTGCTATGTCTCTTTCTCTCTCTCTCACACACACATTCCCCTGTACAGGTAGTCATTGTTATCACCATGTTTTTGACAGTATGTAAATTAGCCAAACAATGAGTCAGGCTGATCCGGTATCACAATTGGGTGAGATCTCGTCACTTCCTCGCTGGGTAATTGTCTCACTTGCATTGTTTGATTGTTGCTGTTTATATCTGTATCATTGGGTAATATCCTGCTCATACAGTACAATGGAACGTGATGTGGAATCACGTAAAGGTCATTCCATTATATATTGTGGCAGCTGATCAGATCAGTCATACTCCCCAATCACCCTTTTTCCACCCCATATAAGCCCTATTTACACCCTCTTTAACCTTATTTCAGATCTTTCTCCCCACCAAATCAAATCCTCTCCCAAAGAGTAACCCTTTCCATCCTCATATCCAACCCCCCATATATCAGTCCATCTCTCTCTCTCTTCAAATTGTCCTCCAGATAAAAGCATTTCTTCCTTTCTATAAGACCACCTCTCCCCCTTTTATCAAACCCTCCCTCAGAATCAAGCCCTACTCCCCCTAAAATCAGAATTACGTTTCCTGATGGTTAAACCCCCTCAAATCAACAACTTCTTATCAGATCCTCTCCCTTCCCAGATTAAACCTCTCGTCTCGAGAACAAGTGGCACCCGATCTGAACAGAGCTCTTTTCATCAATCACCAAGAACCACCAAACACCATAGATTATACCATCTCCCCTTGCTGATCATGGTCCTTCCCAATACCCTCTCTGCTAGGTGAATCTCTTCCCCCTTTATCCCTATATGCTTCCCTGATTGCTGCCACCTTTCACATCTGTGACCTAATACCCTGCATTATAATTGATAGCCTAAGCCAAGGCCACACCCATATGGACCAGGCGTCATAGTAGAAGACTCTCAAGCTAAAAAGAGGAGCTAGTTATTTTAAGTATGCATTAATCATTAATGAAATTCCTTTTTAATATTTATATTAGCAACACTCATTTTCAAAGATTTGAATATTGGCCTCCAGCTGAGTATTTGTCTCCTCCCCAATAAGGTCATTAAAGGGAATGTGTGGTTTTGGCTGAGAGGCCTGTCTAAAGGGTTTTAAGACAAATTTTATTTGATAAGAGAATAAATAATGACTGATGGGCTGCACCAACAGAACAAACTTGTTGCCAAGAGAAACCTCTAACCCAAGTCAGCAGTCAGAGATGATCATTGTGTTGGTGGTAAACATTATGTCTGAAAAGTTAGCAGCTTCCTGGTAGACAAAACCACTTTCCATCATTGACCAGCAGCGGCAGAGTCTAGACATTGAAGTAGGCTTAATACTGAAAATTGTTTTTTTAAATAATTGGATATGAATTTTTATAATGATTAATGCCTAATTATAACATTTAGCTCATATTTTAAGGACATTGCAGTTCTTCTATAAATTCAAATAGAAATGGTTGGGATTACAGTGTCTCTTTATATATCTTCTAGTAGTAGATGGTATCTGTGTCCCCACCGTTTAAATGTCCCTTGATATTAATTAGTTGGGAATGTTTCCTATATTCTGTCCCATTATTTTATTCAAACTAACACATTCTAGATTACAGGTAATTACACTCCGAGCTCTCAGTATCTGGATTCTCTCTCTCTTCCTCTCCTTTCCTCTTTCTCCACTCTGTACATCAGGTTATTTTTATATTTTTATTTGCCTTCAGAGTATTTTTTATTACTTTTCATCTGTTTAGTACCTAATAAAAGTTAAACATAAACTAATACTTTCAATTTTCTTTTTATATAAAAGGTTAATTATCAAACACATTGCTCTGCACACTACACCCACTTCTCTGTCTGCTAGGCACATCTACTCATTGCTCTACATGTCCCACTCATTGCTCTGCACACTACACCCACTGCTCTACCCGCTACACACATCTACTCATTGCTCTACATGTCCCACTCATTGCTCTGCACACTACACCCACTTCTCTGTCTGCTATGCACATCTACTCATTGCTCTACATGTCCCACTCATTGCTCTGCCTGCTACGCACATCTACTCATTGCTCTACATGTCCCACTCATTGCTCTGCACTCTACACCCACTGCTCTGCCTGCTACGCACATCTACTCATTGCTCTACATTTCCCACTCATTGCTCTGCACACTACACCCACTGCTCTGCCTGTTACGCACATCTACTCATTGCTCTACATGTCCCACTCCTTGCTCTGCACTCTACACCCACTGCTCTGCCTGTTACACACATCTACTCATTGCTCTACATGTCCCACTCATTGCTCTGCACACTACACCCACTGCTCTGCCTGCTATGCACATCTACTCATTGCTCTACATGTCCCACTCATTGCTCTGCACTCTACACCCACTGCTCTGCCTGCTATGCACATCTACTCATTGCTCTACATGTCCCACTCATTGCTCTGCACTCTACACCCACTGCTCTGCCTGCTATGCACATCTACTCATTGCTCTACATTTCCCACTCGTTGCTCTGCACTCTACACCCACTGCTCTGCCTGTTACGCACATCTACTCATTGCTCTACATGTCCCACTCATTGCTCTGCACACTACACCCACTGCTCTGCCTGTTACGCACATCTACTCATTGCTCTACATGTCCCACTCATTGCTCTGCACACTACACCCACTGCTCTGCCTGCTACGCACATCTACTCATTGCTCTACATGTCCCACTCATTGCTCTGCACTCTACACCCACTGCTCTGCCTGCTATGCACATCTACTCATTGCTCTACATGTCCCACTCCTTGCTCTGCACTCTACACCCACTGCTCTGCCTGCTATGCACATCTACTCATTGCTCTACATGTCCCACTCCTTGCTCTGCACTCTACACCCACTGCTCTGCCTGCTACGCACATCTACTCATTGCTCTACATGTCCCACTCCTTGCTCTGCTAGTCACAGATCATACCTTGTCTTTTTGCTGCCCCACTCTGCTCAGTGTACCTATATACACACTTACCTGTGTATGTTACACGCTGCTATCTGTGTGACGTGGACCCTCAGTGGCTTTTGTTCAGTGGGTGCCCTTTTCCCCTCATCTGAGCAGTGTTTCCACCCAGTAGTCAGTAAGATGTGCAGGATGATAGGTGTGCATCACTGGTGTCCTAGCAACGCACACCCTGTCACCTGCCTCCCTGCCTGACTCCATGGCAAGGCCCCCCAGGATTTGGGATCTTGGCCCCAGAACAGTAACACACTTACATAATTAATCCCATTGGTACTGGTGGTGGGCTCACTCAGACAATGAAGGGTTAATATTATAAAGAATCTACATGTTTATTAATCTGCGTAAATAAATTCATAAAAACAGCATCCAACCATAACGATGATAATGTATAGATACCCAGGCTAGAGGAGCCCCTCTCCTGTGTGTGGGGGGAACACTGACAGACTGAGGGAGCCCCTCTCCTGTGTGTGGGGGGAACACTGACAGACTGAGGGAGCCCCTCTCCTGTGTGTGTGGGGGGACACTGACAGACTGAGGGAGCCCCTCTCCTGTGTGTGTGGGGAATACTGACAGACTGAGGGAGCCCCTCTCCCACGTGTGGGGGGAACACTGACAGACTGAGGGAGACCCTCTCCTGTGTGTGGGGGGAACACTGACAGACTGAGGGAGCCCCTCTCCTGTGTGTGGGGGGAACACTGACAGACTGAGGGAGCCTCTCTCCCACGTGTGTGGGGGGAACACTGACAGACTGAGGGAGCCCCTCTCCCACGTGTGGGGGGGAAACACTGACAGACTGGGGAGCCCCTCTCCTGTGTGTGTGGGGGGACACTGACAGACTGAGGGAGCCCCTCTCCTGTGTGTGTGTGTGACACTGACAGACTGAGGGAGCCCCTCTCCTGTGTGTGTGGGGGGACACTGACAGACTGGGGAGCCCCTCTCCTGTGTGTGTGGGGAACACTGACAGACTGAGGGAGCTCCTCTCCTATGTGTGGGGGGAACACTGACAGACTGAGGGAGCTCCTCTCCTATGTGTGGGGGGAACACTGACAGACTGGGGAGCCCCTCTCCTGTGTGTGTGGGGAACACTGACAGACTGAGGGAGCCCCTCTCCTGTGTGTGTGGGAGACACTGACAGACTGAGGGAGCCCCTCTCCTGTGTGTGTGGGAGACACTGACAGACTGAGGGAGCCCCTCTCCTGTGTGTGTGGGGGACACCGACAGACTGGGGAGCCCCTCTCCTGTGTGTGTGTGAGACACTGACAGACTGGGGGATCCCCTCTCCTGTGTGTGTGGGGGACACTGACAGACTGAGGGAGCCCCTCTCCTGTGTGTGTGGGGGGGACACTGACAGACTGAGGGAGCCCCTCTCCTGTGTGTGTGGGGGGACACTGACAGACTGAGGGAGCCCCTCTCCTGTGTGTGTGGGGGGACACTGACAGACTGAGGGAGCCCCTCTCCTGTGTGTGTGGGGGGACACTGACAGACTGAGGGAGCCCCTCTCCTGTGTGTGTGGGGGGACACTGACAGACTGAGGGAGCCCCTCTCCTGTGTGTGTGGGGGGACACTGACAGACTGAGGGAGCCCCTCTCCTGTGTGTGTGGGGGGACACTGACAGACTGAGGGAGCCCCTCTCCTGTGTGTGTGGGGGACACTGACAGATTGGGGGAGCCTCTCTCCTGTGTGTGTGGGGGACATTGAGAGACTGAGGGAGCCCCTCTCCTGTGTGTGATACTGACAGACTGAGGGAGCCCCTCTCCTGTGTGTGATACTGACAGACTGAGGGAGCCCCTCTCCTGTGTGTGATACTGACAGACTGAGGGAGACCCTCTCCTGTGTGTGATACTGACAGACTGAGGGAGACCCTCTCCTGTGTGTGATACTGACAGACTGAGGGAGACCCTCTCCTGTGTGTGATACTGACAGACTGAGGGAGACCCTCTCCTGTGTGTGATACTGACAGACTGAGGGAGACCCTCTCCTGTGTGTGATACTGACACACTGAGGAAGCCCCTCTCCTGTGTGTGATACTGACACACTGAGGAAGCCCCTCTCCTGTGTGTGATACTGACACACTGAGGAAGCCCCTCTCCTGTGTGTGATACTGACACACTGAGGAAGCCCCTCTCCTGTGTGTGTGTGTGTGTGATTCTGACACTGAGGAAGCCCCTCTCCTGTGTGTGGGGGACAGTGACATGCTGAGGGAGCTCCTTTCCTGTGTGTGGGGGACACTGACAGACTGTTGTGGTGAACTACCTACTCATAAGACAAGCTGGGATCCCGCTCCATGCTGATGATAGCCAGTAAGCTTGATACAGCTGTACGTGGATAGGATTCGCAGCTTGTGTATAATCCAACCTTGGCTTTGCATAAAAGCTGTGTAATACAGCAGGCATAAGCTTAATGGAAGCCATGTTTAACATGGGCTATGGATTGAAGAGTGAGGCATTTGTGGGCACATCTGCATGTCCCTGCTCAGCTGTATTTCTTGGAATTCTGAGTTGGAAACAGGTTTTCTTAACTTGTTGTAGATGTACTATATATATATATATATATATATATATATATATATATATATATATATATATATATATATATATATATATATATATATATATATAGGGAAAATGGGTGTGCATCATGTTGGATGTGTCCTGGCTGTTATATTTGTGCTGAGCCCCAAGATTTTGGATGACTGCCCTGCCTGTTTGTGTGACACTGACAGACTGAGAGAGCCCCTCTCCTGTGTGTGACACTGACCGACTGAGGGAGCCCCTCTTCTGTGCATATGACACTAACACTATTTGCTCTCCGTCTGTCTCCACAGAGTGGTGGTGAGGATGATATTGATGTTGAGCGGCTCCTGGACAGAGCAGGTAAGAGATCTGACATTCTGCCAGTACAAGATCACAAGATCTTTGTGTTATTTTTGGGTGTGAACTAATCCAAGTGCTTTCACAATGTTGTGTTTATACAATAGATCCTTTCATGGTATAATTGTGCAGCTGCAACTGGGGTGAAATCCTGAATAGAAGGGAAGCGAGCTATATGTTACCAACCTGCCGCCAAAATCCCAGAGTAGTGCTTAAAGAAGTAATTCTCTCTCACTGGATTTATACCAATCTTTCATACCTCTCTCTCTCATTTGTCTGATGGGCAGTTTCTTAAGGAAATGCATCTCCATCATTTATGGGAGCAGGTAGACTGCCATTGATTTATTAATAGGGGTGTGGTGGACTTTGGGGTCTGTCTCTTTCATTGGGGTGGGCAGTCTCTTACTGAGAAGTTAGTCTCATTGTTGGATAATCAATCTGTCATTGAAATAACAGCCTACATCCGTTAACTTCGTATTGGGTTTCCTTACATATACTAGTATGTGGGGCAGTATATCATTGTAGGGCTCACTCTCTAACTCGAGGGGTTAGAACCAAATTGGGAGTGAACTGGCACATTAGAGATAGCACTCTCACTGAGGAGTGTTCTCTGTTTATCAGAGAGAAATCTATTTAATTGGAGGGCTTTATATCTTATTGGGATGTCTGTCTTTCTTATTTGGAGAACATTCTTCACTTGGTGCCCAGTCCCTAATGTGAGGGGGTTATAGGGGAGATTGAGGGTTTCTCAAATATTATACACACAGTGCCTTGCAAAAGTATTCACCCCCCCCCCAGGAATTTTTTGTGTTTTGTTGCCTCACAACCTGGAATTAACATGGATTGTTTGAGGACTTGCATCACTTCATTTACAGAACATGCCCACAACTTTGAAGATGTTTTTTTTATTTTTTTATTTACAAATAGGACCAAATAACAGAAAAAGTCAATGTGCATAACTATTCACCCCCCTAAAGTCAATACTTTGAAGAGCCACCTTTTGCGGCAATCACAGCTCCAAGTCGCTTTGGATAAGTCTCTATGAGCTTACAAAACTGCTCCAGCTCCTTCAAGTTGGATGGTTTGCGCTTGTGAACAGCAATATTTAAGTCTGACCACAGATTTTCTATTGGATGGAGGTCTGGGCTTTGACTAGGCCATTCCAACACATTTACTTGTTTCCCCTTACACCACTCACGTGTTGCTTTAGCAGTGTGTTTAGGGTCATTGTCCTGCTGGAAGGTGAACCTCTGTCCTAGCCTCAAATCACGCACAGAGTGGTACAGGTTTTGCTCAAGAATATCCCTGTATTTAGCACCATCCATCTTTCCCTCAACTCTGACCAGTTTCCCAGTCCCGGCTGCTGAAAAACATCCCCACAGCATGATGCTGCCACCACCATGTTTCACTGCGGGGATGGTGTTCTTTGGGTGATGTGATGTGTTGTGTTTGCGCCAGACATAGCCTTTTCTTTGTTGGCCGAAAAGTTTTAGTCTCATCAGACCAGAGCACCTTCCTCCATACATTTTGGGAGTCTCCCACATGCCTTTTCACAAACTCAAAACGTGCCATTTTGTTTTTTGCTGAAAGTAATGGCTTTCTTCTGGCCACTCTGCCATAAAGCCCAACTCTATGGAGCGTACGGCTTATTGTCGTCCTATGTACAGATACTCCAGTCTCTGCTGTGGAACTCTGCAGCTCCTCCAGGGTTACCTTAGGTCTCTGTGCTTCCTCTCTGATTAATGCCCTCCTTGCCCGGTCCGTGAGTTTTGGTGGGGGGCCGTCTCTTGGCAGGGTTGCTGTTGTGCCATGTTCTTTCCATTTGGTTATGATAGATTTGATGGTGCCCCTAGGAATCATCAAAGATTTGGATATTTTTTTTTATAACCTATCCCTGACTTGTACTTCCCAACAATATTGCCCCTTACTTGTTTGGAGAGTTCCTTAGTCTTCATGGCAGTGTTTGGTTAGTGGTGCCTCTTGCTTAGGTATTGCAGCCTCTAGGGCCTTTCAAAAAAGGTGTGTATATGTAATGACAGATCATGTGACACTTAGATTGAAATTGAAATGATGTCCATCTGTGTACAATTATGTGACTTCTGAAGGTAATTGGTTGCACCAGAGCTTTTTATGGGCTTCATAACAAACGGGGTGAATACGTACACATATGCCAGTTTTCTATTTCTAAAAAATAGTTTTATGTATATATATTTTTCTCATTTCACTTCACCAACTTAGACTATTGTGTTCTGATCTATCACATAAAATTCAGATTAACAAAACATTGAACGTAAGACTCTAATGTAACACAATAGGTAAAAAGTCAAGGGGGGGGGGGGGTGAATACTTTTGCAAGGCACTGAATATACATGAAACTACATGCAAAATCCACACTGAGCTTTATGGCATAGAAAACTATCCCCTGCCCATAAATTACTGCCCAGCGGTCTCATCTTGTTCTTCTAGATCTCCCTCTGTCTCGCCATTTATCTCTGAAGGTCCTCAAATGGTTCTAAATATATAGTGCTGTGTAAACATGCAAACAAATATTTTATATGTGCAGTTAACATAAAGACTGACTACATGAATTGGGGAAAATGGGTGTGCATCATGTTGGGTGTGTCCTGGCTGTTACATTTGTGCTAAGCCCCAAGATTTCAAATGGCTGCTCTGCCTGTGTGTGCGTGTGATACTGACAGACTGATCTGCTTTTCCTTATTAACTATAGCAAAACATGCTCTGTAGGACACAGGCAGAAAGATATACAGCAAGGTGAGTCTGTGGATCTGTAAGCAGAACACTGCTGTTAAAGCATTCTGCCTCTTTCAAACCGCCTTTGGGACATAAAAGGCAAGGGTCACCTTCAGTAGTTATTTTCACTGCTTTATCTGTATCTGGATTAGTATGGATTACTTCGGTAACCCTTTAAGGGTAGGGACACATATTTTACAATCTCTTTGCATGTGCTTGGGATCGATAGCTGACAAAGTTCTGGTATAAAATGCATAAAATATATGTTACCTTTTTTTTTCTTCTAAAATCTAGGCATACCTCTCATTTCAGATACAGATGAGGAAACGGGAAGTGCAACAGAGCCACCACCAGCCTTAAGAACCCCGGCTCCTGCTTCAAGGTCCCCGGCTCCTGCTCCAAGGTCCCCGGCTCCTGCTCCAAGGACCCCAGCCCCGGCTTCAGGTGCACCGGTCTCAGGCACCCCGGCCCCAGCTTCAGGTGCACCGGTCTCAGGCACCCCGGCCCCAGCTTCAGGTGCACCGGTCTCAGGCACCCCGGCCCCAGCTTCAGGTGCACCAGTCTCAGGCACCCCGGCCCCAGCTTCAGGTGCACCGGCCTCAGGCGCACCGTCCTCAGGCACCTCCGCAGCGGTCGCAGGCGCATCGGTATCAGGTGCAGCAGACTCAGGCGCAGCGGTCTCAGGCACACCAGCACTGGACACTAGTAATCCAACTCCTGCCACACGCACTGCAGGTCCCAATAGGACTCCTGCTGCCAGTCCTCCTGGTCCCAATACAACTGCAGCTCCAGCTTCCAGACCTGCAGGTGCCACTAGGACTGCAGCTCCAGCTTCCAGGCCTCCAGGTGCCATTAGGACTGCAGCTCCAGCTTCCAGGCCTCCAGGTGCCAATAGGACTGCATCTCCTGCTTCCAGGCCTCCAGGTGCCAATAGGACTGCATCTCCTGCTTCCAGACCTCCAGGTGCCAATAGGACTGCAGCTCCAGCTTCCAGGCCTCCAGGTGCCAATAGGACTCCTGGTCCTATTCGAGGGACACCTAGACCAAGACCTGGTCCACCACCGGGATATAAGCCAAAGCAACGTTTTTCCCTGAGAAGATACTGTGTCCCCATCACAGCCGCTTTACTGATTCTTGCATCACTTGTGGTCATATCTATATTAAGTAAGTACATCAGAGTGATTGTGACACCATGTGCTACTGCATACATAGCCCTATACATCATCATATGAGCACTAATAAACCACAAAGTTTAATATTAAGAATAAGGAAACGGGGCTCCAAAAACTTGCAGTCCTTTTGAGTCCAGTTAAGAAGATATTCCAAACTATGAGTTTGGTTTAATTTTCCTTAATTTTTGTAGGATTACTTTATACCCCGCAGTAGCAAACTACAATGGCTAGCAATATATGTGAGATTTGTTTACCCATGTTTGAACTCTTTCCTATAATTGGTAGTAATTGGTTGTGGGTCCCAGGTTATATCAGTGTATGACCTGACTCCATAAATGTGTGAAATTTGGGTCTACGGCACATGTTTGAGGCAAACTAATTTTATAAAATTGGACAGGAATTGTAGCTTACATGAGAGGTGAGCAAAGGATTTTGCCTGCCATCTCCCCTTCAATCCATGAAAGTTTCTGTGTCTCAACTCCTACCCTCGTAGATGGATGGCACATATACTGTCCTCTTCAGGTTCAATTCCGCTCCATCCATAAGATCCCTTCATGGTAGTCTCACAGTTGGCTTAAACCTCAACTAATCATGGGTTTATACTGTGTTGACATTGGTGCTAATGGAATTAGTGATTTTTCTTTGTCATATATAATTTCCAGTTTGTCCTGTCTTTGGCATTCCCAATAATCTCTTCCCAGGACTCCAGCCTGTGATCTACAGCTATATTATTGTATTCTCCTAAATGTTTTAGGGAAAAGTCTTTAACATCTATTCTGTAAAAAACGTAAATTAGCTTTTCTAAGAGAATGCAATCAGGAGGTATTATAATTCTGTATAAAATAGACATTAATAAAAACATGCATTTGGTGCTTTAAAAAAATGATGAAGATTTAATCCTTGCTTTAGTCAGTGATGCTGTGGCTTTTTGTTGATAATCCAAAATAACAAAAATTTTGAAAATTATGTTCCTTTCCCATTAAAATCAAGTGATCATTTTAGCTGTCAGTTGACAAATGTAGATTAAGAGAGACTTCATATGATTGTGAATCATGCAACAAACATCAAAAGCAGCTCTTTAAGCCAGGGCATCGTCATAGAAAATCTTAATGTTGTCAGACTTTGCTAGTGTATGTAGGCTGCCATAATACTTTGTTTTCAAGATATGAGGGGGCAAGTAAAGAACATGGTAAGCAGAGTTGCACGTTTACTTGCAAATGCCTTCTACTAAGCACATGTAAGGGAAGAGGGAAGGTGTTCCTATAGGTACTGAATTTGGAACACTCTTAACATGTAGAATAAGATGTTTCTTTTACACACACCTAGAGATATTAGTCCAACTTTGACATTTTATGGTAGTAGTCATTCTATCCCCAAGACAATGATTTTGTTGCATTTCTTTTAATGGCAGAACTATAGAATACAGGTGTATAATTGGATAGGAAAACATTTCTTCATCTTTAGTAATGTAATCCCCAATTAGTTAAGCTGTGATGATTTTTATTTGAAGTGGTAAAGTCTTTGTAGCTGTGGTGAACAGGTTTTAGAAACATGAAAGGATATATGTGTAATCTTGTGTATATTTAACGTATAATTGGAGGAGCTTCTATTTGAATATTATTGTTTATTACTCAACATGTTCTGTAGCTCTATTCAGTGGTTACAGTACATAATACAAATACCACATTTTGGAAGGTCCTGTCCTTGAACGTTTAATTTGAACTACAAATGGCACCTTATGAGACGGAAAGCTTGCAAACTTTCATTGTATAGGTGTATTAGAGATATAAATTGATGGAGAAGATGTAAGGGTCGGAGGAGAGGTGTATGGTCTAAGAAAGAAGAGGCTAATAGATTTATATGGGAGAAAACGAAACAGGGAAGAGAAGACTAAATTATGGTATAGTGGGATAGATGTGTGTGTTTTTTTTTTTTTTTTTTACCTGGGGTGGAGGATGATGCCAACTGGGAAGAGGGTTCTGTTCAGTCACTATGGATATCTGAAAGGGTTCACACTAATCTGTTGTTTATCTCCATCTCATCGTCAGTTAATATAATCTGTTGTTGTTTCAAATAATGCAAAGTCTATTCAGTACCCTGAACTGAAGCCTTTAGATATTTCACAAATTCACATGGATGGCTGGATTACCCAATAGGCCAACAAGGCAGCCACCTAGGGGAGTTTCCCTATGAAGGGCTCCCATTTGTTAGCTTAAAAAAAAACTAAAAATAGTTTCTGTCTTAAAAATGAAATGCTACAGTTTACAGACTGGACACTCTAGAACTAGAGTGTAAGGTGCTCACCGTTCCTCCCTCCTTCATCCCATGCGTTTCTTGCATATACCTGCTGGGTGTAGAGAGTGGGCAGAACGTGCACCAGTTAAACTGAGGCAGCATAAGTAAGTTTATATAATTTTTTTATTTTTATTAAGGAGATATTGGTAGAAAGTAGCTCCTAAATAGTATTTATTCTTGGGGGTAGATTATTTACTTGATTGTAGGAATTCTGTCTGAATGTCTATTTATCTATTTATATGGCTTAAAATGTATTTAATGATATTGTATCTCAAGTTTCCCCAGTGCATAACACTGACATTTTAATATCAAAAGCAACTTAAAACTTTATTGTGCACTCAAAAAAACGCTGAGTTAAAATTGTTCAATAAATATAACCCACCAGTATAAACTAAAGACATATATATCTGAATATGGCACATATCTCTAAATGGAGTAATGGTGAATTAAATGTTGCAGAGACCCCCACACCTGGGTTAGAAAAGTAGGAAACCTATGATCTCGGTGGATGCCTCCTACCTTAGAGACTTTGCCTAATCCAGGAAGACCCTTTTTCTGGCTATTGACCCTATTGCTCAATAGGAAGATAGGGGTGTGCAACTGATATATATATATATATATATATATATATATATATATATATATATATATATAGTGGATATAAAAAACCTACACACCCCTGTGAAAAGGTCAGGTTTCTGTGCTGTAAAAAAATTAGACAAAGATAAATCAACCTTTTTCCACCTTTAATGTGACCTATAAACTGTACAACTCAATTGAAAAACAAACTGAAATCTTTTAGGTGGAGGGAAGAAAAAAAAATAATAATAATGTGGTTGCATAAGTCTGCACACCCTCTTATAACTGGGGATGTAGCTGTGTTCAGAATTAAGCAATCACATTCCAAATCATGTTAAATAGGAGTCAGCATACACCTGCCGTCATTTAAAGGGCCTCTGATTAACCCCAAATAAAGTTCAGCTGCTCTAGTTGGTCTTTCCTGAAATTTTCTTAGTCGCATCCCACAGCAAAAGGCATGGTCCATTTATATGATTATAGGAGACCCAAGTGTACATACAGTATATATAGTAATTGAAGGAACCTAAATATGTACATATTTATTTGATTGCACAAGACCATGGCTGAATCGCATCAAAATATGTTAATCATTTATGTCAGCATTGGTGCTAGGATACTGTGATTAATTTACTAAACAATTAAAAAAAATTAGGATAGAAACTCCGTTTTTATTGCTACACTCTTGTTTATTTTAGATCCTAGCTTATATTGAATCTAATAAAATGTTTTAATCTTCATTACATTTAGCAATAACACCATGTGAAAAAGTATTTTTGGTTTAAAATTACAAGGACTATAAGTACCACCAAGAGATGGAACATTCTTAGTGTAATAAGCATTTTATCCTCTTGGAGCCTGGCTGAATTAAAAACAAATACATACAATATTTTAACCAAATTAATTTCTATTTGGTTAAATAACTTATTCCTAGACAATTGTCTAAGGAATATTTTACTCAATTATTTCTAATAATAGTTTTAATGTTATTTTTTTAATACATTTTATCAGTAAATGTCTGTGGATTGCTCACATAGCGAGAGTGCGATATACACGCACAAAAAAAGGGAAAAATGGTTGCATGCATACCTTGCACACAGTCTCTCAGGGTCTTGAATGAATATATATATATATATATATATATATATATATATATATATTATTGTTATTTCTTTTTTTCAAGTTCCACCCCTGGAGCAATCCCTTACTTTACCCACAAGTATCTTCCTCCTTGATACAGATCAAACTGATTTCCTATTCCTTCGCAGTTAAGGTGGTCCTGGATAATTACTACCTCTTCTGTGTCAAGTCCTTTAAGTTCATCCCTCTGGACAAATGGTGTGATGGAGTCTCCGACTGCGCAGGGAATGAAGACGAGTTACGATGTGTCCAGTCTGCTGCAGTCACCTCATCCCCCCTAGGTGAGCTTCAAACACAATGTGTTCTTGAATAACTGAAGGGTTAAAGTAATAATCAGGAACACAGTGCAACTTAAAAATCACTGAATCACAATAGTGAGAAAGCCAGAAAAAAATTATCGGATCCCTGTGCAAAAAATACATTGTTATTCTCCAGAGAGTAAAATTTGTATCATAATGACACATGTCCCCCATGTCACAGTGAGGATATCGGATTTGGGCTCCATTCTGCAACTCTACGTTACATCTACAAACACCTGGAGCTTGGTCTGCACGGATAACTGGGACGCGAACGGAGCTAAAGCAGTGTGTGCACAGCTGGGATATTTCAGGTATGTGTATCAGGGATTCTACATAGTGAGGTAGCCATGAGTGTTCAGTAATCAAAATAAATAATCAGAGTATTGCAGTATATAGTAGTACCTTTCTTATTGGACAAAGATATTCATAAATAATATGACTAGCTTTTGAGAGTGGAACTCTTTGTCAAGTTAGGAGCAACACTGATAGATTCCCATTGAACTACAGAAATTTGTTTATTTTTTCTAATTATTCTGTTCAGTCAGCTGTGCACAAGTTTGCTTAAGTGTAAATCAGAGTAAATAAACCGGGTTATAAATATTTGTACATCTTAAGAGGTTAAGGTACCATAAAACTGTAAGGAGACACAGGAACATACTAGGAATAAATCGGAGAAAAAAAAAGACATATCAGTGTTTTTAAAATGATCTCTAAGTATTTTGATTTTCCGGTTTTGGATGGAACACTTATTTTGTGAAAAGTGGTGTTTAGCGGGGGTAGTGTTCCTGTCTTCATTGTCATTTTTGATGGAAAGTCTTTGTAGATTCATCCTTAGATGTAATTTCTGGCTTTTTCCCCCGATGTAACAGCCAGCCAGAAACTGCATCTAAGGATGAATCTCCAAAACCAAAACGAATACAGGAACTGTACCCCAGTTGGACACCACTTTTCACAAAATAACCACTCCATCCAAAACCTGAAAATCAAAATACTGTAGCTAGCATAATTCATCGTGCATCCAGGTTGAGATACTAAAGAGTATTTGTAGCTGTAATAACGCAGGTTTGTATATTGGTGTAGGCACTAGAATGATAAGCAGAGGAAACCATACGTAATTGAGAAAATAAGTGGCATGGAAGGAGGTGAACAACTTCTCCCTCTGCCCCCAGCAATTCAATTCAGATCAGGACATCATTCCTGAAGAGACGGGCACAATCAGATCCATTTAATTAAAATACAAGAATAACTCCTGCACCTTTGCTTAGTGCAACCAGACTGCCTTTATTTTCTTTTTCTGACACATTTAAAAACTAAAACCAGTAAAAATTGCAAGCCCCTCTCCCCATGTTACGACGGTTCCCAGCTCCCTCCTTAACTGGGTTCCAAATATCAGGGCCTGGAAGGGATCCTCTTGTTAGCTGATTGCAGATTTTATGACTCTTTGATCACACATGAAAACTTTGCTAGAAGCCCAGATGTGGAGTTGCAGAGTTAACTCTTAGTTGTCACACTTCAAACATGGAAGGAAAGTGTATCTGTTAGTTTCAGGTAACATAACATTACGGCAGTGCACATATCACAGTATAGTAACATTTAATTATTGTGGCCCACACTACACTACACACAAAAACAACACGTCACAGTCCTTACAACAAGTATAATGTCCATTTTAATAGTCTTAGATACAGTTGTGCTCAAAAGTTTACATACTGTGGCAGAAATTGGGAAATGTTGGCATTTATTTTGAAAGTATGACTGATCATGCAAAAACATTTCTTTTATTGAAGGTGTAGCAGAACCCATCATTGTTTTAAACTGTTTTATGATTATTATGGTTAAAATATGATCCTACTATATGTATGTTGGTTGATGTTCTACAGAATATATTGGCTCAGAATATTAGCCAGACTTTTGCAGACCTAGGCTAATAGATAATCCTGTTACAGAGATTCAAGAGATAAGAAAGTTGTAAAGGATCCTTGCATTTTCCAAAGTGTTTTCATTCTCTGATAAGAACAAAGAAGAATAATCTAATTAATGTCTGATTGTATCCAAGTTGCCAGGGAGGTATGACTCACCTATTGTCCTATAT
This sequence comes from Discoglossus pictus, assembly GCA_027410445.1. Classification (NCBI taxonomy): domain Eukaryota; kingdom Metazoa; phylum Chordata; class Amphibia; order Anura; family Alytidae; genus Discoglossus; species Discoglossus pictus. Next base: position 129,461,599 of record CM050169.1, on the reverse strand, counting down.
GTGTATTGTATGGGGGATATGTGCAATGTCTGTGTGTTATGTGTAAAAACATACTTTTACTAACTTTTGAACCCCTGGTCTGATTCATGCCATTTTTGTATATGTTGTTCCCCTGGGTGAGAGATATTGAATGGTGCGGGACTTAAAGGTGTACCCCCTGTATTTGGGGTACATCCAGAATGTGGTTAAAATTGTGTCTGTTTTAATTGTGTTACCTGTTATCTGAGAGGAGGAGACGTGGGGGTTGAACCATGTATATAATTGGCTGTTGTGATAATTATGTGGGTGTAGCCCTTCAGAGGGCACCATTGCATAAAAGGAGATTCCCTGTCATTAAAATATAGTTCTTCTTGACCCTTCAAAACGTAGTCTCGTCGCGTTATTGGAGGGGATCGCTATCATACTGGGGATTGCTATGCTTTTGCATACTCCCTTGAGCTGTAACTACTGAACGCTTGTTCCTGATGTACTATCCTTGGAGTCTGTGGTGGTTTTGGTGTCCGGTGCAGTGCTTGTAGGCCTCGACGCAAACTAGGACGCGTCTATCAACGGAGGTACCCGGTCGGGGTGCCAGGAGATCCGTTACAGAAGGATAGTGATCATATGAAGCCATTTATTGTCACATAGTAGTCCCTTTTAAATCATGATAACAGAAATCATGCAAATGGCCCTTGTTACAGACACACAAGGTGACACACACAGGTTAAAATGGCAATTAAAGGTTAATTTTCCACACCCGTGGCTTCTTAAATTGCAATTAGTGTCTGTTTATAAATAGTTAATGAGTTTGTTATGCATTGGTAAAATCGGTCATTGATAAAAAGACATTTAATGCAATTTCAATGTTTGGCCACATAGATTATCTGGATAGACTCATTTCCTATAGGGACTCTGTGTGTTTTTTTATATGAACTATGTTTGGAGAGGGGTCCACAAGGCCTATAGTGAAAAGAATACCATCCCCACTGTGAAGCATGGTGTTGGCTCACTGATGTTTTGGCGGTGTATGAGCTCTAAAGGCACGGGGAATCTTGTGACAATTGAGGGCAAGATGAATGCAGCATGTTATCAGAAAGCACTGGCAGACAATTTGCATTCTTCTGCACGAAGGCTGCGCATGGGCTGCTCTTGGACTTTCAAGCATGACAATGACTCTAAGCACAAGGCCAAGTTTACCCTCAAGTGGTTACAGCAGAAAAAGGTGAAGGTTGTGGAGTGGCCATCACAGTCTCCTGACCTTAATATCATCAAGCCACTCTGGGGAGATGTCAAGCTTGCGGTTCATGCAAGACGACCAAAGACTTTGCATGACCTGGAGACATTTTGCCAAGACGAACAGGCAGCTATACCACCTGCAAGAATTAGGGGCCTCATAGAAAACTATTACAAAAGACTGCATGCTGTCATTGATGCTAAAGGGGTAATACACAGAATTAAGAACTAAGGGTATGCACAATTTTGAACAGGGTTATTTCATATTTCTTTGTTGTCATGTTTTGTTTTATGATTGTGCCATTCTGTTATAACCTACAGTTGAATATGAATCCCATAAGAAATAAAAGAAATGGGTTTTGCCTGCTCACTCATGTTTTCTTTAAAAATGGTACATATATTACCAATTCTCCAAGGGTATGCAAACATTTGAGCACAACTGTAATAGCAACCCAATGTTACCAAATAACAGGGTTGCTTGTGGGGTCCCAAAATCAGTTATGAAATACAGCCCTTACCATGTATACTCCAGGGCAATAATTTCCACTTCTTGCTTGTTTCCTCAGTACCCCCTCGTTCTCATCAGTGTCTATAACAGACCTGGGTAATTCATCTACCACCACATTCAGCAATGTCCAGATCCAGAATGGCAACAATATTCAACCAATTCCAATTGTGGGGTAAGTAGCACAACCAATCTACCTCTTCTTACCAAAGCACATCCCCCTCATGTATCTGACTGTTCATTCTCTGTTCCATAGGGGGAGCTGTCAGTCCGGCCAGGTTGTATCCCTCAGCTGTTCAGGTAAATGCAGATTTCAATGAATTTACGTACTATATAATTCATTTAAATTTGTTTAGATGAAAAGTCTTGAAACCTTGCTTATAGTACCAGATACTGGATATGAAATTGCTCTTCTCTTGCTCCTTCCTTCAACTCCCTTTCTACCCATTCTTGTCTTGCTTACTTTCTCCTGTTTCTCTCTTACTCTTCCCCTCTCTTATTTTACACTTCACTCTTTTTTAGATTGTGGCTCCAGTTCCAGAAAGGCCAGGATTATTGGTGGTAGTCCTACAACCATTGAGAAGTGGCCGTGGCAGGCCAGTATGCAATACATGGGTCAGCACGTGTGTGGGGGCAGTATTATTACTCCCTACTGGATCCTCACCGCTGCGCACTGCATGCCACCGTGAGTCACAGCACTTTGTTCCCTGGGTTTACAATATGATGCATAGAGCTATTGCTCTCACACCTCTTCTAGATGGTTGTAAAGTTGTTCCTTCTCCCATTCCAGGCTTCAGAAGCAGGTGGACCGGTGGCGTGTCCAGGTCGGGGTGTCCACTCTCACCTTCATGTTTGCCTCGCCGGTGGAGAAAATTTTGGTCCACTCCCAGTACATCCAAGATAGGAAACCCCATGACATTGCCCTGTTCAAGCTCAAGAGCCCTCTCTCCTTGTCAGGTACAACTACTTGATACAACTATAAACTGCCATGTTCTACGCACTTACCTCTTATCTCATCCTGACAGTCTGTATTTTTTTTCAGCAGATGTGGCACAGCCCATCTGTATGCCAGGGTTTGATGCCATTGTTCCTGATGATTCTGAGCTGTGGGTGACAGGCTGGGGATACACTGCGGAGTCAGGCAGTAAGTGGATAGATACTTATAGCACTGCTGACTATCACTGTGTTTGTCTGTCTCCCTATACATCACTCCCATTTTACTCCATCCCTGCTTCTATTTGTCTAATACCCTCTCTTTCTTGTTATAAATATAATTGTTCCTCCTACTCTTAAAGGACCACTAGAACTGTGGACAAAAAGTGTCCTTATAAATATAAGTAAATAAATAATAACAAACTTAAAAAAAACTAGTAAAATCCAATCACAAGACAGTACAACATTACAAAAACAGCACACTATGGTCATAATGTAGGTGGGTTAAGGTAGGACAGATAGCAGAGGTATGTTAAATCAATGGGACAGAAGTCTTATAATGATCATGGATGAGCATATCCAAAGCAGGATAGAGAAGGGGTGGGCATGATAGGTGGGTTAGAGACCATCTATGATTGGGGTATTTATTAGCAGCGTGTTGCTAACTGATCAGGAACATGTGATTTGTATAACCCAATAGAGAAAGATAAATCAGGGGAGAGGAGTTTTCTAGCTTATTATTTTTTGTCCCTCCTGACACAAATGACAACTGTAGTCTTATACTTTAAAATATACTCTTTGGGAGAACTGCACTTAAAAATAGGCAAAATATTTTAGAATCAAAGGAAATAACATATAATATAACAAATAACCTTTTATTTGTAATTATGCTGCAGTGGAGTCTACATTTTGGTTACTGCAAATCAACTTCATGATCTGAGCGGAAGCTTTGAATACTGAGTTATATAAAGTTAAAAATGTAAACGCCATGCTTACTACGTTTTTTTTTTTACAATTAATTTTACGGGTTATTGAGGTTGTTCAAAATAGAATTTGTCCACAGTGGCACTTTAAGTAATTTTCCCATTCTCAATCTTTATTTCTTCTTTTGATGTATCGCTCCTCCCCATCTCTATGTTTATCAAGTTGGCTGCACCGTATATGATTATCTGCTCCCCCCAGTCTCTTTTACACCTTCTCCTTGTATCAATCTCCTAGATGAAGTTTGTACAGAGCAGTTTGCTCACCCAGAGACCCCCTGTAATCATTTACACTGATAAGATCACAATATTTGTGTATTAGTGCAGTCAGTCTTTCAGGCTGTATTTCATAGGACGAAGCTAGTGTAAGACGAGCCCCAATGCAAAATAATTTGGGGCTCCCCTTGAAAATGTTCTGTACTTTGTAGGTTCCAGCAGGTGTTAGAAAAAAAGCTAAAAATACATGTAGGTGGTCAGATCACTTTTCTATAAAAATATTATCTGCCACTCTCTCCCCTACTAGATTAATTGTTCCGTGTTTACTCCATTTTGCTGCTGATAGTTCATCCCTACTCTGTTTTAATCTTCCACAAAATTATTTTTCTATACAATAACAATATATTTTATAGAGTACATATCAAACAAAGTAGATATAAAATGAATTTTAACTTGAGTAACTGAGTTTTCGTCACAGAGGTGGGTGGTCTCTTGGTGTACTGGAGGTGTTTTAGAAGTCTTGATTCATTTTTGCTTATTTGGAGATCTTCTTTCAGTGTCTGTTGGAAGATGATATTGAGCTTTAGTACATACTTTGAATGGCTTCTATCAGTTTGTGCTGTATGATGATATGGAAGTGTTCTCTCAATGAATGCTAGAAGGTGCATGATGGAAGGTTATGAGAGGATCACCCATCAGACGTGTACTGGAAAGATGCTTTGGATGCCTTCTCACAATGTTTGTTGGAAACTATGGTGCTGTCTTCCTTGGTTTAAGCCAATAGGTGTCCTGTTTTCTACTTTTCTGCCTAATGGTCTTCATTCCCTGTGTGCTGGAAGGAGCTTCCCCAATGTGTGTACTGGGTGAAGATCTGATGGTCTTCTCTTATTACTTGCTCTCATTGTTTTCTCTTGGTCTTTATTTTATATTCATTGCTCTTCCACTCCTTTCTTGTTTCTTACCTTCCCCTCTCTAATTGCTCCTTCTCCTCCTTCCCCTTTTACTCCCTCGCATCCCCTGTCTCACATACAAATTCCCCTCTCATTGTTTCTTTTTCCTCTCAGTGGTCCTGGCATCTCAACTCCAAGAAGTCTCAATCCGTCAGATCCCCAATTCTGTGTGCAACCAAGAGTATTCCAACCAGATCTTGGATTCCATGTTGTGCGCTGGACGACTCTCGGGGGGCTTGGACACGTGCCAGGTACTTTTTCCAACTCACAAAATTGAGCCTTTTTCTGTACCTCCTTACATCACTTTGTATAATTACAGTGAAGTAAATTTATTTGACAACATATTGACCTCTATACACATTGCCAGCTAACTTGGTTTGGGTAGATTTCCAACAGCTGATCGGGCCACCATATGAATTGTATGTGTACCATGGTGAATTTAAAAAAACAATTATGGTGTCCTACATAGCGATGTCATAAAGCTGATTTCCGATTTCCGTGGGGGCCTATTTACTCAAATATCAAAATGTTTTCCATGTATAAACCTGCCTGTGCTCAACTCTTGATGTAATAAAACTATAGAGGCGCTTACATGGAAATATAAAATGTGATTTGGACAATTGATTAGGGCTCTATATAAGCTTGAAGCATATTTTTTTTTTTTTACAGAAGGTTTTAGTTAGTGAAGACCTTGCTTATGGATATACTGTAAGTTCACTAACTAAAAACTTGTGTAAAAAAATATGATCTGTGCTTATATAGAGCCCTATTCAATTGGCCAAATAACAATTTAATAGGGCCGATAGTGTTTAAAACCATTTTCTCTTCTAGGGTGACAGTGGGGGGCCACTGGTGTCCTCTCTGAGCAGCTCACACTGGAAGCAGGCTGGCATTGTGAGCTGGGGGGATGGCTGTGGGCGGCCAGGCAAAGTTGGGGTCTACACCAGAGTATCATCACACCTGGACTGGATCTATGAAGTGATGAAGGTGAGTGTGGCTGTGCAAGCTGTTGTGTTGAAAAGGACATAAACACTAGTATGAATATGTTGGTTACATACACTAATAAAACCCAGTATGGTTTGTAATCTATTTTAATCTTCGTTAAAATTATTTGAAATATTTAAATCTTCCAAGAGGACCGCACATTCTTAAAGACTACATTTTACACTGCTCTACCCATAAGGTTTCACATTGTGGTGGGGTGTTTGATAAATATACATCATATAACTAGATAAGTAAATAAACACCATTTGAACATGGGAAAACATGTGGAGATAAGAAAGCCAGATCAATATTAAATCCAGTATGCTTCGAAATGAAAAATGTAATCACTGATCTGACTTTCTTATCTCCACATGTTTTCCCATGTTCAATTGTGGGCACATTTATGGCCCTAAATTATGACTCTGCTATTTTCTTATCTCTACCCGATCTACAGACTCACAGTACATTATGTGTTGTGCTGGTCTGTTCCCCATACATCTGTTTTGGCAAATCATATTAGTATAGCTTCAGACTTGATAAAGATAGGTTCATCTCTTTTAAGCTTGTCATAATACTTTTGAATATGCTTGTCCAATAAAAAAGGTATCACCATATACTGCAATATTCTCTCTCTCTCTCTCTCTCTCTCTCTCTCTCTCTCTCTCTCTCTCTTTCTCTCTCTCTCTCTCTCTCTCTCTCTCTCTCTCTCTCTCTCTCTCTCTTTCTCTCTTTCTCTCTTTTTTTCTCTCTCTTCCCAGAATGCAGTGTAATAACTGTTTTTCTCTGAATTCTGAGCTGGAAACATTTTTTTTTTAACTTGTTTTAGGCATTCAAATATGAACTCAGATGTACTATTTATTTACTGTACGGTGGATCGCTCTTTTGCCCACCATATATTAAATGATTGTTGTGGGGAACTACCTACTCATAAGGTCCACAACACAAGTTGAAATCTCGATTTTTATACAAGGCTACTTTTAAGCTTATTTCACAGCTTTAAGCACAATGCTGGAATGGATTATGCACAAACCAGGACACACACAATTATTTATTTATTTATATATATATATATATATATATATATATATATATATATATATATATATATATATATATATATATATATATATATATAATTAGTAAAATCCTGGTTATCCGGGACCGAACCAACCGGCACTCTCAAGCAACCGACATTAATTTCCCATTCTACAGATACACCACAAACATGGATGTAATGCACTCACCTGCACATTGAATATCTTTGTCCTGCAGCACCATCTCGTGGCCACAAAATTAAATGACTACACATATTCCATCTTTTCCTCAGATCACAGAAACCATGGGTGTTTCTCTGATATTTAACAACTTCTGTTTTGCATTTCAGAGGGAGTCATGAGCCATGTGGATGACCTGTCCCTTCAACTCAAGGTCCTCTCTGTTTAATAAACTGATCCTGGGAGTCAGAGGAGAGAAAAAGATGATCTGTAGAACTGTTAGCTGGTCCATGGACTCTTGGCTCTATATTCCTGTATAGATCAATCACACTGGGTTTACTAGAACCATGCTCTACCCAGTCATCATACTGGGGTTACTGGAGCCAGGCTTTACAAACCTCCACCATAATGGGTTATTCAAGCCAGACTCTCCATATCTCTACCATAAAGGTGATCTACACAGTTATGTCATACTGAGGTAGCTGGATGTAGCTCTATTACACTGGTGTTAATGGATCCAGGCTCTAGATATCTCTATCATAATGGGGTAACTGTAGCCAGGTTCTATGTAGCTCTATCACATTGTGTTTTTACTAGAGAAAGGTTCTATGTAGGCTTTATTGCACTGGGTTTACTGGAGCCAAGTTCTACATAACCCTGTCACATTGGGTTTACTGGAGCCTGCTTCTGCATATCTCTATCACACTGGCATTATTCAAACATGGTTGTCTACCTCTCCACAATGAAAATTATAACATATGTTTAGTTATTCCCTCCTTTCCCTTATTTATTATCTCCCACCTCAGAGGCCAGACTGGGCAGCTCAGGGGTAAAAATTTTAATATGTAGCATCCTCTCAGGGTCGCAGCACATCGTCACCTGACCTCTATTCTCTCAGGTGTGACATTGTGTGTGTGTATATCATTATGTAAACTTGTAAATAGCATTTTTAATGTAAATTAAATAACATTACAGAAAATTCAGTGTGGGAAACATATTTACTCCTCCCCTTTCCACTTTAATCAACAGTAGTATGTGTGTCTGTGTGATCCTGAGTGTGTGTGTGTGTGTATGTGTGTATATATATATATATATATATATATATATATATATATATATATATATATATATATATATATATATATATATGCGTGTGTGTGTATGTATGTGTGTGTGTATATATATATATATATATATTACAGTGGATATAAAAGTATACACACCCCTGTTAAAATGTCAGGTTTCTGTGCTGTAAAAAGATGAGACAAAGAGAAATCATTTCAAATTTTTTCCACCTTGAATCTGACCTATAAACTGTACAACTCAATTGAAAAACACACTGAAATATTTTAGGTAGAGGGAAGAAAAAATATAAAAATAAAATAATATGGTTGCATAAGTATGCACACCCTTAAACTAATACTTTGTTGAATCACCTTGTGATTTTATTACAGCACTCAGTCTTTTTGGGTATGAGTCTATCAGTATGGCACATTTTGACTTGGCAAGATTTGCCCACTCTTCTTTGCAAAAACACTCCAAATCTGTCAGATTGCGAGGGCATCTCCTGTGCACAGCCCTCTTCAGATCACCCCACAGATTTTCAAGATTTTCAATCGGATTCAGGTCTGGGCTCTGGCTGGGCCATTCCAAAACTTTAATCTTCTTCTGGTGAAGCCATTCCTTTGTTGATTTGGATGTATGCTTTGGGTCGTTGTCATCCTGAAAGATGAAGTTCCTCTTCATGTTCAGCTTTCTAGCAGAAGCCTGAAGGTTTTGTGCCAATATTGACTGGTATTTGGAACTGTTCATAATTCCCTCTATCTTAACTAAGGCCCCAGTTCCAGCTGAAGAAAAACAGCCCCAAAGCATTATGCTGCCACCACCATGCTTCACTGTGGGTATGGTGTTCTTTTGGTGATGTGCAGTGTTGTTTTTGCGCCAAACATATATCTTTTGGAATTTTTTTATCAGACCATAACACCTTTTCCCACATGCTTTTGGGAGACTTCAGATGTGTTTTTGCAAAATGTAGCCTGACTTGGATGTTTTTCTTCGGAAGAAAAGGCTTTCGTCTTGCCACTCTACCCCATAGCCCAGACATATGAAGAATACAGGAGATTGTTGTCACATGTACCACACAGCCAGTACTTGCCAAATATTCCAGCAGCTCCTTTAATGTTGCTGTAGGCCTCTTGGTAGTCTCCCAGACCAGTGTTCTTCTCGTCTTTTCATCAATTTTGGAGGGAGCTCCAGTTCTTGGTAATGTCACTGTTGTGCCATATTTTCTCCACTTGATGATGACTGTCTTCACTGTGTTCCATGGTATATCTAATGCCTTGGAAATTATTTTGTCCCTTCTCCTGACTGATACCTTTTAACAATGAGATCCCTCTGATGCTTTGGAAGCTCTCTGTGGATCATGGCTTTTGCTGTGGGATGCGACTAAGAACATTTCAGGAAAGACCAACTAGAGCAGCTGAACTTTATTTGGGGTTAATCAGAGGCACTTTAAATGATGGCAGGTGTATGCTGACTCCTATTTAACACGATTTGGAATGTGATTGCTTAATTCTGAATACAGCTACATCCCCAGTTATAAGAGGGTATGCAGACTTATGCAACCACATTATTTTTATTTTTTATTTTTCTTCCCTCCCCCTAAAAGATTTCAGTTTGTTTTTCAATTGAGTTGTACAGTTTATAGGTCCCATTCAAGATGGAAAAAGTTCTGAAATGATTTACCTTTGTCTCATTTTTTTACAGCACAGAAACCTGACATTTTAACAGTGATGTGTAGACTTTTTATATCCACTGTATATACACAAACAGTATGTCACAAAAGTGAGTACACCCCTCGCATTTTTGTAAATATTTTTATTGTTTCTTTTCATGTGACAACACTGAAGAAATGACACTCTGCTAAAATGTAAAGTAGTAAGTGCACAGCCTGTATAACAGTGTAAATTTGCTGTCTCCTCAAAATACCTCAACACACAGCCATTAATGTCTAAACCGTTGGCAACAAAAGAGTACACCCCTAAGTGGAAATGTCCAAATTGGGATCAAAGGGTCAATATTTTGTTTGGCCACCATTATTTTCCAGCACTGCCTTAACCCTCATGGGCATGGAGTTCACCAGAGCTTCACAGGTTGTCACTGGAGTCCTCTTTAACTCCTCCATGATGACATCACGAAGCTGGTGGATGTTAGAGACCTTGCACTCCCCAACCTTATGTTTGAGGCTGCCCCACAAATGCTCAATAGGGTTTAGGTCTGGAGACATGCTTGGCCAGTCCATCATCTTTACCATCTGCTTCTTTAGCAAGGCAGTGGTCGTCTTGGAGGTCATTTGGGGTCATTATCATGTTGGAATACTGCCCTGCAGCCGAGTCTCAGAAGGGAGAGGGATCATGCTCTGCTTAAGTATGTCACAGTACATGTTGGCATTCAAGGTTCCCTCAATGTAGTGTTGCTCCCCAGTGCCGGCAGCACTCATGCAGGTCCAGCCCAAACATTTATACACAAATGTCTATGTGTATATACAGTATGTTTTCTATATTATGTTGTGTTGATTCCCCTATATGAATTTACCTGATTATGTCAGATGCTGCCTCCACTCTCTGCATCGCTGTTTAAGTCCAAACTGAGGGTTTCCTCTTATATCAGTGTTTTTGTGCTCTTTGTGCCTTATCTGTTTATCTGTCATTTAGGGATTATTTCAAATGCCTTTCCCTTAGTATAGATGTATACTTTTGGTGGCGGGAGTGTCATGGTCGGGGCCTGCATGAGTGCTGTCGGCACTGAGGAGCTACAGCTCATTGAGGGAACCATGAATGACAACATGTACTGTGACATACTGAAGCAGAGCATGATTCCCTCCCTTCGGTGAGACTGGACCTCGGGACAGTATTCCAACATGATGATAAAGATCCCAAACACACCTCCAAGACAACCACTGCCTTACTAAAGAAGCTGAAGGTAAAGGTGATGGACTGGCCAAGCATGTCTCCAGGCCTAAACCCTATTGAGCATCTGTGGGGCATCATCAAATGGATTGTGGGGGAGTGCAAGGTCTTTAACATCCACCAGCTACGTGATGTCGTCATGGAGGAGTGGAAGAGGAATTCAGTGGCAACCTGTGAAGCTCTGGTGAACTCCATGCCCATGAGGGTTAAGGCAGTGCTGGAAAATAATGGTGGCCACATGAAATATTGACACTTTGGACATTCCCACTTAGGGGTGTACTCACTTTTTTTGCCGGTTTATACATTAATGGCTGTGTGTTGTGTTATTTTGAGGGGACAGCAACTTTACACGTACAGGCTGTACACGAACTACTTTACATTGTAGCAGAGGGTCATTTCTTCAGTGTTGTCACATGAAAAGATATAATAAAATATTTACAAAAATGTAAGGGGTGTACTCACTTTTGTGTAGATACTGTGTATATGTGTGTGTATGTGTGTGTGTATATATATATATATATAAATATATATATATATATATATATATATATATATATATATATATATATATACACACACACGTGTGTATCACATTTAATTGTTGTGGTAATTGCGAGTTGTCATCATGCAATATTAAAATGTACAGGTTGCGCATGTGCGTAACGCGCATTTACCACAAGGCCCGCAGAGGGGGGAGAAGCCCGTAAGGGGGGGGGGGGGCACTTTACCTGCTGATTCATTGGTGGTTCAGGGAGAGACACTTGGGATGGAGGGAGGGAATCACAGGGGGGAGAGACACAAGTTATGGAGGGGGGAAAAACACGGGGGGGGGAGACACATGGCACGGAGGGGGGAAAACACGGGGGTGGAGAGACACATGGGATGGAGGGGGGAAAACACGGGGGTGGAGAGACACATGGGATGGAGGGGGGAAAACACGGGGGGGAGACACCTGGGATGGAGGGGGAAAAACACACGGAGGGGAGACACATGGGATGGAGGGGGGAAAACACGGGGGGGAGAGACACATGGGATGGAGGGGGGAAAACACGGGGGGGGAGAGACACATGGGATGGAGGGGGGAAAACACGGGGGGGAGAGACTCATGGGATGGAGGGGGGAAAACACGGGGGGGGGGAGAGACACATGGGATGGAGGGGGGGAAAACACGGGGGGGGGGGGAACACGGGGGGGGAGAGACACATGGAAAGAGAGGGGGGAAAACACGGGGGGAGAGACTCATGGGATGGAGGGGGGAAAACACGGGGGGGGGGAGAGACACATGGGATGGAGGGGGGAAAACACGGGGGGGGGGGAGAGACACATGGGATGGAGGGGGGAAAACACGGGGGGGGGAGAGACACATGGGATGGAGGGGGGAAAACACGGGGGGGGGGAGAGACACATGGGATGGAGGGGGGAAAACACGGGGGGGGAGAGACACATGGGATGGAGGGGGGAAAACACAGGTGGGAGAGACACATGGGATAAAGGGGGAAAAACACAGGGGGGGAGACACATGAGATGGCGGGGGGGAAACACGGGGGGGAGGGACACATGGGATGAAGGGGGAAAAACACGGGGGGGGGGGACACATGGGATAAAGGGGGAAAAACACAGGGGGGGAGACACGGGTGGGAGAGACACATGGGATGAAGGGGGAAAAACACGGGGGAGGGAGACACATGGGATAAAGGGGGGAAAACAAGGGGGGAGACACATGGGATGGAGGGGGAGAGACACGAGGGAGAGAGGGAGGGGGAAGAGACAGGTGAGACGTGGGGGGGAAAGAGCGACATGGGAGGGAGAGACGGGGAAGAGAAACGGGAGGGAGAGGGGGGTGAGAGACATGGGAGGGAGAGGAGGTTGAGAGACATGGGGTGAGAGACATGGGAGGGAGAGGGGGTGAGAGACATGGTAGGGAGAGATGGGGGAAGAGAGACATGGGAGGGAGAGGGGGGGAGGGAGACATTGGAGGGAGAGGAGTGGAGGAGACAGGGGAGGGAGGGGAGAGGACGGAAGAGAGACAGGGGGGGGAGAGAAACGGGAGGGAGAGGGGGGTGAGAGACATGGGAGGGAGAGGGGGGTGAGAGACATGGGAGGGAGAGGAGGTTGAGAGACATGGGGTGAGAGACATGGGAGGGAGAGGGGGTGAGAGACATGGTAGGGAGAGATGGGGGGAAGAGAGACATGGGAGGGAGAGGAGAGGAGGAGACAGGGGAGGGAAGAGAGACAGGGGATGGAGAGTGGGGGGAAGAGAGACGGTAGAGAGAGCAGAGGGGAGAGAGATGGGGGAGGGAGAGGGGGGGAGATGGAAGAGAGACCGGGGGGGGGGGGGGGAGAGAGACCGGGGGGGGGGGGGGGAGACCGGGGAAGGAGAGGGGGTGAGAGACATGGGAGGAGAGGGGTGTGAGAGACATGGTAGGAAGCGATGGGGGCAAGAGAGACATGGTAGGGACAGATTGTGGGAAGAGAGACATGGTAGGGAGAGATGGGGGGAAGAGAGACATGGTAGGGACAGATGGGGGGAAGAGAGACATGGTAGGGACAGATGGGGGGAAGAGAGACATGGTAGGGACAGATGGGGGAAGAGAGACATGGTAGGGACAGATGGGGGGAAGAGAGACATGGTAGGGACAGATGGGGGGGAAGAGAGACATGGTAGGGACAGATGGGGGGGAAGAGAGACATGGTAGGGACAGATGGGGGGGAAGAGAGACATGGTAGGGACAGATGGGGGGGAAGAGAGACATGGTAGGGACAGATGGGGGGAAGAGAGACATGGTAGGGACAGATGGGGGGAAGAGAGACATGGTAGGGACAGATGGGGGGAAGAGAGACATGGTAGGGACAGATGGGGGGAAGAGAGACATGGTAGGGGCAGATGGAGGGAAGAGAGACATGGTAGGGACAGATGGGGGAAGAGAGACATGGTAGGGACAGATGGGAGGAAGAGAGACATGGTAGGGACAGATGGGAGGAAGAGAGACATGGTAGGGACAGATGGGGGGAAGAGAGACATGGTAGGGACAGATGGGGGGAAGAGAGACATGGTAGGGACAGATGGGGGGAAGAGAGACATGGTAGGGACAGATGGGGGGAAGAGAGACATGGTAGGGACAGATGGGGGGAAGAGAGACATGGTAGGGACAGATGGGGGGAAGAGAGACATGGTAGGGACAGATGGGGGGAAGAGAGACATGGGGAGGGAGAGAGCGGGGGGAAGAGAGACATGGTAGGGACAGATGGGGGGAAGAGAGACATGGTAGGGACAGATGGGGGGAAGAGAGACATGGTAGGGACAGATGGGGGGAAGAGAGACATGGTAGGGACAGATGGGGGAAGAGAGACATGGTAGGGACCGATGGGGGGAAGAGAGACATGGTAGGGACAGATGGGGGGAAGAGAGACATGGGAGGGAGAGGGGGGGAAGAGAGACATGGGAGGGAGAGCGGGGGAAGAGAGATAGGGGATGGAGAGTGGGGGGAAGAGAGACGGTAGAGAGAGCAGAGGGGAGAGAGAGCAGAGGGGAGAGAGATGGGGGAGGGAGAGGGGGGGGAGATGGGAGAGAGACCAGGGGGGGAGAGAGAGACCGGGGAAGGAGAGGGGGTGAGAGACATGGGAGGAGAGGGGTGTGAGAGACATGGTAGGAAGCGATGGGGGCAAGAGAGACATGGTAGGGACAGATTGGGGGAAGAGAGACATGGGAGGGAGAGGTGGGGGAGAGACGGGGGGGGAGACGGGGGGGAGAGACGGGGGGGGAGAGAGACATGGTAGGGAGAGATGGGGGGGAGAGAGACATGGTAGGGAGAGATGGGGGGAAGAGAGACATGGTAGGGACAGATGGGGGGGAGAGAGACATGGTAGGGACAGATGGGGGGAAGAGAGACATGGTATGGGACAGATGGGGGGAAGAGAGACATGGTAGGGACAGATGGGGGGAAGAGAGACATGGTAGGGACAGATGGGGGGAAGAGAGACATGGTAGGGACAGATGGGGGGAAGAGAGACATGGTAGGGACAGATGGGGGGGAAGAGAGACATGGTAGGGACAGATGGGGGGGGAAGAGAGACATGGTAGGGACAGATGGGGGGGAAGAGAGACATGGTAGGGACAGATGGGGGGAAGAGAGACATGGTAGGGACAGATGGGGGGAAGAGAGACATGGTAGGGACAGATGGGGGGAAGAGAGACATGGTAGGGACAGATGGGGGGAAGAGAGACATGGTAGGGACAGATGGAGGGAAGAGAGACATGGTAGGGACAGATGGGGGGAAGAGAGACATGATAGGGACACATGGGGGGAAGAGAGACATGGTAGGGACAGATGGGGGGAAGAGAGACATGGTAGGGACAGATGGGGGGAAGAGAGACATGGTAGGGACAGATGGGGGGAAGAGAGACATGGTAGGGACAGATGGAAGGAAGAGAGACATGGTAGGGACAGATGGGGGGAAGAGAGACATGGTAGGGACAGATGGGGGGAAGAGAGACATGGTAGGGACAGATGGGGGGAAGAGAGACATGGTAGGGACAGATGGGGGGAGAGAGACACGGGGGGACAGATGGGGGGAAGAGAGACATGGTAGGGACAGATGGGGGGACGAGAGACATGGGTAGGGACAGATGGGGGGAAGAGAGACATGGTAGGGACAGATGGGGGAAGAGAGACATGGT